>ML677366.1:17343395-17475973 GCA_007922305.1 Dermatemys mawii
ACTTTTATTCAAGGCTCTCAAAGTAATTTGCAAATATTAAGTCTCTTTAATGCCCTATGCAGTAGAGAGGTGATATACTAATTTTATAGATGGATATACTAAGAAGCAGGGATTTCAGGTGATTTATCCAAGATCATACAAGTGAAGTGGTGACACAGCTGTGAACAGATGATAGACTTCCCACTCATAGACCACTACACTACATTGCCTCTCTCACGTAAGCTGTTCTTAACAGTATCAAAGAAACAGCAGAACAAATCTTATAGTGATCAGAAAAGTTACTGATTATAGATTTAAAATTTACAGTCAAAGCAAAACAAAATCCAGCTTGTGACCTTTAATATTTATAAAAATAAATCATGTTGACATGAGTCAGAAGAGCTGAGGTGCTGTAAATTTGAATACTAAAATAGATGAGCAACTTAATGCGTTCACATGAATATTAAATTTCGGAACAAGGTTGAACACAAACTCTCAAAAATTATTGAGAAAAATCCAGATTGGTCTTCATTAAACAACTGAAGTATCAAATAACTATGGTGATTAGCCAGAAAAAGTGATGGAAAAAGGAAAAAAAAAAGGAAATACCATCACCACCACCATCATCCTTCTGCTAGAAAGATGAAGGACACTGAAAGATAAATCCTCAATCAACTTTATTTGTAGTAAGAAGTTGTCAGAGACTGCCTTTGATGAGCTCTAGTCTAGGTACATATTTTGTGTGCCCTCTTTTTTGTCTTATGTTTACTTTGTCTCTCTCCAAGAAAATTTATGGATATACCTCTAATTTATAACGTCACCTCTCTTCCTTCAAAGTTTCTCATAGACTTTCACACTACCATTCACCAGCACAAATTTACACATTTCAGCTTATTCTGACAAAGTCAAGCTTCTGCCACAGCCAGGTTTCCCCATCCTTCTGTTCTCTGTCAACTTGCTAGCTTAATCCTGAAGCTTTTAGACAGTAATTCTTCATTGTCTTTTGATATATTTAACATAGATATATTTATTTGTCTGGCGTCCACACTTCCAAAAATTGGAATGGGTTCAGAAAAGTGACACAAGAATGATTTGGGTTCTGGAAAACTTCACCTAGAGTGAGAGATTAAAGAGCTCTGTTTATTTAGCATATTAAATAGATGATTAAGGTGATTTAATCAGGTACTGTAAGATCTGTTAGTAGATATACCACACAAAGGCACTCAATGGAAGTTGAAACTAGACAAATTCAGACTAAAACAGTGAGTGTAATCAGTCATTGTAAGAAGTTACCAAGGGATGTTTTGGTTTCTCTGAGAAAGAGAAACTGCAGGTGCCCTGTCTCAGAGTCTGGGTCAACTCTGGAGCTAAAAATAGCAGTGTAGTTGTTCAGGCTCAGGCTGGAGCTTGGGATCTGAAACCCAACAAAGGGGAGGGACTCAGAGCCCAGGCTTCAGACCAAACTCAAACATCTATACTGCTATTTTAAGCCCTGTAGCCCAAGTCCTGTGATCCCGAATCAATTGACTCAGGCTCTGAGACTCAGGCTACATCTACACGCAAGCCGGGATTGATGCTCTGAGATCTATCCACCGGCTGTTGATTTAGCGGGTCTACTGAAGACCCGCCAAGTCCACAGCAGATCACTCTCCAGTTGACTCCTGTACTCTACCCCTGATGAGAAGAGTAATGTAAGTCCATGGGAGAGTTTCTCTTGTCAGCCCCGCATGGTGTAGACCCCACGGTAACTTGACCTAAGGTATGTTGACTCCAGCTACGTTATTCATGTAGCTGGAGTTGCATAGCATGGGTCGACTTACCACGGTAGTGTAGACATAGCCTCAGTGGCATGGGTTTTTCTTTTCAGTGTAGACATACCCTTTGTCACTTAGGCTCTGTCTACATTGGCATTTTCATAATTAAAACTTTTGTCACTCAGGGATCTGAAAAAATACCCCCTTGAATGACAAAAGTTTTAATGACGAAAAGCACTGGTGAGGACAGCACTTTGTTGGCGGGAACCTCTCTCCCATCAACAAAGCTACCACCCTTTGTTCGGGGTGGTTTTATTTTGTCACCGGGACTTGAGAGCTCTCTCCCAGCTACCAGGAGTGGCTACGCAGTGCACCTTGAAACAGTGTGGCTGCAGAGACACAGCCATGCCATTATAAGGTGCACAGTGTAGAGGTAGCCTTAGTCTTTAAATCAGGATTGACTGTCTTTCTAAAAGAAATGCTCCAGCTCAGCATCATCAGTGGGTGAAATTTTATGTCCTGTATTATGTAGGAGGTGACATTAAATTATCATAATTGTGCCTTCTGTCCTTAAAAATCTATGAACCATTGTCTCTTTGCCCACCTCTCCATATCTGCCTAATGCCTTTGTAAGATGTCCAAATCCCATTGAATTTCCCAATGAATTACCTTGGGCTCCTCTGGAAATCTCAGCTCACATCTGTATAAGAAACTAAAGTATGTTGGAAGTAAAATTAAAAGAAAAGGTAAAGCAGCTAGTTTAGTGTCCTTTCTACTGTGCTTTATTTGACTGTGGAGACCTTTTGAAGGAGGCTGCTAACTGAGCATGAAGGGAAGCCAGCTCAAATAGGTTAGTGGGAACGTATCACCGTCATCAGCCCTGCTCAGTGGGAACAATATGCAAATTCTAAACAGTGATGTCTTTGGTATTCATGAAATTTGCTTTCTGTTTCTAAACAACCGCTGTTTCTAAACAACCACAGATGACAACGCTTCACCGAAAGAGCATTTACCTGATGTGGCAGTCACAATGCTTAGTCTTCAGTTCAAGGTTCTTCTTAAACTTTGGTAACAAAAATGGAACTTGCTTCACACTGAGAAAAAATAGACCAATAAAAATAACAAATAATAATATTTGAATAACAGAAAAGAAATTTTCTGCCAAACTAGAGGTAAAATAATTTTGGGACAATGTGTGCTATTGATGTTTAGGAGAGCCATGTTTAAATAAATATATTATTACATTTAAAGTAAGCTATCTGGTAAAAAGCCAGGGATCCTTTGGATTCTTTAATGTGTAACATTAACAAAACCATTGACAGCAACTAAGTTATTTTTCTTGAATAAAAATACATGCTGTAACAAGTGGTTTCTCAAAAATAAGTCACTTTACATGTTTCATCTTCAAAGAAAGTCATAAAATGTAATGATGATGGAATGTTGGGCAAAAAATGATTTTTTAATAAAATAAGTATTGAGCACATGTGTCTTAGAAATGGAAAGAGCTATTGTAGCCAAACAGCTGAAAATCAAAAATATTGGGCTAGATTCTGCAATCCTTATTGACATTGAGTAGCACTTACTTCAGCAAATAGGTTTTATATTTTTCTGTAACTGGGCTGATTGTTCGCTCAAAATCAGACTTAAATGCTCTTAAGTAACACCTGTGAGCCCCCGTGAGCCTGCAAGTTGTGTTCATTGATGCTGGAACTAACGGTGCTGGGGGTGCTGGCTTGAAGTAGTAATAACAAACACCAAATGTATGGTTTCCATATAGGTGCCGACTGGAGCACCCACATTAAAAATGATAGGTACTAAGCACCCACTGGCAGCCCCCCCAGTCAGCTCCTCCCCCTCTCCCTAGCGCCTCCTGCCTGCTGATCAGTGCCTCTTACTCACTTCCAGTGCCTCCAGCCCACTGCAGACAGCTGTTCTGTGACATGCAGGAGGCGCTGGAGGGGAGGGAGTAGGCACTTCCCAGCACATTAGAAAGTCTACTCCTCTGGTTTTCTTGGCTTCCATCATCTGCACTCTCACTATAAAGTTTGTTCCAGCACCCCTGGATGTGTCCCAGAGGCAAGTGCATGCCTAATGCTTCTTCAAATGTTTGTTCATGTCCATTCCATTCTCGGGTGTTCATGCGCCCATGTGCGTGGTCATGGGAGATTTTTGTCTTTGCAGTATCTGTAGGGCTGGTCATGGCGCACCCGAGTGCTGCACCCATGTGTCAGTATATCAGGTGCCGCCAGTGCTACACCCTCTCAGTTCCTTCTTAACACCCATGGTGCTTAGTCAGAGTGTCTTTCCTTGCATAGCAAGGGCTAGTGGTTTCGTTTCTACTGATTCGAGCTTTGGGACCTTGTAAATAGTTTGTTTATAGCAGTTAGTGTTAAGTAGTTGCTAAGTGTAGTTAGAATCCCCATGAGGACTTAGCTCCAGGCAAGCCGTGCCTGGGTCTCCCGGGTTTTAGCCCTGTGTGGACTGAAACAGGCCTATGCCTATAAGTGACCACCACAGCAGCTGCCTCAAGTGCTTGGGGGAATCACATGTGAAGGACAAGTGCCATCTTTGTAAGAACTTTTGGCCCAGGACTCAGAGGGACTGGGATATTCATTTGTGGGTTCTCCTCATGGAGCCTGCCCTTTTTCTGGCTTCCAAGTCTTTCTGCCAAGACTCACCGAGTACCTCGGCTCAGTGCACAGTGTGCCTCCAGCACCAGGCTCTGCCAGGCACCGCTTCCCATTGCTGGTGCCCAAGAAGGAAGCACGGCTCCCCAGCACTAGGCAACAAGGGCCATGGGAAGGCCTTTAGCCCCTTAAAAGGTCCACCACCAACTCCCAGGAGTGGTATGGGACCCAAACCACTGACAGCACCAAAGTCTCAAGCTCTTATGGCACTAAGGGAGCAGAGGCTTTTGCCTGTGCCACTGACACAGCACATGCCACTGGAAACAATAAAGGCTCCCCACAAGGGCAAGTCAGCTGCTAAGTTCCCTCAGAGGGCAGTGGAGTGCCACTGATCCCCCGAGACCATACAGCACTCTCCACCTCCGTGCTGCAGATCAGTGGAGTGTCAGCCCAAATCCACTGGGCCCTGCCCTTGGTCACTGGCACCATGATCGTTGTCCCCACTGTCTCAACATGGATCACCTAGAGGGAGGTGCTGATCTCTGTACTATTAGCATTGTTTGCCCTCCCACTGGTCATCCTCTCAGCACAGATCTCAGTTGCCTGCCCTGTGGAAGCGCTACCCATCACATCTCTAGTCCCCATGGCACTGACACGGGTCCCTTCAAGACTGGCACTGATCCTCTCACTCCAGTGGTGACGGTCATCAGGCAGACTCAGGCGGCGATAGCCCCACAGTGGTTTCTGAAAGCGGATTCTTCCAGCACGGAAGTGCAGTTCAGCCCCTTGCCCAGGCCCCACCAGTGTGATTAGGCACTTGAGGCTGCGTCAACATCAATGGCATTGCCTTGGCAGCACAGCCACTAGCCAGCACAGTGGCCTTATTGGAATGCGTGGGGAGTACTGGTCATGGCAAAGCCTCCTTCAGGCCACTCATCTGCCGCTGCCTTGGAGCAGCAGTTGGCAACACTGGTGGCACCAGGCACGGTCCATGAGACCAGCTTGGAGGTCAGGATAGAGGAGAGAGCACCCCCCCAAAACCCTCCTGCCTGAAGAAGTTTGCCAGTTTAATACTGGCCAGGACAGGTACTGACCTGTCTTCTTCCCAAAGCCTCATAAATTGGAAGAGGGACGCAGGTTGCACACAGTGGACATCAGGAGGGTGCTGGCCTTCTACATTGGCAGGAGAAAGCCATTTTGCAAGTCAACCTAGCTGTTCATTGTGGTGGCAGACAGCATGAAAGGTCATCCAGTATTTGCTCAGAGGATTTCGTTCTGGATCCCGTCCTGCATCCGCTTCTGCTATGAGCTGGCCAAAGTGCCTCCACCAGCAATACTTGTGCTTAATGTTAGACATTAGTTTAGGTAAGTTGCTGAATTGGGGACATAGTGTAGTATGTTAATATGAATGAGAGAAATACACTAGATTAAATTTATCTGGATGTTTTGGATTTTTACATGGGCTGAAAACTGGCTGAAGGACTGCCAACAATTCACTAAGGATAACCAGCAATGTATTGAGGTGATGGAGATATTTAGATGGATTTCCATGGGACTGGGGTTAGATTTCATCTTACTGAACATTGCCAGCAGTCAACTTGAAGTGAACTAAAAATGCATATTAATGAATGCAAATGCAGTTTAATACTAAACTGGGAGGAGTTGCAAACAAATAATAATAAAAAAAAATCAGAGAAACTAGGAAAAAACAAAATGAAATCCAATTCAGGGAAAATTGCAAACTAAAATATATAGGGAAAAATGGTCCAAAATACCTATGTTCAATGGGGAAGGAGATATCTGGAATATATTAATTCTGAAGAGAATTTATAGAAGAAAGAGGAGTGGACTTGGTATTGGCTATCAGTTTAGAATACGGGGAAAAAAGGATCAAAGCAATTTTGGGCTAGGGATCATAGTGCCAGGACATGACATTGTGGGTCTTGTGATAGTGCAACAGAAACACTGCTTTCAGTGTTTGGTCATCTCTTGGAAAGATGTAGATACATTTCAGAGAGTTGGAAAAAGAGCAACAAAAATAGCTGAGGCTGAATGGATAGATTTATGAAGAAAGATTATACAGTATGAGCTAAATATGTAAAACTAGTTAAGCAACTATTAAGTGGGAATGGTACATAATAATTCATAAATATTTGTAAGGACACCAAGAATGAAGAGGAATTATTTAGAATGGTATCAGGGTGGTATAATTTGTAATGATGACATGAAAATAGAAGAATTTTTTTGTGAAATATAAAGGACAAGTTATTTATAAAAAGTTCTTCCAGTGAAAGTGTATTTTTTAGGCTGTTGGATAGTTTGCTGAAGAAAGGCAGAGGAAGCCTTTTTTCTGGGCACATAAAACGACTGGACAAAGCAGTAGAAAACTTGCTTTTAATTGGCAATATTCTGGACTGGGGAGCAATTTTCAATCTCTAATGTCTATGATTTAATAATGTATACTTATTTAATTAACAACAGTCAATAAATACTTTTTTAGGCAATGGCTTGCTAATTTTTATATTAAATGCATAGAATATTGCATGTGTTAATTAAGTAATTGAGGCAAATGAATACTTTGTTTTTAAAAATGAATTAGTGAACACTAAAGAGTTAATTTTCATGACATAAAAAGTACTTTAATAATGTTAAATTAATGTGTGACATCCTGGTCCCATTGAAGTCAATGGATTTCATGCACAGAGACTGCTTGCTTGCTTAAAGGTATCTGTATGCTTAAGTTCCTTGTTTGATTAGGTCCTTATGTTCACTTTTGATAACAAAAAACTAACTTGTATTTTTATGTAATTAATATTGCAGTTTCGCCATAAGAATGATAACCAGGTGAATAATCGACAGGCTGAAGTACTCATTGATGGCAGGTAAGAAACAGATTTTAAAGACTGTCAATTTATTTTTAAATTTTAGATCATCTCACCAATATTCAATCACAATTCTTTTGCTATGCAAATGTACCATCAAAATGTTTTTTTCCTGTAAGATAACAAATTTGATAGTGGGGGTGCAGATACCAAATATCAAATACCAATTTCAAGTCCCTGTTCCAAAGCACAAGGACACTAGAGCTTTCAAAAAAAGGGGAAAAAAAAGATTTCCAGATCTTTAACATTGTTTTTCAATGTTTGCTTCATTCTTGGGAATGTCTGAATTGTTTTTTAGATTTTCCAAAACCATTCAACCTGAGGCAGACACCCAGTTTAGAGAATTGCATCCCAAATGGTTAAAATCTTGCAAAGTTATAAGCAACTGAATATAGCGTCTTATGATGAGAAATGTCCGGCAATCTTAATAATGGCCAGTGTTACTGGCCATTTGTATAATGATTAATCCTTGCTTGGAACTTATTAGGTAGTGACAAAAAACCCGAATACTTTGGAAACCATGTGGTGGTGATTATAAATGCTTTGACTTATATAACACTTTCCATCCAAAGATTTCAATATATTTTATGGACATAGATTATTTCTTAAGATATTGATATTTTCTTGAAGGTGCTTCTAGATTTTTCTGAGTACTAGGTCAGTGGTTAGTCTGTCTGTCCACTGCTTGGTTTCAAGACTTACTATGGAGTTTTCACTTACTGTTTCGGTCATTACTATATAATAGTTATTTTTTCTCACTTGCTTCTTCTCTCATCTTTGACTTTGCTTGTTATAACAGTATATATGTTGTCTGTCCACTCTGGAATAAAGACAGGAGGCAGTGGATGTGATTTCATTAGGTTGCAGCTTTATTCTCTTAAAATATCCCTGAGTACTTGACAACAAAAAGAACAGGCAGGTCATTGTCCTTTCCTTAATCATATCCACACAATACCCATCTCAGGTCCTAGCCATCCCACTGCTGGGACTCTGCCACCCTTCCCTCATATGAGGTGAAAGGGGAGGAGGCTATAAAAGGAGTGGGTTGACGCCCCGCTGTTTCAGATGTAAGAGCCCCAGACTCCCTTCCTCAGCTGCCTTAAAAGGGGCCTAGGAATAGGAGAGAGGTTGGCTCTCTGCTGATGGGATGTAAGAGCCCTAAAGTTCCTTTAGAATCATAGAACTGGAAGGGACCCTTGAGAGATCATCTAGTCCAGTCTCCTGCACTTGTGACAGGACTAATTATCTAAACTATTCCTGACAGCTGACATGGCAGAAGCAAGGGACTTGGAACATCTAAGTTCTGATCCTGCCACTAATGGTGTTTCCCTTTCTGTGTCTTGGGTTAATCACTTAGGCCTATGTTCAGCAAAAGGTAGCATGTGCTTAAATCCTACCGATATCAATGCTTATGGGAGGAAGGCTTGTCCAATGGTTAGGGCACTGATCTGGAACTCTAGAGACCTGTGTTCAATTCCCTGCTTTACCACAGATTTCCTGTGTGACCCTGTACAAGTCACATAGGCCATGTCTACACTGAAAAGTGAAAGCAACCCAGGCACGTCATTGCGGGTTGTGAAAAACCTATACCCCTGAGTGATCTAGTTAATCTGACCTAACCCCTGGTGTAGAGAGCACTAGGTCTTACATCGACCTAGCTACCACCTCTTGGGAAAGTGGATTACCGACAGTGATGGGAGAACCTGTCTGTAAAATGAGTACTGGAGTCCTTCCTTATGGCTGGTTTAAAAAAAAATTGACTAAAATTATATCAAAATAAGATACTCATACTCTGAAAATAAGAGTATCCAAACACAGACTTGCATCAAAATATCTAAAGGTGTGAATTACAACCGATTCAGTTTAGTTCTAGTTACCCTGAGAATCTAGAATGTCTAGGTTCCATTTGAGAGCTGCTGATTTAAAAAAAAATTAAATAATCTGATTTAAGTTAACAAATATTTTTCTTTTTTAAACTGTCATAACAAGAAAAGTAAAGAATCAAAGAGAAATTGGAAGTTTTCTTTTGGCTCCTAGAATTCCTTGCAGATTTCTCTAGCTTGACTGCTTCCTAACTCCAGTCATCGGGATGTGCATTGAGCCACCCTTCTGGAATATTCTAGTGTCAGTACTTCATCAGATAAGAGGTTTCTATTATGTGAAGACTTGTTCACTTTGTTCATAAAACTCCACTAATTTGAACGGGAGTAATACGTTCAAACCCTAAGAGAAATTAGCCATTCGCTGATAAAGGGCCATCTTCTCTGAGAGAGGGAGAGGACTCAGGTTGGGATGCATAAACTGTCAGAAGCTTACCTTTTCAGTTGGCTGAATATTCAGTTCCTAATATCTTTCCTTACATCACATGCCAAGTTTTGTCATACACAGAAATCTCCCCTTTTGTCATTTCTAAACAGGATTACTGCAGTCTTCTCCAATTAGGGACCTCCCGGAAACTAATACTGGTGCAGAATGCAGTGAAGATATCACTGTAGGGATATTTCACCCATCCTTTTTCAGCTGCCCAAGCTTCTTACTGCCTTTCAAGTGCAATTAAGTGTTAAGGTGTACTTTAAAAATCCAGTAAATAAAAAGAAGTATTTTCTTTTTGCTGAGGTATACATTTTTTAAATAGAAAAGGTCTCTTTAGATTGAATCTCTAAGGGCCAAGATCCTATTAATTCAGTGTTTGGCTTGTGGAAAAAAACAGCTAACTATCATTTTACCATTCTAGCAAGATATATCATAATTTTGTGTGGTTAAAAAAACCCATTCTAAACAATATAGTGAAGACATTTAATAGGTTTCTGTTGAGAAACAAACAAAAAACCCAGCCAAATATTTTGCCTTTCAATTTCTTGCTGAAACCATGGTTTTTAAATTAAGTTACAGATCCTTACAAAATTATAGGAGCCAAGCATGTGCACTGGAATGCAGAATTTGGCCCATATAATTTGCAGTTACTTTTTAGATTACACTATTTCTAGAACAGGATTAAATTTGACCACTAAATTATTTGATAGTATCTGCTTGATTGTGGACACTGTTTGACAGCATTTTTGTGGACAAGTGCATGGCATTTTTCAGCTTCTTTTCTCTGTGACCTCTTCTCTCTGGCCCTCCTCCACTCATGAACCATATGTGCTATGCATAATGTTCCTTAATGTATGCAGTGAGAGTAGTGTAAGGTGAGAACTCACCACTCTTGGTATCTTCAGGCTGCTATATAGAAAGTTTATACTTGTCTCTAGCATAAAGATTTTGTGAATAGATTGCCATTTAAATCTCCTCTTTAAAATGTCCTTATTTCACATGCCATAGTAAATATCATGCTGCTTTCATTACTGACACATGCAAATCACACAAAGAGCAATAATGAAAAGCAGTCCTGTCATTTCTGAATTTTTTATGTTGTCATAATTGCAATTATATCCTATGTATCATACAAGTAAAATTTGAATAAATAGGGGCCTTAATGGGAAGAGCACTACAGACAATCTCTCTTCTGCACTTTTTGTCTCTTCTTTTGAGAAGAAGTGTTCTACAAAGAGCTCTCCCAGGAGATTTGACAAACTGGCAGCACTGTCACTTTTTCATTAACAACAGATTGCATTATTAAATAGTTTGGCAATCTAAGAACACCAAGTGACTGGACCCATTTGCCCTTATATAGAAATTATGAGGATAATTTTCCATCCATAACAGCAGTTCCCTTGCCCAAGTGGTCCTGTTCATGTAGAGGGGTGGTTTTGCATATATATATATATGTATATATATATTCTCTTAAGAGAGAATTTGCTTTCTATTCTGGCACTTGTTTTTAGAAGTGTTTAGAAGCAAACATGTTCTTTCTTTGGTGTGAAAGTCAGTTATGTTTGTTACTGCCAAATTGTTATTTTATAAAAGGAATAGGCTATCAGTAGGAGAAATTCATATTATCATATTTATATCAGAATACCATAGTGTTGTGAATTAAGGTTTATCAATATATACTGTAGATTTTTATGCACAAAGAGCTCACTCCTGTGAAGTGCTGAGAGGATGTCCCATGAAGTCAATGGGAGCTGTCATTTTTTTTGTTGCAAATGACATTTTCAAACATTTCTGACTCTGCATTACAGTTTTGTTTTTTGCATTGGACACCAAGTACAGAAGGAAGCTATGCCCAAGCCTAAGTCCAAATATTGCTTCTTTTGGCCAAATGACTGGACAACGTGGCATCGTGAAGAACTGCTTGTGAAGTACATTCTCTTTTAAAATGGAACATTAATCCTTCAGACAACAAAGAGTGGTGGGTAGCGCTGCAGATTTGTCACAGTGATAAAAATGTCACAGAGAGTGATTTTTCATTTTTTCCGTGACTCTTTGTGTCAGGGATTTTTCGTGGTGCACATGATTTTATAGGCCAGGAACCTGGAGGGTACCACCCAATTCGTGGCTCTACCACTTTTGCTGCCACAGCTCAGCTTAGGGCAGGTGACCTGGTGGCACCAGATCCAGAAGATGGCAGGGTTTTGTAGTGGGAGGACTCTGCTTGCACAGTATAGCAAGAGCCAACAGGCCAGAGCAGGGAGCTGGGTCAGGTCTGCAGTACAGGAGCTGCTCCTGCAGGGTAAGTGTTGGACAGGCTCATTGTACAACTCTCCTGTCCCCAAGCCTCCTACCACCCAAGGGCAGGACCTGACTCCACCATATGGACCTCGCCTTTAAATGGAGCTCCCATGACTTCCCTCCAACCCTTTAAACCTGTGAGTTTTACTAAATTTACCATGACAGATGGTGACTTTTTGATTAAAAAATGCTGTGACAAATCTGCAGCCCTAGCCTTGAACAATATCAGTTGCAGTTGGCACTTGTCTCATGTGCTGTGGTAGGATTATGTCTGCTGTGCCAAGTTTTCTTCTTTCTTGTTTTTTAACCTTAAGATTCCATTCCCAGTGAGCAGCCCATCAGCAATTGTTTCCCTTTCTCTCACTAACTTCTCTTCCCATCCTCACATGACTAACAATGGTGAATTCAACTCACAAGATTATTGGTACATTGGATTCTGTTCAATGTTCTGGGCTGAGTGAACCATATGAAACTATCTGATTAGAGAGGGCAGACATTAAATTGAGAAGTGGTGAGATGTATCGGGAGAACAGTTAATGCCAAACTCCAAAATGAAGGTCTGGATTCTTGTGAATTCCCTTTCCCTGATGTTTGCAGTATTATAAAAATTTGTGTTCAAACTAAAAATATGTTTTGATCATTTCAGCCACTCTAAGCAATGTTTTTTGTTGTATTTCTCTTTGCTATATAGATACTTTAAGCAGTCTGTAAGCTTAAGTTGAACTTTGAGCACAAGTCCCTTTGTTTAAAAGCAAAGGTCAGTGAAACATACTTTCACAATTACTGTATAGTAAACTATGCTATATTAGCCCAAAGAAACTGACACTCCTACAGTCTTTTATTGGTTGGGTAAAGCACCTATCATTTGACTATAGGTCCATTTATAATAATAAAAACAAAGAAAAAAAAATCATAAAATCCACACAATATAGCAAACTACCCAGCCAAAGCCATTCAGGCAGCAGAGTACTTGCCCAAAAAATCAGATAGTATTAACCACACACAGGCTTCAAGACTGCAAATAAAAGGTGAACATTCCTGTTTCCTAATGGTATCCCCACCTCTTTTGGAGTAGAGGGACTGCTTTAATTGTTCGTCATAGGAGCTAACAGACCCGGGTGGGTTCTAGGTACCTCTATGCAGAACTGAACTAAGGCAGGGGCTTTAGGGGCTGCAGCCCAGGGCCCTGGCTCAAGAGGGGCTCCGCAAAAATAAATCACAGGCAGCAATCTCCAACTGTGGACTGCTAAAAGTTCCACGGCACAGTGGGGTGCTCCAGCAGGCTGCCTGCATACCATGGCCCCACTCCGCTCCCGGAAATGTCTGGCTGCTACCACGTCTCCATGGCTCCTGGCGAGAGAGGTGTGGGAGAGGAGGCCGCTCTGTACGCTACCCCCTGTCCCCGGCACTTTCTTCACAACTCTGGCCAATGGGCCTATGGGGGCAGTGCTTGTGAGCATGGGCAGCGCACAGAAACACACTGTACCTTGGCTCCCCTGGGGCTGCAGAGACATGCTAGCAGCCAGCCGCTTCTGGGAGCAGCCTGCCTGAGCCTTGCTGCACCACTGGCTGGGAGCTGCCTCTTGTAAGCGCCTCCTGGCCAGAGCCTGCATCTCGCACCTCTTCCTCCATCCCAACTGCCTGTCCCAGATCAGAATCCCCCTGCTGCACCCAAACTCCCTCCCAGACCCCACAGCCCTCTTGCACCCCAACCCCCTGCCCTAGCCGCCTCCTGCACCAACACCCTCCCAAGAAAAATACTTGTATACAGGGGCCACACAAAATCTAATAGCCCCCAGGCCCACAGGAAAGTTAATCCGGCCCTGTCTCTAGGACAGTGGTCTTCAACCTTTTTACGCACAAGATCATTTTTTGAATATAAGATCAACCCAGGATCTACCCCGCCCCTTCCCCAAGGCTCCGCCTCTTCTCCAAGGCCCCGCCCCGCTCACTCCATCTCCCACTTCCCTCCGTCACTCTCTCTCCCCCACCCTCACTCACTCTCACCAGTCTGTGGCAGGAGATTGGGGTGCAGGCTCTGGGCTGGGGCTCAGGTGTGTGGGAGGTGGCTCCAGGCTGAACCTGGGGCAGTGGGCTGGGGTGCAGGAGTGAGGGGAGCAAGCTCTGAGAGGGAGTTTGAGTGCAGGGATAATATGGTCACACTGCACTTAATCTCACAGAATCCACTGGTCGTTTCATGAATTTTTCTTTTTCTTAGTGTCATTTGTGGGTTTTGGATCAAAATCCTTCAAGGATTCTCACAAATCAGTGTAACACTCCCAACTGTGGGATGTGCATGGGGCAGGGAGTTGGGTTGCAGGAGTGAGGGGTCCAAGCTCTGGGAGGGAGTTGGGTGCAGGCTGGGGCTCCAGGCTGGGGCAGAGTATTGGGGTGCAGAAGAGGGTGAGGGGTGCAGGCTCTGGAAGGGAGTTTGGTGCAGGAGAGGATTCTGGCCTGGGACAGAGGGTTGAGGTACAAGAGGGGATGCAGGGTACAGGCTCTGCCAGGAAGCACTTACCATAGGTGGCTCATGGCTGCCAGCATAATGAGGCTCAGGGAGGCTCCCGGAGGCACCCCACAGCTGTCATTGGCCAGTTCCCAGATAATTGGAGCTGCAGGGATGGTGCTGGTGTTGGGGACAGCATGCAGAGCCGCCTCCAGCCCTTCAGGAGCCACAGAGATATGCCAGTAGCTTCCAGGAGTTGTGTGGGGCCACAGCAGGCAGGCAGCCTGCCTGAGCCCTGCTGCGCCACCGAACATTTAGCAGCCCGGAGATCGTGATCAACTGGCAGAAGCTCCAGGATCAGTGCTTTAAAGTGTAATGGATGCCACATCACTGTTGTAAAAAAAATAATTTGAAAACTAGGCACAATAATGGTTTCATTTAATTTATATGGAGCTAGTGAAAATATGAACTGTAATAGTTCTGGGAGTCACCAGGTGATGCTATTACAGATGCTTCTAATTATTTTTATTTGAAAGTACAGTATAAGCATCATCTCTGGGAGAAATGCTTATGGTCAGCTATGATGCATTATTTTTGAAAGGGAGCATAGCGGCAATAAAGTCTTTTCTGAGTTTTTCTTTCTCTGTTTCTGTCCTTCTTGGGTGTAGTTATTGCTTGTGTTTTTGTGGTTATAACATGTAGGCAAAGCAATCCATGGTGCCAAAGCATTAACTTTACAGAAGGTTTGCCAAATCAACTCACATTAAGATGAAATACTGAGTTCCTAGACTGTAAACGACTTTCATAAATAAAACCATAGGTCCCCAGTCTTCTGCTAGATTTCCAGAAGAGTAAGCCAGTTTGAGGTTCCACTGAGGCAGATTAGTTGTTTCTTAGAAATTAGTCTGTGAAGATTTTTCTTTAAAATGGAATTTTTTTGGTTTTGATTATTTTTAAATAAATAACATCTATTCTGAAGATATTAAAAGCCAGCTATTTTCTGATCGCTAGTTAAGCATACTTTTGAATGGTAAAATATGTATTAATGTAAAGAAGTCAGAGAACAAAAATGTCTCAAATGGCAAAAATAGCTACCAGTATATAAATCTCAAGCAATCAGATGTAACAGATGGAAGGACTGTAGCATAGCTGTGGAAGAGCTGCAGTACAAGAGCACACAAGAGGAAAGAACAATCCCAGTGATCACAGAAACAAGCAGAGATGCAATGGACAGGGAATGATTGATTGGTGGACAGTGTGGGCATAGGGATGTTTTGCTCCCCTGTATACTATGTGTAATATGAATTCCATTGAATAGCATTTAGTTCCTGTTAAAAATAACAATAAAAAGAAAGTCCCTTCCCCTAGGAGGGGTAAACTTTCGGACCTTAGAACTATGGCCTATTTCAAAAGGCAGCAGTTTAATCAATACATTTCAGGCCATTTGTTGTGCTCTTCCAGAGTTGGTTGTCCCATTGTACAAGACTTGCATGTAAACTTTTGTGCAAAGCTTAAAATATATAGTATTAGACTTGCTGGAGCTGTGATCCTCTGTTAAATTAAGCTGTTGTGTGCGGTTGTTCTTTGGATGACTGCATATTATGTACAAGTGGAATCAAGATAATATATCATTGATACAGTGCTGCCTCCCCAAAAAGAAGTGGATGGTGTAAAACAGGAATTCATAATAAACATCAATGAAGTTAGAAGCCTTCTAGTATGTTGGGGTGCTACATATTTACAGTTGGTATTCTTATTAACAGGAGAGGCAGCTAAAGAAAATTGATAGAAAACTAGGTAGATGCCTAGTTCCACAATTTCCCCTACAGCATAGCATGAAAATAGTTTAGGTGATGTTTGGCAACTACTTGTTTATGAATCTATTGCCTTACCTGAGTGGAGAGAGGCGCTTCTTGTTAGTTAAATGCAACTCTGATCAGGGATGGTTTTATGACTGGTGGGGCCCACCCTATCAGAGAAGGTCAGAGGTGTGGGGAGGATTCAGCAGTGGATTTCCTCCACTCCAATCTGATTTATCAGTAAGTTTTCGCCTACCGTCAGACCTGCTTGTGGAGTGAAGAGTGGGTCACCCTGTGATTTGCTAAATCAGCACAAAAATATGGGGGATTGAGAGGAGGTACAGAAGTATACGTACCATACAGTTGCTTGCATTGAATGTGTCTTAGACCAGATTTGTGTCTAAAGGGATATTTACAGCTTAAATTCCCTCCCCCCCACTAATGCTGGATACGTAACCATACCAGACCAACCCCTGGAGAAACACTGTTTTGTTTTCTGCACATGACATCATATTAGTTGTTGAACTGCATAATTAGTTTTTTTTTCAAAATTCAAAAACATTCAGCTCTCTCTTGAACGTCTCTAGTACAGACTGATTGGTTAAGAGCCCCACTAGGGGCATCTGAATGGCTAATCTAATGCTGTCTTGTGTATTGGTGCCACAGCAGGTCAGGCTATTCCCTTCCGGAGGGAGTACATTTATTCTGTACTGGTGTTTTTAAAATATGGGGACTGTTGTTCCATGTTACACATTCTATATTCTCTGAACTGTGGTCTCTGCAAGGAGAATAATTCACAAATGTGTCTTCAGAACAAGAAATTGTAACTGTTAAGTGAAAACTCAGACTTCGGTAAAAGTTGATCATTAATCTAAGATGCTTTTTAATACTTGAGCCCCAAGAAGTGGGATTTTGTTATGTCTGCCTCATCACTGATACACAATTCTACTCCACCACATGGAATCTTGTTCCGCTCCCATATAAGAAAAACCATAAGGATTCACTGTAGCGCTATGAATTCACTGTACATGCATTACAGTGACTCCAGTAGAGACCAGGCTTGCAAATGTAGCTCTTCAGTGAATATAGGTAGATTTGGACAGGGCTGAAGATGCTTCTGGTATTTTTACCACCATTTTGTGGTGAGGGCTGCCAAAGCTGTATCTGTAATGGGGCTCTCAGATGGCCTGGCACCAATTTGGTTAGTCTGATAAGTGAACCAGTTTATTTGTTTTGTTTTAGTTTTATGGAATTCCCTAGTGTAGACAAGATTTAATTTCATCTCTTGAAAGTGCCATGGTGAAATATATAAATGGAGGATTATAATGATAGAACAAAATACAATTTAAACAGGATATTGGTGGCAGCATATCTAGTGCTTTTTGTGAAGTGAAGTTCTGGAACAGCCTTCCTAGGGAAGCGGTGGGGGCAAAAGATGTATCTGGCTTCAGAATTAAGCTTGATACATTTATGGAGGGGATGGTATGATGGGATAGCCTAATTTTGGCAATTTATTGGTCTTTGACTATTAGCAGTAAATATGTCCAGTGGCCTGTGATGAGATGTTAGATGGGGTGGGATCTGAGTTACTCCAGTGAATTCTTTCTTGGGTGTCTGGCTGATGAGTCTTGCCCACATGCTCAGGATTTATCTGATAACAATATATGGGGTCAGGAAGGAATTTTCCTCCAGGGTAGATTGGCAGAGGCCCTGGGAGTTTTTCACCTTCCTCTGCAGCATGTGGCACAGCTCACTTGCTGGAGGATTCTCTGCACCTTGAAATCTTTAAACCGTGATTTGAGGACTTCAATGGCTCAAACATAGCTTAGGGGGTTTATTACAGGAGTGGGTAGGAGAGATTCTGTGGCCTGTGTTTTGTTAGAGGTCAGACTATATGATCATAATGGTCCCTTCTGACCTTTGAGTATATGTGTCATGAGGTGACCTGTTAGGCAGAGCTGAATTTTGAAAAGGAGTAGAAATATCAGAATAGTGAGCATTTTGTTCTTCAGTATTTTGACATTTTAATTGGGATAATATCTGTCCACAGAATCATGATTTGAACTCCACGCTACCTGAACTCATTAAGGACATTACAGGAAAGTCCAAAAGCCAGATTTAAAAGAGTTACTAGACACAGAGCTCCAAAGCAGTTCATGTGCTCTGATTCATTCTCTTTTTCATTCTCACTGTGTGTTTCTCTCTCAATCTCCTCTCCCCCATCCCAATTTTGAAAACAATTTAGGCTGGGATTTTCTCTAGAGTCTATGCTAGGGGTGGCTAACCGGAGCCTGAGATGGAGCCAGAATTTACTAATGTACGTTGCCAAAGAGCGACAGTAATACGTCAGCAGCCCCACATCAACTCCTCCACCCCACTGCCAGTGCCTCCTGCCCACTGGGAGTACCTCCCCCTCACTCCCAACACCTCCTCATCAGCTGTTTCATGGTATGCAGGAGGCTGGGTGCGGGGCTGGGGGGAGGGAAGGAGCAATGGCATGGCAGGCTCAGGGGAGGGGGCAGGAAGAGGTGAATGGGGGCAGAGCCAGGGGTTGAGCAGTGAGCATCCCTCGGCACATTGGAAAGTTGGCTCTTGTGGCTCCAGCCTCGGAGTTGGTGCCTATACCAGGAGCCACATTTTAACTTATGAAGAGCCTCATGTGGCTCCAGAGCCACAGGTTGGCCACCCCTGTCTATGGGGTTTAGGCTTCCAGCTTCCATTGGCATTCCGTGAGAGCTGGGTAACTAACCCCCTTAAGTCTTTTGAAACTCCCACCCTAAATGTGCTATCTCTTCTCCTTTTCCAACTAGTGCAGCTTAATATTTTCTCTGATGTGTTAAGTGAGCTAATCAAAATGTCCAAGACAATCTAGGTTCAAACTGGTATCTGCTGTTCAGTACATAGGCTTCATATGTTGTCCAAAGGATTTTTTTTTTCTACACACAATACAGCCCCTTCTGCCTATGTAACTGTAAAATGGATCAACTCTTTTGGAGATGTTAGCTTTCAATTACATACACATTTAAAGCAAAGCACAACAGCATATTGCAGTGATCCAACAGGGTAGAGTGATGGCTTTGGGTGTGGTTGGATATGTAAGTTAATTTTTAAAATGACTCTTTGGACTAAATTTATGGCCCCTGCATAAAGCCAGAGTAATTTGTTTTTGTGGGTGAAATGTGTGGAGTTTCTCGATTTAAAATTATACACAATATATACTGCTTTATTAAATATAAATTGGAGATGCGTGAAGTCACAACTCCAAATATATTGAGATATAAAATGTATAGTTTTTGGAGAGAGGAGTTAAAACTCTAATCTGAGCTAAGATGCAGGGCTACAGAGGAGTCTTTGGATAGCTCTTCATTGTTTGCACACACTGTTAGAATGACTGGATCTACATAAATGGATTTCTCACTGCCTCATTTTAAGTCTCCATTCCATGTTGACCTATGAGGAGCCAGTAGAGACTGCTTTCAGGGAAGACTAATTAGGGTACGTCTATACTGTATTTTAAAACCTGTGGCAGCAAGTCTCAGAGTCTAGACCTACAGATTCAAGCTCACAGGGCTCACACTATACTGCTAAAAACAGCTGTGTAGATGTTTGGACTCAGCCTCTGAAGCCAGGGGTTGCGGGTGTCTACGGTTTGCTTTTGCAGACATACCACGATGCTTGTGGAGGGAGGTGTGCAGGTCCTGTGCACCCCCTGTAAATATCTAGTCAACTGAAGGAGCTTTGAAGGAACAAGTTGTATTTCCTCTGTAAACAAGACAAATGAGGCATTTGTTTGTATTATGTATTTACTGAAAGGTTTGGATTGGACCTCTTGTAAATATGAAGTATTTTGTAAAAACCTTCCAGAAGAAAAGTTCTGTTAAAAACACACACAAAACCCCCCTAAGCATGAACGTCCCCTGAGGATGTTTTACTGTTTAAAAACCATATTTAAATAACATAGTTGCAGCGCTGTTAAAAGCCAAAAAATTCATAATTGAGCCTGAGGCTGCCCCTTATTTCAGGATGATGCGGGCTTCCCGCTCTTAACCCTCCAGAACAGAATGATTTCAGGGCAAAGCATGAGCCATAGCTTTTGATTTTCTGACTTTTTCAGTATGTGTCAGAGACTAATGTTAATATTAGTAAGTGGGTTTGCTTAGTGGTTTTCCTGGATTCCTCTTGAATCCTTAGCCCTCAAATGTCACGGTGACTTGTCCCTCTGCTATGGGAGGACTGGCTGCAGTTCTGAGTTGCCTGTCAGAGATCACATGAAGAGCAAGGTTATGCTTTATCTCTGAGCTGAGTACTAACTCTCCAGCACTTTCAGCTCTTGCTGGGATTAATGTTCTTTAAACAGATTTTATAATAACTAGATTAACAACAGATTTCTTTGTCAAATAGAGATGGGCCCAATCTAAGATATTTGCCTCTAGTTTGGGATACAAATTATCATGAAACTTGGGTGTAAAGATCCAGGGTCACATTTGGACTATAAATGATGACTAAAACTTCTATCTTTATGAATTAAATTTGCCCTCAAGTTTTATCCTACAAATTAACATGAAAAACAATATTGCAAATAAATTACATTCCCTACAGCTGTTTCCTTTAAAGATTATCCAAATACATAAGTGCACCTGAAAATGAAATAAAATTAAGTTAAATGTGCTGCAACTAACATACATTTCCCCACTTAAGATAAAGCACAGAAGAGAAGAGGGTTGCAAAAGAGTGAATTTTGGCTCTAGATGAAAATGCTGCAATTGAAAACTTTCCAGAACAACATGTACTTGGATCAGTATTAAAGAGAAGTTCTTCAAATGTCTAAGCCAAATGACCTAGCATGCTGATAGTGCAGAGCATATTTCACAGTTGTATAAATATTTAAACTGTTTTCCAGCTTATAAGACAAGTAAATTAGATTTTTTTAGCTAAAAATAAAACCAGCCTTTATTACTACCTTGTAATAATCCATCGTTATTCTGAATTTGGCTGCAGTTGATCAGTACTGCTATATTATCACTGCAGAGAAGTACTTTATTAATGCTTCATTGCAATAGGACACAAGCTCTCTGACATCTCAGTGAATTTTATATATAAATATCTGAAAGTTACATTGATGCACATGGTCTGCTTTCCCTCTGGCTCTTTACAGTTTTGGGGAATCCTTGCAAAAATGTCAGTAGGGCCCCATTTATTTCTGCCCTTCCGATTCAAGGCAATATGTAACAATTGCAGAGCCTTTGCTGCATTATAATTAGGGCCCTACCAAATTCATGGCTGTGAAAAACACACCATGGATTGTGAAATCTGGTCTCCCCTGTGAAATTTGGTCTTTTGCAAACTATTACCCTATACTATACAGATTTCACGGGGGGAGAATAGTGTTTCCCAAACTGGGGATCCCAACTCAAAAGAGGATTTTGGGGAGTTACACTGTTTTTGTAGGTGTGCGTGGTATTGCCACCTTTGCTTCTGCACTGCCTTCAGAGCTGGGTGGCCGGGGAGTAGAGGCTGCTGGCCAAGTGCCCAGCTCTGAAGGCAGTGCCCCATCAGCAGCAACGCAGAAGTAAGAGTGGCAATACCATACTGTGCCACAGTTTCTTCTGCACTGCTGCGTTCAGAGTTGAGTCAGTACCCCTACAGTTACAACACCGTGAAATTTCAGATCTAAATGTCTGAAATAATGCAATTTATGACTTTTAAAGTCCTATGACTATGAAATTGACCAAAATCAACCATGTATTTGGTAGGGTCCTAATCATAATACATTTGAATTAGCCAGTGCAAGCATGGAAGTTTTCCAAATATTAGGAACGATGAATACTTGTTCAAGTAAGCTTGAAAACAGCTTGATATTTCATTTTTCTTCTATTTTCTTTGTTCTCATTATTTTCTTTCCTTCTCTTCTTCCTTTTTCCAAGTCTTATCTTATGCATCTAAATCTTCTTCCCCATTTTGCTGCCTCATGTTTTTGTTTCCCTTCTCCATCTCTGATTCCTTGTCTCCAGTCAGATGTGCAATGATTATGACAAAGATCCTTCTAGTGTACAGGAATCTGGTAGGGATCTTACTGAATAAAGTCTGTACTAATGTTATCAACAACAGAAATAATTTTAAAATGGATAGTAGTCAGTTTCTCATACAGATGATTTGTTAATAATGGAACATAGTGTTTATTTTGAGTAGGCACCCTGAGCATTGATCTTGTAGTGTAACAGTGCATATTTAAATGACCTTAAGAGTACAAGGGTAAATTACTATATCTAAACTAAACATATGTCTAGAAAACAATAAGTGTGTATTTGTGTGCATTTTATCTTTCATAGATTACAGAATGAGAAATGGATGAATGTAAGACCCGGTGATGTCATTAAACTGGAAAATAATGCATTTGTAACTGTAAGTAGTTCAGATATTTTCTTCCATAGTACATGTAACAGAGAAATCAAATACAGACATGTCGCGTTTTAGGCGTATTTAACATATGCGATTTCCGCTTTACGTGGTTCGCAAAAACAAAAAAAGAAAGGAGATTTTTTTAAAAAAAACTTCCTGCAGGGGGCACAGTTTCGCCTACCATTGAAGTGAATGGGTTCTGGCTATACGCGGTTTCCACTTTACGCGGTAACCGTGGAACGGAACCCTCGCACAAGATGCGACATGCCTGTAGTAACAAATACTTATCTCTTTCTGTCTTTCTGTGTGTATTGCGTGGCTGTTGACCCTTGTTTTCCACATGCCTTGACACCTCTTTTGGAACTTGCTTTGATGCTATGTAACTTAAAATACTTTTCTCAGAAGGACTGTATTGTAATCAAACACAAATATACATCTGAGTAATGTTTTATTTACACATATAGAAAATCACTCTTTCTTTCACTTACTCCTTTGCACCTGTGTAAAATAAGGACCTACAAGGATATTTACAGTTCATCCTGTGAAGGTCTATTATATTATAAATTCTCCTTCAAAAATACTCTGATCTGTCAAGTAAAAGTGGGCACCCTTTATGATGTGAAGTACTGGTATCACCAACACAGCAATGACTTTTTCTAGTCCTATCTGGTAGTGAAGGTACTGCGCATGCATGGTATGCAGAATCCCTATATCCAAAATTCTGCAGGAATTTTTCATTGCAAAACCTTAATATTCATGAATGGTAATTATTTAAAATATGAAAAGACTCAGTCTGACACATTTTAGACCAGATTATCATCTGATTTCAATGGAAGTACACTGATTTACACTGTCCAAAGATCTGGACCTTATGTAAAAAATGTCAATTAATCCACATTATGGATTTATCAGTCATTGGAGCTATGCCAATTTATACTACATGAGGATCTGGACCATAAAGTCTGTATGTATGTTTTCTGTTTGGTAATTTAGGGAAAAAATTAATATTTGTTTCAGACGTAGAGAATTTTAAAGAAGTATTTGTGCTATATATCTAGATAAGAAAAATCACAGAGAACATTTATATGAGCCTTTTCTCAATTCTTTTTTGTATCTTATATGAGCCTTTTCTCAATTCTTTTACAGCTTTTTGAGATGATAGAATATATTTAACATCTTTTTTTTTTTTTACAGGCTGATTTATTAATTCTATCTAGTAGTGAACCACATGGTCTCTGTTACATTGAAACAGCTGAGCTTGATGGGTAAGTTTTAATATGCTAATAGAATAACATAACACACTTTAAAATATATTATTTATGTGTGTATGGTATGCGGACACCAGCTATTGATCATAGATATATTTTATTCCTAATGTTTTTCTTCAAGTGGCCTCTACATAGTCCCACCCTTGGGATATGCTGGTGGTACAGCTCTGACAGGGTTACACTTAATAGTAGTGAAGTTGGAACACTTTTGCACACACCCCCACCATTGCTATTCCTGAATGTTATGAGGGCAAGGCTATAAATGGAGGTGTGACACTCCAGTTTCTTCTCTTTCTTTCCATTGTGGTTGCGGACACTGGATTCTCCCTAGATCCACTTCTTCTATCAACAGTGCCATTGGGTAGTTTTAGTTCTTGGTTAGTTTTGCAGTGAGTTTAGTACTTTATTTTGTATTATTTTCTTTGCAATTCATTCTTGTATTTTTATTTATTGAGGCTCCTGTAGGTTCTGCACCCAAGTGCAGTCTCATGGATCTTATGGTAGTTATGAAAGGAAAGTGGCTAGGATTTTATTATTCCAGTTTTTCCACCTCTGATGGCCAGAGTTGGGAAAGATGGAAGGTATGTAGCATGCTCAGGAAAAGGACACTTCTCCTTGATTCGTAATGTGTGGAACCTTTACTCCCAAGACTCTCTAAGAAGCATCAAAACCAATTCCATGCTCTTCCATTGCAGAAGGCCCTGGTGGCAAAACCCTCTGGTGTCAATCATTTCAGTTCTATGAACTGAAATAGGCCTGCATCAGCCCCAGTTGCCTTGAAAACTAAGATACTAGTGATATCTTTGATGTTCCTTACATATTTCGCCTTTGTTGACATCTGTAGAGCTGCACTTGGATCCGTATGTACACGTTCACTGAACATTAGTCCCTTCATTTAACATCCGGGTCTGAACTGTAGTTTTGTAGAGTAGTACTTCAGCAACTTCAATTGTTTAATTAAGATGCCATATTCCACCTTCCTCATTTCATAGTACTGCTTATCAGATTATCCCAAAAGTGGAAATGTGTAGAGACTGCTTGAAGTATGACTCACCTCTAACCAGAGGGGTTTTTTTATATGAACTCCACACATTCACAATCCCCACCCGTCTTGGCCTCTTCCCCAGACACCTTATTATAGCCGTGGACCTGAGGAGTCATTGGAAGGAGCTGAAGTGGCTGAAGCAGCATGCCACTGTTTTATACCCTCTCTCTCAGAACATTCAGAAACAGTGAGAGGAGGGGCAGGGGGGTGTGAGAGAGGTCCACTGGCAATGCCGCAAAGCATTGCACCATCAGAGCTGCACTGCTAATGCATCCCAAGGGTGAGAATGTGTAGAGTCTGTCTCAGAGAATTCCAGCTACAGGTGAACAGTGTGTGAATGGTGTAACAGTTTTAAATCATTCATGTAATGATCATCACAAAGTTTGGGACTTATGTCTTTGGTGCTTATACAGCACCTACTGCAATATGGGTGCTACTGGAAATCAATAACAAATAATAATTAACATTTTTCTTTGTGCTCATTGGTGCCATATACTCCAATACCATGGTGATAAATGACAGAGTAATAACCTAAATAGACTGATGTGAATGATAGTTCATATAGATAAACAGTCTTACACAAGACCAAAAAATGTAATAAAATGTAAAACTGAATAACAGATAGAAAAACATGTGAAAGCATGAAAATAAAACCAAAGTAAAAAAACCCCACTCTAACAAACTCATTTATAGCATATCTAACTGTATGAATCTTTCATACTGAGTTTCAGAATACCAAGAGATAGTGCTGGGAATACTTTTCTTAACCACACATATCCAAGTCAGATTTCACCTCTTTAAAAGAATTAATATTCTAACTTGAAAGTAATATATATATATATATAATTTTCCAGGAGTGAATGACTGACATCATTAGTTTAGATACTGTGAAATTTGTAGATACTGTACTGGTTTAACATGGGCATAGCTTAATCAGCACTAAAAAATGAGGCATTAATTTGTTTTGATTTTATTATTGTTATGTATTCCAATATCTGTACCAACAATCTTGTACAGGTGTGTTCACTTAGGAGATGTTGTACTTCTTTCTAGAAGAGTATGTGATCTTTAACATTAATTTTTCCTGCCTTAAAGCGCAGAAGTTGAGGATACAAAGTTCTAGGCCCCTTTATATGGAATATCTAGGACTCTGAGAAGGACTTGGCCAGGATATCTTATTTTTTCTGTTTTCTAGGGGAGATTAGTTCAATGTATAGTCAGTGGCAGCTGTGATTACTCAGCAGTTCTAGAAATCAGGCCACTTCTTTAGGGGCCTAGCTTTAGACACTGAAGTTTGGAAAATTTTGATCCCTGTAAGTAAATCAGAAGTATTTAGTCATAAAGGGAGCTCCCTCAACCCATCTCCTAAGAAAGGGTGACTCCAATTCCCCTTTTTCCCAGTTCAATTTCAGCTACTGTAAAATTTTCATGAAAACCCTTTTTCATTGCTCAAATATCAATCTTTCTCATGGTATTAATCTCTTTCAACTGGCAACTGCTCTGCTATTCTTATTGCAGTTAGTAATTTGTGCATGATGACTGGATGGGCTCTGACTAAATCATATTTATGTCCTCTGTTCAAAGAAGCAAAACAAATTATAGTTATGCAGATGTGCATACATCATGATGCCAGCACTTATTAAAACTGAAGCTCCTTTTCATGTTTTAGAATTGGTTAAAAAATTAAAATGTGTTCTTCCAGAATAACATTAGAAAGAGCAGTCTGAATGTCTGTCTTTCTATAAATGTGCTGTCTTAGTCCACAAAGTCAGATTCTATGGTACTGAACATAGGTTCCTGTAGATGATAGAAGGCAGGATGGGAGCTATGGAAAGAGTCTTATATAAATGTCATGTTATTAATTTTACAGTGAGACTAACCTAAAAGTACGTCAAGCTTTACCAGTTACTTCAGAACTTGGAGCAGATATTAGAAGGCTTGCAGAATTTGATGGTAAGTGGTGATAAAAGTTAATTTGCTGGAACCAAGATTTTTATTTTTAGTTTTTGTTGTTGTTTTGTACTTGGAGGGGAGAGGTAAATGTCCAGACATTAAATGCCAAGTTCTCATTCTTTCACTATCAAGATTAAGGATGTTGTTTACCAATATGACGCTCAGATTCTAAATCATTGTGCTATTTTGGGGTATGTCTTGACGGGCAAAAGGGGTGGGTTATTCAATCAAGTTAGCTTAATGATAAATTAGTATAATTAAAAATATAAAATGTAAACTAACATATTTGAAGCCATGTTATCTGGCTGTGTTATAGCCTCGGGCGGAGGAGGGGGATTGAGTTAACTTGATTATCTTAACATTATTACATAAGAACATAAAAGTGGCCATACTGGGTCAGACCAAAGGTCCACCTAGCTTAGTATCCTGTCTTCTGACAGACCCCAACCCCACAATTTATATATTGAGTCTTCATTCTGTTTTCACTTTCCATTACTTTGCTCACTGATGCCTGTCCTTTGACACCTGTGCAACTCCATGGCTACACCTACACTCGTGACTGCATACAGGTCCAAGCAAATGGTTGTGCTAGAGCTCCCCCTCACCAACCACATGTGAACCCCAAAAGCACAGGTTTCAGGGTGTGTATAGGGCAAGAACATTAGCAAGCCTAAGGGGCATGGATGTGAACACGCTTCAGGCTGTGGCATAGCCCTGTACCTCTGTCAGTTTTTAGTGTGGACAAGAATAAGGTGCATGTCTTAGATATTAAGTTCAGTAGTCCTCCAACCCTGTTCCCACAACACTCTGAACCCTTTCGTGCCTGACCCTTACCCAAAAATATAAAGGTCCCTGTCTCTGTTGTTTTCACCCATAGTAGCAAGCTGTGCTGGGTACTTCACAAATTTTCTGCTGGATTCTTTTCACCAGCACACATAAACAAGGAACATACTCTGAGAGCAGCTGTCTGTCAGCTCTGTGTCAGCCAAGCACGCCCAGCCCTTGATAAATGTGTGGTTGGAGTTCGCTGTCCTCCAGTACCCGGAATTCACAACTATACCAGGAAGTTTCAGAGAGTCTGGCATGGGTGGATGTTCACTGTACTACACTGGGTATAGCCAGGTACAGAACATATATTCATGTTCAGCACAGCATATTTGGACACCTGATGTGGGTATTGGGTACATGGATGAGCTTACACATGGCTCTGTAGAGATATCCAGTTGCCAGAATAGATGTAGCCCATGAATCATCCTCTGAAAACTCTAAGGAGCAATATGAACCAGACAGAGTTCTCCAGAGGCCTGAAAAAAAAATGAGGACACGCCTTTCAACCTTCACCGTCCCGAGAATGAGAGAGTCTAACAAGTGCAGTTAGGAAGTGAAATTCTTGATTGCCAGCTAACCCACAGGTTTTTGCTGTTCTTTTGAGCATGTTTCCATTGTTTCTTCCCCTCATATCTCTTTTCTCTTCTCTCGTTACTCCTTTGAATAAAAGCATGAATAACAACATCTTCAAAGTTCAGTTAAACTGCAACCATATTTATCTTATGGAATGTCTCAAAAGCCCAGTTTACAATTTTTATATTGTTTATTATATGCTAGATATCTACTTTGAAACATCTTTCTGGATCCCATTAATAGATTTGGTAACCTTTTTCTAATAGAAATACTTATTACAACTAGTATTTACTGTTCAAAAATTGAATTCTTCCAGATTCAGAAGGATTTAGGGTGTTTATCAAGGAAATTGTTCATGGTTGCGTCATGTGACATTTCAGTTTGGCCAAAACAAATGACCTTTTTTTTCCCACAAAATGCCTTAAAAAGTTATCAGTTTAAGTAAATAGTATATGAAGCCAGCAAATTTTGTTTAAAATACTTACTGAAATATTTATGGAGCCAGTTTTCCACTAACAGTGTAATCATAGATGAACCTCAAAATGTTTGGAGGTACTCTATAGTTGAGATGAGCTTCCAAAAGTACACTGCACATCTCAACTTCATATTATTTTGGTCTAAAAATCATAGCACAATATTTTGAGAACAAGTCTTCACATGAACGGCTTTCTGGTTCAATTGAATATAACAACAATACTTTTTTGCATTACACTAGTATTTCAGTTTCTGGTCCTCAGTGAAAATGGAAAGTATGGAGGTACATCAGAGTGACAATGGGCGAGGACACGTGTGATTATAATATCATCTATTTCTGCTACATTCAGGGTGTAATTGTTAGTAACATTTACTTATAATTTATTTAAAAGCAAATGTCTTGACGTATAGAGCAAAAATTGAGACTTCAATAGCATAATTGTAAGATAATGAAAAATGACAAAAGTTAGTTGCAGGTACAGTTCTACATTAAAATATTTGTATCATCTTTACCTGGGATTATACCATTTATTCAGGTATAATCCACTCTCCTGGTTAGGAGCCCTTCTGCTTCACACAAGCATATCATTCCAATGCTAATCTTCAAGTTTTAAGAAAGGCTTATATCTTAAACTGCTGAAGCCAACTGAGGACAGAATATGACACCCGTTGTTCCATTTTCCAACTTCTGAATAGTTTCCTCAGTTCCAGGTATAGCTTTTGAAGCAAATGTTTAACCTTGTCAAGAATTATCTAGTTTGTTCACCAAAACATGGATGCTTTTAACCTTTAAGTCTGAACAGGGGAATCTTGGTTGGTAATTCTGATTGACTGTCAATCTCAAATTCTCTTTGTAGTTTTGTTGCTCAGTTTCCAGTCTGTTTTTTACACCCTACCTTTGTCCAGAAATATATTTAAAATGGACAGGGATAAAGAACTGAAACAGAAGCTAGTTCAGGATAACCATACAAAATGTTCCTTCACAAACATAATAAAATTAAACTCCCCAAAGATTACACACGTTCATTAAAACAAAACATAACTGTTCTATATCAGCATCTAGTAGTGTTTCACATTCAGATTGAATTGACAGAGCCACACATTGATCTCCATGTGTCTGAGGGGGAAAGGGAAAGGGAAAGGGATGGTGGTTTGGCTTCCTCTGAAGCACGGGTCTTACTTTAAATGAAATCCCACAAAGGAGTCTCCACAAGGACCAGGACTGATCCAGAGCATGAATGAATTTTTCTGTAGTGCCTATTCCAAACTTCCAGACTGGAATTTCTTTCAGCTATTTTCACAAGGTTAGCAGCAAGAGAAGAGAGTCAATGTATCAAGGAGCTGGGTGGGAAATAATAAGGGTGCTGCTTGTGATGGATTTATATGTGGGCAGACCTGGTTTCCAGTGGATCTCTTAGGTCCACAAATTTTGGGGACCAAGCCTCAATGTGTTCTGTTTGTGGTGGGAAGAGGGCACAAAACTTCAAATCCCTGAAAGTAAAATCAGGTAAAAACTCCACAAAGGTGTTTGTCTACTTTTTACTTTCCTGTTGGCCTTGGGGGGGCTGTCTGGCTCTTTATTATTTGTATTTAAAACTAACATTAATACAGTGTTGATATAGTGAAATTGAGCACTCCTTATTGCAGGATTAACTCATGTACGTTGATTAAACTCTATTTTTTATTATACAGATTATATAACAAAGATAAAAGTACAGAAAGAAAATTTGAACATGAAGGGACAAAAGTGCCCATGTTAAACTTTCATAGTTTTATAAACTTTCTGAATTTTCTTCTTCTTCGTAGAGCACTATAAAAATGCCGCATTCAATTTCCTAGCTTCAGTCATTTTTGAGGAATGCAGCCACAGAAATTAAATTTGGGTGGGCCTTTCCATTCCCCCCCACCAAATGGTTGAACTGATTTTATTCAAATTTAATAAAAAAATCACCTTTGTATAGAGAACAAAGCGTGAAAAATTTAATGACCAATTGAAAAGGCATGGCTGTATCTCAAATGTAGCCATCTCAAATGCACCCATAGAGTTCACTTAAGGGAACAGGGGTTCCTTTGCAAGAGACCTACAGTCTAACTCACACAATGCAATTGGATACAACAGTGAATACAGATGATGCCAGAGTACAGATTAATGTTCTTAATTAAGAAGAAGCAGGTTTACAAAGCGATTGGAATAAATGGTAGGCTGTTGCATGCGTAAGGGATTCTACTAAAGTGTTTGTGAAGGAGATAAAAGGAACTCTGAGGACAGAGAGCTGGATGGAAAGTAGGTCATGTCAGTGGCACAGAGCCTTGAAAGTGAGGATGAGGAACTTCAAAGTGATGCAGCACAAGAAAATGAGCTGTTTAAGGGAACTGAAGAGGGAGAGTTGATTTTAGCGTGACCAGATGTCCTGATTTTATAGGGACAGTCCTGTTTTTTGGGTCTTTTTCTTATATAGGCTCCTATTATCCCCCACTCCCGTCCCGATTTTTCACATTTCCTGTCTGGTTACCCTAGTTGATTTATAGCTGCAGTTTTGGACAGACAGAAAGGAGGAGTTGGCAAGTAGAGATTCCAAATTGGAGGTTCCAACTATGGAAGCAAACAATGAGCAAATTATGGGTGAGAGATGCAGTAGCAGGAACAAAAGGTCAAGGGTGAAATTTTAAATATCTAAATTGATTAACTCTTATGATTTATGCTTTAATTGGAGGGTGGTGATGATTTAATACACCACCTTGACTATTTGTTTTATTATGAATCTAAGAGCTTGATTGAAAATCCACTGAAATCAGTGAAAGATTCAGCAATACTGACACTCAATCAGCAGAAAATAATCTTCTATATTATCATGATTTTCATGGCAGCAAATGCAAATTTTACAACTTGTCACTGTACTGGGCTCACTACTGTTTGAATCTATGTTTTTATTATTTATTACTTTATATTTTAGTCAAAGTTGTTTGACATAATCTGGAATGAATTTCAGGAAAGCATGTCCTTAGTGTTTTGAAAAAGGTTTTTTATAGAGCTTTGTTTAGACTTTATATGGAATGTAATGCTAAATTCATGCATGATTCCACTAACAAAGTTTCATGGGAATCATTTTAGATTATTTCTGTTAGTCCCCAAATACGAGTTAAGGCTTTTGCTTGGTAGATTTTGCTAAATATAGAGAATATAGAGGACAGTAGAAAGGCTCTCTGCTGTAACAGTGTATTTAACAGTTTTCAATAACAATGAAAATGTGAGTTCAGTGTCTTGAATAAATCTAATTCTTTGGACTGCAAACTGTTCTTGAGCCAATAAAAGGAGGAGTACATTTTTGTCTAAATAATTTATACAATTGGTAAACTCGTATAAATGGTTCTAACACTGAATAAATATTTATATTGAGCCAGCATTCATTTTTTTTTAGTTTCTTATTAGAATTTTATGGGCATTGAAGAGTTTTTCCAAGCAAAGAGAATCTAAAAATATACATCAGCTGCACATACTTCAATCTGATTTCTTGAAGTAACTACAGTATATGCCTTTTCCTATTTAATGCTGTCTTTTTCATCTCCCTGATTTTTGATTGCTGTTGTGATCTGTTTTATGCAACTTATGACAAGTTTACATATTTTGCATGGCTGTTAATACTAAATTCTGTATCAGAGAAAGATTTAGGAGTCCTTTTACAGGAAACATCCAGTACCTTGTGGCCATTCTGACAGCATATCATGCAACTGAAAAAGAGAAAAATAAAACATTTATGTTTAGCAAAATATCTATCCACATTTTAGTATTTCAGTTCTTGTGATAGTATACAGGGCTTGAAATATATTTATGCTTATTTTAATTTAAAACTCTTCATGAGAAGGAGAAAGTGAAGGCAGTTCATGGGCATAACATTTTTGTTTGTTAAAGACTAAGAATATCAGATAGGAAAGCTCAATAAGTACTCAATATAAGTACATTTCTCAATATAAGTACCTTGCTATTATATTATATTTGCATCATCCCAGAGAAGGACCTATTATAACAGCCATTTTACAAATGAATACACTGATAAAGGTAAAGTGATTTGAGCTAGGTCATACAATGAATTGTTGGCAAGGCTGGAGAGAAAACTCAAAAGTGCCAATTCCTAGTCCCCTGCTGTAGCCCCTGGACAAACTCCCTCTTGTTAACTACTGCATTAAGCAATATTCAAGAAGTAAAGTTTGGAAGGTTCTGAAATAATTAGTTAAATTTTCTAAGCATAACTGATATTTTAAAAAAGATTCTCCCAATAATAAAGGATAGGCATTTCCATATGCACAAGTGGAAAGTGACTTTTATGAAAAGGCGCCTTTTTCATCATACTAAAGCACTAGCATAATCAATATCTCCTTGATGAGAAAAACCATGCCAGCTGGTTTCTTTTTTTTAGATCTTCAGTTACTTGTGGCCCACTGATTCCATAAGGATATAATTTGATAGGATTAATTTGACAGGATTACCAGCCTAGTGGAAGGGGTGGGGGAAGCAGTAGATATTATATGTCTTGATTTTAGTAAGGCTTTTGACACAGTGCTTCATGACATTCTCATAAGTAACCTAGGGAAATGAGGTCTAGATGAAATTATTATAAGGTGGCAGCACAACTGATTGAAAAGCCATACTTAAAGAGTGGTTATCAATGGTTTGCTGTCAAATTGTGGGGGTGTATCTAGTGGAGTCCCACAGGGGGCAGACCCAGATATGATACTATCTTCATTGACTTGGATAATAGAGTAGAGGGTATGCTTATAACCAGGGCTTCATGTCTGTCCCAGAAGTCACAGATTCCTCATAGCCTATATGGGTAAGGAATGGTGCCCTAGCCTCTGTTTGTCAGAGGGGGGTGATGGATAGCAGGAGAGAGATCACTTGATCATTACCTGTTGGGTTCACTAACTCCGGGGCACCTGGCATTGGCCGCTGTCGGTAGACAGTTTTTCAACCTTTCCTCATAAATCAGGTTTTCTAAACCTCTTACCATTTTTCTTGCTTTCCTCTGGATTCTTTCCAATTTGTTTACATTCTTCCTAAATTGTGGTGCACAGAATTAGACACAGGTATCAAGCTGGGGCCTCACCAATGCTGAGCAGAGCGGGACAATTACCTCCTACCTCTTACATACAACATTCCTGTTAATACATCCCAAAATGATATTAGCCTTTTTTTGGACAATTTACAAGATTGGCCTATGTGTTCAGATACCAATGTGGTGAGCGCTGTATAAATAATCTGTACTAGATAGGCTAGATGCTAAATAATCATCAAAAAGATTTATTCTTATGAGATCCTGAAGTTCATGCGGTTTTCTGAAAATGGGACTGAGACTCTTTGCTCTAAACATTGTGTTGGAAATCTTGCAAACAGCTTTGTAGCAAGATCTCCAGTAATTGACTGTTTTGGTTTGGCTGGAAAAAGCATGAAAATAGCTTTTCTTGTAATATATTAGAATTTCCACTTCATATACTAACACAAATTGGGGACCAAAGAACATACTCTGGATTTAATAGTGGAAGAAGGGGAGAAATATAGACTTTGGTGTTTCAGTTCTGAGAGGTCAATGGGAGTCATCCTACTGAAAGTTATTACCTATAAATGGCCTAGCAGATTTTTTCTGTTTTGTTTTGTTTTTTTATAATTTTTAAAACCCGTTCTCTCTCAGGCAGGCAGTACAGGCCTTATGCCTAGTTTCAGTTCACAGCAAATTCTTATGGTCAACTTCTAACCCTAGGAAGTAGGAAATATGAGTAAATTGTGACATAACTGTGGGACCGAACCATTGTTATAAAGGTCATGCCAAAGATGCTGTTTCAAAGTAGAAACAAAGTCTATCAAAAAGGAAAAGAAATGATACATGAAATAGGACAGCCTGGTGAGAGATCTTAAAATATGGGAGACCACAGCCATTGTTTGTGTAACTCTGCAAATGAAAAGGCTTCTCCTTCTCCATAACTAAATACACAAATTTGGTTAGGTTGGGTGAAACCAATGTGTATGAGGTTTCATAATAGCAAATTTGTGCACAGCATGTTACACAACACAGAATTTAGCAGTCTGACATTGTCCTATGCAGTTCAGTTTTTCACATTTTATGTTGGGCCAAACTCTCAATCTTCAGGGCATGAGAATTAAGGACAGATGCACTGTGAATTTGGGATGTGACCAAAGCCAGGGGCAATTAATTTGTATGCATATCACCTTTGTATAAGTGGGTAGCCCCTTCTGTCACTCTCTACTTTCTCTTCCTGCAAGCTGTAGGCTGCCATTTCTGTTTTAACTCCAAAAGCACTAATCCCAGTTGGCTACAACAGGAGTTTGTTTTTGCCTTACATCACATGATGTGCAAGATGCCATTAATGGAATTCTTTTAGAATATCTCACCATCTGCAGCACAGGACTGTGTGTTCACTGTTTTTTTCCAAATGTGAGCATTTTCTAATCAGGACCATGGAACAAATTAAACAAAGTAGTGAAAAAACCTCAGGACACCTGAAAAGAATCACTGGCTTTCCTATACACTTTCTAAATAAACACAAGCTGTACCCTGGTTAATCATGTACCACATTTATCTGAAGTCCCAATTTTCAGACTGAGGTATACGATATATAACCAGCTGAACTTTTATACTTTCAGCCAAAATATAAAGAGAAATACAGAATACAGTCTATGTTCTACCTTAATATTACTGAAAATGTGGCCTGGCTTGCACGATAACAGGGAATTAGGTACTCCCTCACCAACAGGAAAGTGAAAACATGGACCTTAAAAAAGAAACCACCCTCTCACTATGCAAAAAATCTTAAAGAGGATCTTTGGTAGGTAAAGGTTTCAAAGGGCAGGGGCCATCTTTCCACCCCTAATGCTACAGTAAAGAAATAAGAAACTTAATAGTATTAATATGTGTAGATATAGAGTGATGTTCCTTCCTAGGTTTTAAATGCCACTGAATCTCTGGTGCTTGTTATATAAAAGAGCTTGCTAGTCTTTCAGCCTGGTCTTCCTACAAATTTATTTCGGTATAGCTACCTCTCTCAGGGCTGTGAAAAATCCACACACCTCTGAGAGATGTATATCTACTGACCTTACCCCTGGTGTAGATCAGTGCCAAGTCTGTTTCTGAGAATTCTACTGTAGACCTAGCTACCACATCTTGGAGGGGTGGATTACCTACACCAATGGGAGAAGTGCTCTTGTCAGTGAAGGCTGTGTCTACACTGAAGCACTACAGTGGCACAGCTGTAGCGCCTGAAGTGTAGACAAGCCTGAAGAGTGTTATCCCAGAAACTGCTAGTTAGTGTAAAATGATATCCTGGTAAAAAGTGATAAGAATTTAATTTTTCAGGTGTTGTTGTCTGCGAACCTCCTAACAACAAACTGGATAAATTCACAGGAGTTCTTTTCTGGAAAGATAATAGGTACTCGCTCAATAATGAAAAGATGCTGCTACGAGGTTGTGTGTTGAGAAACACAGATTGGTGCTTTGGAATGGTTATTTTTGCAGGTAAGACAAACCTTTATGGATTAACCACTAATGTGCTCATATGTAAGTACCCTGTATAATGGCTATGTATCATTATGGCTTGGTGTCTATAACAGCTGGCATAGATACTCCACATTCAGATAGAGCCTTCAGTCTTAGGATCTCAAAAATATTTTACAAAAGTGTATAGGTACAATTGTCCCCATTTCAAAGATGGGCTGAAAAGTGAGTCATGAAGAGGTTAGCTGTCTTGACAGTGAGTCACTAGCAGAGGCAGGAGTAGAACCTAAATATCTTGACCCTCTCTCTCCTATTTTAACTAGTAGGTGGTAGCAGGCAGCCCTCTGAATATATTTATGTATACAAGCATCTCAAACTTTAGTTGTTCCAGAAGGTGTCAGTGTTCCAAAGTCCTGAACAAAAATATAATAAATATGAAAGTAATGGATCAGCCTTGCAAAATTGTCACAACTTTACCAGCCCAAGCACAAAATGTACTGTTTTGTCCATTTACAATGGTGTCTGATGAAAGAGCTAATGATATTTTACTCGCTCAGAGCAAATTGCAAGTAGAATTTTGCAAGAATATAATAGATGCTCACAAAAATATTACAAAATTTCATATTTCCTAGTAATGCAAAGAAACTGAGATCAGGAAAATCCTGGCATTAGGAATGATGTAGGAACAGTATAGATAGTGATTAAGTCTGATAAATGCAACACACTGGGATGCTGTTGTAAAACTGACCACCAAATAAGGTGAAGATGGTCGTCTATTCCACGTCATCATATAATGGCTGGGTGAGTGGAGGCAGCTAGGGAAGGCTGACATTATGTTTACAGAAAATGTATGTAATATCAAACAAAATGTGTGTGTGTGCAGATATGTACATAAAAGTTGTGTATATTTCTTCCTTATCCATCCTTTGTTAGTCCTTGTCTTATGTTGTAAGCTCTTTGGTGCATGGAGTGTGTCTATCTTTGTGTTTATACCCAATGTAATGAATCCCAGTTCTTGACTGGGCGCTGTGGGTACTAACCTATTATACACATTTAATAATAGTAATAATAGAGGATACCTCAGGCTGAATTTAAACTATAAATATATGTAATGATATAGAGGTAATTACATTCCATATAGTCAAATTAAGACATTGTGCAAATCAACATCCATGTGATGTGAGTCAGAGTCCGTAGTTATACTACAATTATTAATCAAGAAGAATTCATGTTTAAAACCTCCACCCAAAAAAAGACATCCCAGCTCTTTCTGAATAATCTTAGCTGTGTGTTTGCTGCAAATATGTATGTAGAGCACTGGTGGTTTTAAATTCATGGGCAGTGCCCAGATGTGTCAAAACACATGAATCTGTACCTACAATATAGCCAATAAATTGGTTGGGCAAGGTTTATTTGCTCTTTAGTTGAGCATGTCCTTGTCCTTAGGTTTTTGGAATTAAAAAGAATCTCAGTTTTGAGGAGCTTTTATGAATTCTGTGGCCTGCCATCAAACAATTGCTTGCTGGTGTGCCTTGAGGACCACTCTCTTCATTTATGTGGATGTTAATCACATTACTTTACATACTCAGTAGTTTTCAGTGACATGAAAGTTGACTATATTCCATGTAAGCTCAGCAGACAGGAAGTTTGGCTAGAACAACCACACATACTGAGAGGAGAGGCTGAATGCTTGCTTTGCTGTGGGACAACATTATAGAACTTGTGGAAGCGAATGAATGAATGAATGAATAAATAAAATAATAATAATTGGCACTTCTGTAGCACCTTCCAATTGAGCATCTCAAAGTACATTATAGATATTAATAATTTAAGTCCCAGAAAACCTGCTAAGATAGGTAAGCAGAAGCAAGCGAAGAACACAGAACAGCTTGCTCCTAATTTTGTAGTTCTACATGAATAAAGTCCTTGGAAATTTCCTCAGTCTGGAATGAAATATTTTTGTAGCTACCAGATTTTAAATTAGATGATGATTTTCACCACCCCAGCCTACACCCATCCCAGCCCACCACAATTCTACAACTGCTGAATATTTTTCAAAATTGGTTGTGAAAGTTGAGGAATACTTTTAGACAATTAAAATTTGCAAAATGATAATATCTCAGTTTTTAGAAATTATTTCTTGCATAAGCATTAGAAAAAAGTAGCTTCAATATGTGTGGTTTTTAACATTTCAGTAGTGTATTCAATAATTTTTGTAAATAATTTATCATGTAATGATTTAAAAAATTTATTACTTTTTTTTTATAGGCCCTGACACTAAATTAATGCAAAACAGTGGTAGAACTAAATTTAAAAGAACAAGCATTGACCGGCTGATGAATACTTTAGTATTATGGGTAAGTTATTGTAGGCAGATCAGTGCATCCACATAATTAATAGGTTTAGGTTAGATATTAGGAAAAACTTTTTCACTAGGAGGGTGGTGAAGCACTGGAATGGGTTACCTACGGAGGTGGTGGAATCTCCTTCCTTAGAAGTTTTTAAGGTCAAGCTTGACAAAGCCCTGGCTGGGATGATTTAGTTGGGGATAGGTCCTGCTTTGAGCCGGGGGTTGTACTAGATGACCTCCTGACGTACCTTCCAACCCTGATAATCTAAGATTCTATTATTCTGATCTACTCTACTAAATTATCATTTCAGATGTCATGGAATTATTTGTATCAGTAGATATTTCTGGACAGTGTAGGATACCAGTGTGAAACCACTGCAGCACAGATACATATATAGGGTTGAAAGATACACATTTATCCATCTTGAAGACGATTATCTGTCAATGATCACCCCTGCATTAGAGGAGTACACCTCTACCTTGATATAATGCAGTCCCCGGGGGCCAAAAAATTGTATTGCGGTGAAACCGTGAAGGTGAAACGATGTTATATTGAGGTAGAGGAGCATGCAAGCACGTCCCTTCCTGTTAATTTGTTTTTTGTGCTGGTTATCCCCAAATAGTGGAGATCAAGTGCAGAAATTTGCAATTAGGAACCTTCAGCGGACTGAGCATTTCACTTTTGTGTCAAACTTGATCTCTATGATTAAAGCTAAGGATATATCCAAATTCCTTAGGTTACTTAATGAAACAAAGTATTGCAGTTTTGACATAGGCTGACTTCAAAGCTACTACTTTTTTAAGTGTGTTTTTGATTATGGGAGAAATTATGGAGTTGCAGAAACTTTTTAACTGAATAAATCCAAAGATTCATAGATGAGGTTGTGGATGAAGAGAGAAGTTTCCATGTGAGAAATAGTGAATTTTTTCAGCATTGCTAAATTCTGCTCAAATTTGTAAAGTTATTTATAGCTCTTCTGTACCCATATGCTATTAAAATTAATCGTTTTCTGATGACTTAGAAAAACACATCTTAAGCCAAACTTTTATAAGAATGCTCACAGCAAGTGTTCATTGAGGTTTTTGTTATTTACTACAACAATAAAAAAACTGTTTGTCAATTCTTCTAATAACTGCATCTATTTGTAGTTTATGTACAATATAGGATTCTAATGATGTTGGGCCAGATCCTAACATCTTCACTATTGGCTAGATTTGCCTTTAGATCACAGCCCATAGAAAGTAGCAGTATAAAACTACATCATCCTGGGAGAGCATCAAGAGACATTGTGTCTCAGGAAGACAGAATGGCACCCAGAGTTCCCAAACATGCATAGGGAGAGTGCATATGGTTACAATGATTTTGTGATGCATCTTAAACCCCTCACACTGCACTGTAACTGCCCTATGACCCAGAGCAGAGGGAGATGGAGACCTAGCTTCCCTTTGGCTCCAGACTGTAATTTGGCCTCTCCCCTGTGCAAAGCAGGCACACTTGTACATGTATGTGTACGTACCTATACACACGTGCTGTGCATTCACGAAAGGGTCAGGGGAACGTGGGCTCTGGTTTATACTCAGCCAATATCTAGACAAACTGAGTAAGGAATAGGGACTAACTGGAAACAAACTAATTATGGACTCAGAATTTGGGCCTTTATTTGGGGCAAAGAACAGCAAAATGAGATTTCCCCCCTATCTTATTAGAGATGAAATATTCTTTGTCTTGTGTAGTTCTGTTTTGGATCTTAAGCCACCTGTTTACTTGGACTGGGCAATACCAATATGTATCTGTAGATGAAATGTATCCTCCTTTCCATGTATCTATGTTAGGAAATAGTACACATTTTGAAAAACCTAACCAGCTCTGCTATTCTCATTTCAGATCTTTGGCTTTTTGGTATGTATGGGAATAATTCTGGCAATAGGAAATTCAATATGGGAACATCAGGTTGGGGCTCATTTCAGAATTTACCTTTTTTGGAATGAAGTGGTGAACAGCTCTGTATTTTCAGGATTTCTCACATTTTGGTCATACATTATCATACTCAATTCAGTTGTGCCTATTTCCTTGTATGTGAGGTAAGATGAGAGATTATGATTTTATAAAGCATATAAATATTAATGTCTTATTTCACCTCAGTTTTTTTAAATTGCAATGTCATGCTTTATTCCTTTAATTTCTGTGCTTTTAAAACTTGATCTGCGGTGTACTTTGTACATAAAAAACCTAAAACTTTTATGGAGATAATGCTTAGAATTGGAGAATGGCTTTCTTTCTTTTTCTTTCTTTCTTTCTTTCTTTCTTTCTTTCTTTCTTTCTTTCTTATCTAGAATTCATTGTCATTGAATTATGTTAACTCTTTTGTTTCTTCCTTGCTTCGCTCTCCAATAGCTGACAGGTAAGCAGTGGTGGCCATCTGTCACTCCCTGCACCTGACCTCTGGTTTGAGAAATAGCAATGCATTCATCACCTTTGTGATATTTTTGTTGTTCATCTTTTCCTCAGAATGTCCTTGATGTGCATATTTAATTTCTTCTTCCTTAAATGTTGAGTCTTACATAAAATTTTGTTTTGATCTCATGCTGAACAAGATTATTGAGAGGGCATTATTCCTTAACTAAGGTTCCCGTTCACACAATTTTTGCATTATTCCAGCATCTCTTAAAGTTCAAAAATATGGCAATTCAAATCCACAATGTATATTATATGATGGCTAATCTAATATTTTCCGTTATTATCCATAAAAACACCGTCTTTCATCTTGCTAATATTGATATTGCAGTTAGACAGTTTGTAGGGTAGAAAATTAACAGAATGATTCAAAATAGTTTTTTGGCTCCTTCAGGCATCAAATCCATGTTAATAAAGAATAAAATTGATGCAATATTTGTCAGTTGCTGAATATTTCTGATGGATTATGGGTAAGTGTAGTGGATTAAGTTTAAAGTTTACAGTGTTCAAGCTTCTAATACATTGCCTCACTTTGTCACTAAGCAGTAAACCTTGTGCTTGGCTGAGGTATGTACGATAGAGGAAATAAAAGGAGTATTGTCATGGCTGACAGGGCCAAAATGTAAACAGGCTCATCAAAATAATGAATATAGCAGAATGAAATTGTGATCTTTTCATCCTGTGATGTTCTTTTTAAATGTACTAAGAGCTTTCCAGTACTTTTCCTCCACAGTTAAACGGTGTCCATTCCTCTTACGGTGGCTATGATTATCTGAAAAAAAGTGCTATTTTCTGTTTAAAGTTTGTCTAATCTTTTTCTTATTACTACAAGCACATACTGTTTTAATTTTTAAAGTTACTTGCTTACTTGGCTATGGTGCTTACAGGTCCCTGCTAGTAGTAATCAGTGGTATATATGTTTTCAGGTACTTCTACATGTTAAATTAGACTTTTAAAGTTAAAACAACAATAACCCTGTGGTAGAGAGTGAATGAGTTACATGTACAACCTCTCTCTTCTTTCTGCTCTGAGAGGCAGTCAGAAAATATAAATGCCAAGATGTGGGTAATCTGCTTCTTGCAGTGGCATCTGGCTGCAGTAGACCCCACCACAAATTGCTTATGATACTTTGGAATGGTGGTAAGAAGAGGGTATTTGTAAGCTATTTCCTACTGGCTCATCTTACATTTTGAAGATTTGTGTATCCAATTGTGAAGTCTGAAGCACAACCAGTTCCTAACCCAGAATATCCATACACAAGCTTCCATGGCTTTACATAAACAGTAAATGTGTGCAATGCCCTTAAACATGTACATAATATATGCAGCTAACGTAGCACAGACAACTTCCTTAGTGAAAAAGATTATAATGTAAAATCCTCTTACAAGGCTAAGAATGGTTTATTACTTGTGTGCAGGCATTTAATATACATTTTAAAAATCCCTACAAATATATTTAAATTACTGTAATTTGTGGAAAAGAGATTACATTCCATGCCCCCAGAGATTTGAAATGTTCTGATTATCCAGAGAATAGGTACATCATGGACACAGCAGTTCAAATTTACCCCACATTATCTTGCCACTATGCCTCCCTCAACGACCAGGGTATTCCAGAGCCTTTCACTCCTCTGCTGATACTGCCATTAAAGATTGACTATTAGTGCCACTTATGGTGATACCCATGATGCCTCTTAGGAACTAAACTGAGACTGCTAGCTCATTTCACATAGATTACTAAAGAGTTTGGATGTGGATATCTGCAATGTAATACATGAAGCCTAGATGTTTTGGAGGCTGGGAGCAGGGCTGTAGTGCAATGCACTCTGGCAGTCATCACCTTGTAATAGCACCAGTAAAATGCAGTGCAACCCTTAGAGCAGCCTAACGTTCACTGAGTACCAGTTTGGCCCCTGACCAATGCCACGATTAGTGGAGGCAGAAAGATGGCTTAGAGCCACCCCACTCTCCTTCTCAGTTATGCTGACTTCTGCTCCAGTGCATATTAGGATTGAGTCCAACATGCACAGCCTATTGTCGCTGCAAGTAAGTAGCTCTCACAATTGGAGACTGTATGAACAATAATGGGGAAATAGAACACTATGGATCAGTTGTCTAACTGCAGTAATCAGTAACTGTATACATTAACAGACAGCCCAGTTGTCAGCTGACCACATGTAGATGGTTTTGAAGATAGACCTCATGTGATCTTTTTCTCTAAAAATGTAGGCCTCTACCTAATGAGCAAATGTAGTAACTCTACTCATTCATCAAGTATTAACTCGAAAAGACCTAACATACTTGAATTTAGAATGTCCATATTTTATTCTCACTTGATAATGCCATATCATTAATACAATGATAGAAAACTATGAAGTTTACATACGTTTTCAAATGACAGTGTTCTTACCATGCATGTTACTTCACAGAGGATTTAAAGTTTGAGATATAATTGTATAGAATAACATTTACTTTACATAGCTCTTTTGTTCTGAACTCTAAAGTCTACTTTGATTGAACTCTTGCATTTGATATATTTTCAAGGAAAGGTTTTAAGATTCTGAAGAGTGTTTGTGTGTGTCTTTTTTTTCCCAAAGTGTGGAAGTGATTCGACTTGGACACAGCTACTTTATAAATTGGGATCGTAAAATATATTACCACCCAAAAGACACACCTGCTGAGGTTCGGACTACCACACTCAATGAAGAATTAGGACAAATTGAATATATTTTCTCAGACAAAACAGGAACAATCACTCAAAACATAATGACTTTTAACAAATGTTCCATTAACGGAAAAACATATGGTAAGTCAGTGTTTATTAATGTTTTGCCAGTAAAGTTTACTTCTAATTGTGATGTAGAGTTTAGCTCATTCGCTGAATGTTCAGGAGATTTGTTTATTATGAGAATTATCCAGCTTCTCTTGAAGCCAGCGTAGAGACTCTGATCTTCTGATGATCAAGGATTTAATGCAGGATTAAAGAATGGAGATAAAACCAGTTGTCATGACATTATATATATAAATTAAATATAGTGAGCTTTTTCATGAACTTTCGGGTCACATTTCCACCTTCAATGATTTATTGCAATCTCCCCAAAGCTGAGTAATATTGTTTTAAATTCATCTTCGTGATAATTCTTGTAGAAATCTTTTATAATGTAAAGCAATTCTTGAGAAATCTTTTATAATGTAATTATTTTGTAATAATGTCTGATGTTAGAAAGTGATTGCCTAGAACAAGGGAGTTGCTGGGCAAATTATCCCATGTCTCTGCTAATGCAACAAAATTGTGTCATGCCTCAGGCTGATACCTAATATTCCAAGTATCTATTTTAAAACAGTTCTGTAATCTTGACACCTGTCCTCTAGCGACTAGCTTGAGATCACCAAACTGTGATCTAAGTCAAGATCTGAAGCCACATCTTCAGAGGTGAAAAAGCCAATGCCTTCATTACTGTGCTACTTAAATCTCAGGTTAAAAGAAATTGAATAAATTAAGGTGAAAGGGTGATATATATATATGTGTGTGTATGTGTATATATATATATGTGTGTGTGTGTGTCTCTCTATATAAGGTCTATATATATATATATATAAGTTGAGAATTAGACTTATAAATATAGATATAATATAATAAAAAAACATGGTATTAAAAATCCTATACTATAAAGTGGTCATTCTTTAAAAACTTGCCAGCTGTCCTACAGAATGTTTTAAATTACTAAAATAACTACATTAGTATTTGCTAGTATTCTAGGTAGTTTCTGTATAGATAAGTTTAGATAAATACTACAAATACTAAGGTAATTTTTTCAGCACATGAATATTTTTACATCTCAATTGCTTAATAAACACCTTGTATAAAACCGGATACTGAAAATGTGCAACAAGAATCTTTACTTTTATGAGTAGACCCCTTGACTTCTATGGGGTTAGTCAGGTGAATAAAGTAGATTCTTATGCATGAGTGATAGCAAAATCACTAAACAATCAGAATAAGGAAAAAATTCAGTGGCATTGTAGACAATAGAATGGAAGCATTTACCTAAACATAATGTTGGCTTTAACATAAAGTACCATGATGCACTGCAATATTTTATATTTTCGAGTGATGTTGCGATAAGTGTTTCCTCTTTGATGTCTACCTCTATAGTCTAAAAAACCATGAAAAAGTTATTTCATAAAACTCTAAAACTGGAATTAAATGTCATATTTTGAGTTAATTAACTTTGTATTTTGTAGGTGATGTGTATGATGACTGGGGCCGGAAAACAGAAATTAATGAGGTATAAATATGACCAAGTTACTAAATATTTAGTATATTGTAATATGGCTTATTTAATCATTAAAATATTTTCAGTAGATCAGTAATTTTCCCGGAATTTGAAACAAGCTGTAGAATAACTTATAGTAAGACGTAGGCAAGAAAAACATAAACTTTCGTGTCCCTCTAGAAGTTTGTTTACATTTAAAAATTTATCAAAATAGCTATTCCAGAATAATTATTCCAGAACAGTTATTTCAGTATAAGCACCTATATGAACATTCTTATTCCAGAATAGCTGTTTTGGTGAACTTCCAAGTATAGACAAGCCCTTACATCCTCCTTTTATGGCCCTTCTTTCTCTAGGCAGTAGTGTTGAATGTTAATTACACAGCACCAGGTGTAACTTCAAGCAATACTATTTCAGGTAATTTAAAGCACTTACATTTTGTATATAACAGCCGAATAGAACAATGAGTATTTTGGAGCAGGAATGTGTTATGAGGATAAAATAATGTTTGTGAGCTACTATGGTGATGGGAGCCATGTAAGTAGCCAGACTGCTTTGTTTTCACACTCAGAAAGACCAGCTATTACCAAATGCACAACTACAGAAGGGGAATAACTGGTTAGGCAGTAGTACTGCTGAAAAGGATCTGGGATTAGAGTGGAACACAAATCAAATATGAGTCAACAATGTGATGCTGTTGAGAAAAAGGCTAATATCATACTGGGGTGTATTAATAGAATTGTTGCATATAAGACACGGGTGATAATTGTCCTACTTCACTCAGGTGTAGTCCTGTATCTAATTCTGAGCACCACACTTATGAAAGATGTGGAGAAATCGGAGAAAGACCAGAGGAAAGCAACAAAAATTATACAAAATTTAGAAATCCTAACTTATGAGGAAAGGTTAAAAAGCAGGCATGTTTAGTCTTGAGAAAAGAAGACTGAGAGAGAATCTAATAACAGTTTTCAAATAAGTTAAGGGCTATTATAAAGAGGACTGTGATCAATTGTTCTCCATGTCCACTGATGGCAGGACAAGAAGTAATGGGGTTAATCCACAGCAAGGGAGATTTAAATTACATATTAAGAAAAACTTTCTAACGATGAGGATAGTTAAGCTGTAGAATAGGTTTTCCAAGGGAGTTTGTGAAATCCCTGTCATTGAAGATTTTTAAGACAGTGTTGGACTGACACCTGTCACAGATGGTCTAGGTCAGGGGTGGGCAAACGTTTTGGCCCGAGGGCCACATTGGGGTTAAAAATTGTGCAGAGGGCCGGGTAGGGAAGGCGATGCCTCCCCAAGCAGCCTGGCCCCGCCCCATCTGACTCCCACCCAATTCCTACCCTCTGACTCCCCCTCCCCAGGACCCCCGACCCATTCAACCCTCCCCGCTCCTTGTCCCCTCATTGACCTCCTCCGGAGACCCCCCCCACCCTCACTGCCCCCCCAGAACCCCAATGCCGATCCAAGCCCCCCATTCTTTGTTACCTGACTGCCCCCTCCCAAGATCCCCCCACCCTAACCACCACCCCCGGGGACCCCACCCTCCATTTAAGCCCCCCTGCTTTGTTCCCTGAGTGCCCCCTCCAGAGATCCCCCTGCCCCAACCACCACCACCACCACCTGGGGACTCCCCCACCTAAGCCCCCCCCACCTTACTTTACTCAGCTGGGCGCTCCTTTACCAGGCTCCACGGGGCCCCGCGGCTACCCGTGCTGCTGCCGGCCGGGGAGTGCAGGGCCCAGTGGCTCCCAGCGCTCCACCTGGCCCCTGGCCAGAGAGCGCTGGGACACGCCGCGCTGGGCCCAGCCAGGGAGGGCGGGCCCCATGGCTCCCCGCGCTTTGCCCGCCCCCGGCCAGAGCGCGGTGACTTGCGGCGTGCGTGCTTGGCCTGGTGCCTGGGCCGGGGAGTGCGGGGCCCAGCTGCAGCCGTGCTGTGCCCGGCCAGCAAGTGCGGGGCCCCGTGGCTCCCTGTGCTTGGCCTGCCCCCGGCTGGAGGGATTAAAATGGCCGGAGGGCCACATGTGGTCCGCGGGCCATGGTTTGCCCGCCCCTGGTCTAGGTTTATTTGGTCTTGCCTTGATGCAGAAGGCTGGACTCAATGACTTCTCAAGGTTCCTCCAGCCCCACATTTGGCTCTGCCTGTACCAATGAAGTCAATAGGAGCGGGAACAGACCCTTGCATAGCAACATAGGGATTGATAGAAACCATATAGCCCAATTAGATTCCATTAGTTCTCTGGCTTTATAAGGACTTGGTTGTAGTTTTTTTTTTAGTTAGACAGCAGCTAGATTTGGGAGGGGAGAGTCTGAATTATATTCTAATCGCATTCACTTTCTTCTGCTTAGCTACATAAAATTTGAAGGGTCATTTTCATATTCATTTTAAAATGATTCAGTATTAGCTACACTAAACAAGATTTTTCAGTCCCCGCACTGTGCAACTAATATTGACTACCTGGCATTATTTGTGTTGCATAGAAGCATAGAAATGTAGTGCTAAAAGTGATCTTGAGAGGTCATCTAGTCCAACCCCCTGGTGCTGAGGGAGAACAAAGTGTCTGATGATGTGGAATAGCTAGGAAGTCAATCATTTGACCAGTACTGTGCGCTGTATCTGTAGTGATATGAGTACATTGCCCTTGAACACTAGTTCATCTGCAATCTCTTCCTTTCTATTAAAATTCATAACAACATTCTGTGATTCTCGAGTTTCCCAGAATATGAGTCACAGTTAGAGTCTTCATCCTTTTCCACATCACTGACACTATACCAAATTATGTAAAGAAGAATTAGACAGGAACGTGTTTTTGCTATCGCAGCTTCTTTTGTTCCTATTATCTCTATTGAATCTCTTCATCTGGTCTTTGAGTAGCTTGTTCAGGAGAAGATGGGAAAGACACAGTACCTTCTCAAATTCAAGATCAGTCTTATAGTGTATAATGACAATGATTATAGTAGGTGTAACCTCAGTTCTATGCTTATTAACTTTCTGGACATACAGAAACATGCTACAATTCCATTCCCTCTGGTGTTTGGAGGCCCTACAGAAAGGGCACAGAAGTTATTAACATGCACTGGAGATAATCCTTAGCTAAACTCAAGAAACCCAGACTGAGTGGGGGGAGGAAGAGAAGAAAATCACTATAGATGTGTAAAAACCTATATGTTTGTAATGATACTAACCTCTTTTCTAAAGTGCTTTGAAATCTACTGGTGAAAAGCTCTGTATAAGTGGTATCATTATTATTACAAAAGGCCATGCCCTAACCTCATAAGCTAACCTCCTGATTTCTAGGAATTCATTGTTAGAACACAATTAGGAATCCTAAGAATAACAAGTCTGCCAGTTACTTAGCTACCATTAACTGAACATACAGCAGGTGATCCTAATCTGAAATAACAAGAAATGGTCAACTTTTTATTTTATTAATTTTAAACTATCCTAACATTCTGACGGACTCTAAACCTCTGTGTATGTTATTTGTTTACTATGAGGTATCTAGATGTGCTCTTGATTCTTGTTCTTTTGATACTTTTTCTTTCCTTCTGTATATTTTTTTATAATTGGTTTGCATTGAGATGCTCCTGCTCTATTCTTCTGATATCTTTGTTTTTTCTATCATTTGTTTTCGTAAAGAAAAAGTTACATTTCAGTAAACAGAAACTAAGAAATAAAACTCGAATGAAGCTTGCTTCCCTGCCTCTGGAGCTAAAGGACCAGGTCAATTGGTTGTCAGTGGTGTTAGAGTTTATATCTTCTTTACAGGCCAGCCATGAAAAAGGAAAAACAATGAACACTTGATCAATTTTGACTCTAATAAGCAGAGTACAGTGACATACATTCTGGAACACAGCAGCCAGCACATTGCATGACAAATTTCCTGGTCTTCTGCTGTCTTACAATAGACTGCCTCTAGCTCCCCTCAATGTCTTGATAAAAGTGACTATTTTCTGTTCAAATTTGCTTCAAAAACACTTTTTCTATGAGATGCATACCACAGTAGAAATGATTATGGCATAATAAGCAACGTAACTTGAAAATGTTTGGAAAATGACATCAGGCAGGTACCAATTTTATTCTTAGAACTGACCTTATTGATGAAACTGATTAACTGGTTCTGTAATACAAAACAAATAGTAGGTTGAAAATGTGTATATTTACTTCGATGTACTTCATTCTCAGACAATACAGCCCATGTCTACTGGAGTGTTTTGTATTTAGCTTTATGTCTGGACCCTGGAGACTTGTTAAAATTGATTAGCTTCTCGGCCCAATTGCCATCCGTGTCTTTCAAAAAATCCCCATCCATTAACAATCTTGTTTTAAAAACTTATCTTTTTAATATTAATGTAGCCTTGTCAGTTAAAAAACAAATTTCATATTTCTGATATTTAACCTTTTGATGAAAAAGGATACATTACAAACTGAAGATTAAGGACCACTTTCTTTTGTGCCTGTCGACCAAAATACAAGTATTGATATTCTGTTTTAGATCTCTTTCAACCATTGTCAGTGAGAACAAAAAGGAGTCTTAATTACAAATGCAAAATCCAGATATATAATTGTACCAGGAAATGAAATTATGCCATTTTACTTGTGTGGTTTCTAATATAGTCTTTTAATACAAAAACATCAAAATAAAAGGATCTCAGCCATTTAAAATCCTTACTCTTTTAAACATTGTGTCTACTTGTTTTTCTCTTGCAGAAAACAGTGCCAGTGGATTTTTCATTTAACCGACTAGCAGATAGAAAATTTCAATTTTATGATCACAGCCTGATTGAATCCATTAAACTAGGAGACACAATGGTACATGAGTTCTTTAGGTTGCTTTCCCTCTGCCATACAGTCATGTCTGAAGAAAAAAATGCAGGTAAACTACTGAAAAGCTTAGTTATAAGTGAAGAGATTCTAAATATTTGGTTTCTAAAGCACTTTTCTAACTTAAATGTATAGGTTAACCAAATTTTTAAAGGATGAAGTGAGTCAAGAGTGAGCTATAAAAATGTGGGTGCGGATCTTGCACCCTAAAACTTTGGGTACATTGTTGAGTGTTTATGAGTACAAATTAAGTAATTGCACATGCAATGTTACAACTCTGAAATCAAAATTAGGAAGCCTTTGAACCATGTTAGCCATATCACGTGTTATTTGTGAACAGAGGCTAGTCTTACTATAATTCCTCATTTTTGTAAAAATCCCCTTCAGGATCCCAAAATTGGGAGGATTGAGTGTTCTGCTGTATCACTAGGGCCCTACCAAATTCAGGGTCCATTTTGGTTAATTCCACGGTCATAGGATTAACAAAATTATAAATTTCATTATTTGAGCTATTCAAATCTGAAATTTCATGGTGGTGTAATTGTAGGGGTCCTGACCCAAAAAGGCGTTGGTGTGTGTGGGTGTGTGTCACAAGGTTATGTAGGCAGCGTTGCAGTACTGCTACCCCTATTACTGCGCTACTGCTGGGACAGTGCTGCCTTCAGAGATGGACAGCTGGAGAGCAGCAGCTGCTGGGCAGGAGCCCAGTTCTGAAGGCAGAGCCATCGCCAGCAGCAGTGCAGAAGTAAGGATGGCCTGGTATGATACTGCCACCTTTACTTCTTCGCTGCTGCCTGAAAAACTGGGCCCTCAACCAATAGCTGCCACTGCCTGGCTGCTCAGCTCTGAAGGCAGCAGTGCAGAAGTAAGGGTGGCATGGTATGGTATTGCAATCTTTACTCCTGCACCACTGCTGGCAGGGGCACTCTTCAGAGCTGGTGTCCAGCCAACAGCCGCCACTCTCTGGCTGTCCAACTCTGAAGTCAGCACAGCAGTATTGGTGGCAATACTGTGAACCCCCTTAAAATAATCTTGTGACCCTCCTGCAACTCCTTTTTGGGTCAGGACCCACAATTTGAGAAACGCTGGTCTCCCCTGTGAAATCTATATAGTATAGGGTAAAAGCACAAAAAAGATGATTTCACTGTGGGAGACCAGATTTCATGGTCTGTGATGTGTTTTTCATGTCCGTGAATTTGGTAAGGCCTTACGCGTCACAGTCCGTCTTTCAAGATGAAGACTAATTATCCTCATTGCGTTATGTTGCCATGTCATGTGCTCTTTCTATACTGCTGGCTTCATTAAAGTTGGATATTTTTCTATGGTATTAGACTCTTTAGTACCAGTCATGCTGCTTGTAACATGAAATAAATCACCATAGTCATAGAGGACAGGATTCTGGGAAAAGAAGATGTTTGGAGTGTGACAGCACCTCAGTTACCTGTCTTATGGATGAGCATATGTTATCACAGCATTTACAAGTAGCTAATGTATCTTGCCCGATATTTAACACAGAAATAACAGGCCCTTGATTTTAAACCTCTGTCTCTAAGCTGTGAGACAATGATCCCATCTGCCTCCCAAGAAGTAGGTCTGTTAAGGAGAATTTCTTATTTTTACCTAATCAAATTGTATTGATTTATGTTGCTGCTGTGGCATATTCAAAAGGAAATGGACCATATCGTAATGATTAACTGAGATGTAACACATTTTGGCTAGTACTTACGCATAACTGTTTTGAGACATGATCTCATAACCTGTAATTGTCTTGCTATGTTTTGTTCTGATGAATGTCTTTTTCAACTTCAAACAGTACAAAAATCTTTAATTCGTAGTAAAAGACCTTGTGTTGATTTTGAAGTTGATTGAAATTGATGGGAGTACTTGGCTACAAAAAAATAAGAGATTTTGTGTCAAAAAGTATTGAGTAATCCAAACTCTTCCAGTTCATTAGGAAGTAAGTATCCAGTTAATGCTAACTCATTTGGGCACTGCAAGCTACCTTAAAATTTTTTTTTTTTAAAGTTGAATAGATGGGTCAGGAGGTCTCTGTTTTGCGGAAGTCCTCTATTTACTCACAGTCTCTATCCATTCACACGTTCAGCTCAGAGAATGGTGAATCATTATGAGAATGTTTGCACAGGCAGTGTGATTTAAACTGGAGAGTCTTTAGGGCTCAGAAGGTACTTTAATTTTGATGCCCATTTAATTCTTGGCTTCTTTCTGACTACCAACATGGTGCCAATTATGATTAGGAACTTGAATGAGACCAACTTACTACATTTAGGCCTCATAAACAGGTGCCAATTACTAATGACTTTGTCACTACAGACTAAAGTTGAATTAAAGCAGTGACTCTGAGGTAGAAAGTTTGATTTCTTTTCAGTCCTCTTTCTTCATCTGGTATAGGATCAATTAGTTAATTTAATTGCTCATATTATTGTTCATTGAGCCTTTTTCATTTTTTCTAGCAGGAGAGATGATAGCTAAATCCCAAAAACTTAATGGATAAGTTCCATGAGAATTTCATAAATGCAAAGAAGGAGATTCCAAAGCCTATCTCTTCTATCAGCTATTATTGGGTTCAGTTTTTCACTTATACAAGGTTTCAATTTCTTTGTTTTGTATGTAGATATAGTGTGTCTTCCCAAAATTTACAGTATGTGTTCCATGTGTAAAAATTATATTTTCCAGGGATTTTCAACCAAATCTGTAACTGAATTAAAATTAATTTTAGAAATGAGACCTTTAGGAAATTTTTCTTCATGATCTAACCTTTTTTCATAATGCTTTTGCCAACGAATGGCTGCTTGTGATGAATCTGGTATTTGGGTATATATGTTGTACTTGGAAAAATTAATAAAAATTATAAATAGCTGGCTTGGTATCATTCACACTTTCCACATAGTTAAACTTCATTTCCGGCTAGCTTTGTATGTAAATTGGAAGAAATTCATTTGTTGTTAAGCAAAGTTATTAATGATTGTTTTCCTAGGATCTTTCCATAGAAATTTTTATTTTTAATATCCAGGATATGCACTTTTGAGCATTTGTGTATGAAGTTCTGCACTGCACTGAGTAAGTTTAGACACAGAAAGAAGATTATGATTTCCACAGGCTATATTCATTGTGGAACAGTGTGAAGTGAACTGTGGTCTGAGATTTGCCTGGCAGGTGACAGAGTTTTATATTGGCGACAAAAGGTGGATTGTATTTAAATTTATATCTATTGGATTATTTTAATTTTTAAGAGAGCTAGTACAATATGTTCTTGTTTTCATGCCACAGTTTTCCATTTTACTAAAATGACACAATTTCCTTTTTTAATGCTTTGGTTTTTGATTGTGCAAGAATAATTAGTGTTTGTAAGACCGTCTCTAAAGATGTAAATCAGGCACAGCAGAAGTGCTAAGTATTATTATTGTTAAGGCTTAGTAGTACTTTTATATATTTTGTTTTTGAGAAGCAAATGGAATAAGGTTGAGCTCTTGTTTCTGCTGTAGCTATCCCACTTGCTCCTTTTTTATGTATTTATAACTTTTTAAAAAAAATATTTTTATGCTGAATTTATTCCTGCATTGTCTCAGTCAAAAGATTGTTTTTCTTGAGTCTTAGCCAAATTAGTTCAGCAACTTTGTACTAGATGAAATGTTTGTTGTGCATCATTAAAAAAAATTGAGCATGCAAATAAATATTTCCTATAGTTGTTTGTCTTTAAATTTACATCTTAGTAGTTACTATTTTTTAAGTTCAGTACAGCATGAAATATATAGAATATGTACTGAAGCTGAGTTAATATTTTTTTAGAAACTGTGGGCCAAATTTTGCTCTCTGTAAATCTGGAGTAATTCCATCATAATCCATGGAGACTTCAATGCTAGCGTAATGGGGAAAAGAACTAGACTCATTAGTGTATTGAATTTCTTGACTTCATGAGGTTGATTTCTCTGCCTTTTACCATTTCATTAAAGTTAGTTTTGCACTTCTTTTAGCTAATTTTCTCTACTTTTGTATAGCAAACTCAGGACTGCAGGAGTGAAAGACAGACTGAAAAAGTTCTGATATCTGCCCTAGTTTTAAGATCCTTCTAGCAATTATTTTTGTCACTTGTGTGTTAATAATTTAGTTCCTATTTTTGTGCTATCTGACTGCCATATAGCTGGGCTTCTGATGGGTTTTGTAGCTATGATTAAACTTTGATTCTGAGGAAATTATTCATTTTTATCTGTTTATTGGCTAGATATCATACAGATCTCTTGACCTTTTCACAGAGGCCCCTTTTAACCATAAAAGGATATCTTTCATGCTTATTTACAGTATGACTTGGGCAGAATGTGAATACTGGTCTTCCAGTATCCTTCTGTGTATCTTAGTACACATGCCCCTTTAACTACAGTGTAGAGTATCCACATATAGAAATTTGATATATTAAATTAACTATGTCTGAAAAATGGGTTCAGTGTCCTTATCTACATGTGCAATATTTTATAAGTTTGTACAGCTAAGGCTTTATCCAGTCCTAAATTCCCATAAGGTTCTGTGCCATATAAGGCTAGCTTATGCATGAGCAGCATGCTCAGATATGCTGGTACATTTATCTCAGAAGAAGGGAATTTTCAGATTGTTTGGTGTAAAGTTATTTTTATCTTCCAATGGTAATATCAAGTTCTTAATGGCAATTACTGTATAACACTCCCAAAGCTGAGGGATTGAACTGACTTTCTCTAAGAATATGACTCTGAAATCATGGCAGTAGCATCTGATGCCTGGACAGTAGAGGAGACAAAACTTTGGGTTTGCTTGCCATGTAGGCAGGCTTTGACATTAAACACCACAAAATGTTTCCATGGCTGACACCACATCATTATGTTGCATTGATGGAGCATGAAAGACACCCCAATGCATACCTCATGCTGTTTCGCAATGTGATGAGTTTGTCCCAGAGAAAAGACTTTTACTGTTTTGTGACAGATCATTTCCCCCCCTTTTTTCCCTTCTCCCCTTTCCTATGGATCATTGCAATTAGACAGTGAAGCTCCCCCTTCACCAGAGATCATCAGCCATGAAGTACTGTTGAGAACTGCTGTTCTTTAATGAACTAGAAGTGAAGCTATTAATGCAGGGCTCAAAACTCAGTTATTTACAGTGTTTGGGGTTTCTTCTTGTAGGTGAATTGATTTACCAGGTGCAGTCGCCAGATGAAGGTGCTCTAGTAACCGCTGCCAGAAACTTCGGTTTCGTCTTTAAGTCTCGGACCCCAGAGACCATCATTGTGGAAGAAATGGGCAAACTCGTTACATACCAGCTCTTAGCAATTCTGGATTTTAACAATATCAGGAAAAGGATGTCTGTAATAGGTACAGCATGTAGCTATCTGTTTGTTTCTTTCATGCCTGTTGTTTTCAAGACATACATACCTAGAGACAGCTTTTAGCTACCAGTGAGAGCTCTATCTTGCCAACTGCCAAAGGAGGCAATTTAATCTCATGGTTAGAAAAAGGAAAGAAGTGGAAGTTTCAGGATATCTAGCTGTCACTTCCTCCCCTGCCACAGACTCTCGATACCTTGGAGTCATTTAGACTGCCTTTCTCCACCCATAATATGGGGATTATGATACTCTTCCGTTTAGTAAAACACTCTGAGACCCTTGGATGGAAAGATGCAAAATATAGTAGCAGTAGATTATTAATTGCATTGAATTTTGTTTTCTGGACATTTGATAATCAAACAGTTTTTAAAATCCATATATTTCGCTCTTTTTCTCACTCTGTTTCTGTAGAGCATGTGACCAGCAACTATAGAGATTTACAATTCGTATTCATTTATTGCTTATACATAGCTCTATTAACATTTATCAAAGTGCTTCACAGTAATCAAGCAAGTGTAAATGATCAATAATATCAGCAACTAAATAATAGAAATCTTAAGTATATCTAGAAAAAAAAACTTGAACATGTTTTAAAACTACACAAAAATCTGCTTTCAGAAGGATACAGGCAGTCCTCGGACTTGTGACACAATTGGTTCCTTACAATTCCGTCATAAGTCAGAACGTCGGAACTCAGATCACAATCTACTCCACTGTGGGCTGAGAGTCGTAAACTTGAAACCTATAGTCATAAGTCGAATGAGGGTGTCAGTGTAGAAGTATCATAAGTGCCGTTCATCGTAACTCAAACATCATAAAGTCGAGGATTGCCTGTACTAGAAAAAAAGATTACTAAGTTTGCAAAGACATGATCAAGTTGCCTTTAAAAAGTAAGCATTTGAGAACATTTACCACAGTTTTCCCCTGTGCTTAGAATAGAAAATATTTGTTATAACTATATAATATCTGTTAAATGCTGATTTTGTAATGGTTTCAGTTGAAATTAGAAAATGTAAGTAGAAAGGACAAGTGAAGTACAGCTAATTAAGACTATGAAAAAATTCAGTACAACAAAGACTAAATGTAAATCACTTAATAATTTCTTCACTTATGATAGAGAGAAAAAGGTGAAGGAGACAAATACGGGAGGATGTCCAGGTGACAGACAAAAAAGACAATGAAGAAAAATGAAAGGAGAGAGCTATAGGGATAGAGAATGGAAGAAAAGCAAAAATGAGGGTAATAGAAGACATGATGAAAAATAGGCTCTGGTTTGGTTTAAACTCTTCTGAAAGCTACTTCTCACTTTGAACCCCCTTAACTCAGAAACGAGCTGCACAAACAGGAGCCTCCTAAATAACAAGAAGCAGTTGCTTCCTCACAGCTGAAGTTCCAACTAGAGCTGGGTGGAGAACAGTAATTCCATTTTATGGAGGATTTTGACATTTCAGAATTTGATTTGGTTCCAATTTGGAACAAAATCCAAACATTTAGAAATTCTTCTGGAATGGGCTGTGGAGCACTTTGTCTGGTGAGCTGCTTTGGAGCTGGTGGACCCTGGGAGCCTAGGCTGTCAAGGAGGTGTAAGCCTGAAAGCCAGGGTTCTCAGTATCCCACCAGAGAGATGGATAAGCAGGCAGGCTGCATTGGAACCCTGCCTGGTTTCCATCATAGTTTCACCAAAATTGACACAACTTTGTAGAATGTTTCAATTTTGATGAATCTTCAAATATGCAAAAAAAGTTCATTGATTTTTTTTCCCGATCTACTCTAGTTCTAATACCAGCTGTACCTTACATCTCTGCTAGCCTTCCACTTATTAGCCAGGGATCTTAAATAAAACACTGTTAAGAAACCCATTTATTTTTTAAGGAAAAATCATGGAGAAGATCTTGCAAACCTATTAGTTGGGTTTTCACCTGAAAAAGGCTGAAATTTTTTTTAATGTGAGAGAGAGAAAGAGAGCATTTGCTTAAATTAAGTGGAGCTTGTGAAATTCCCCAGTTCTCTCGTGGAAATTAAAACAGATATGGAGATCAGAAGCAATAACTAAAATGTCTTGTATTCCAACTCAGTAAACATATCATTATACACTAGTTCTCACTGAGGATTAGAGGATAAAGCAAGTTGGAAGTTTTTACTGCATGATATCTGAGTTATGAGTGTCCCAAAAAGTTTCTATGGAACAGATTTTTAAGCGTGAAAACTACCTCTTTTTAAAAGTTTTGTAACTCAAAAAAAAAGTTTGTCTGATTAACCTTAAACTATTTTAAAAAATACATTTTCTGGGTAGAGACAACACAGAAGACATTTTATGCAGAAAAAAATCTTTCAAAATGATAGTTCAATGGTATTTGTGGATGGCAATGTAAATATTAGGCATGTAGTGGAAATACTGCAACTGTTAATTCATACAAATCACTCCTGCTATATCATCCAGGGGGAAACTTTCTCCACCTTGAATTTGCTCAAGACTTACTTCTCTCTAGTCAAACTAAGCATTTTTTATTGGTTAGTTATTTTATGTAGTGCAAATGACAACTGTAAGTAGGTGTTGCACATACTTTTAAAATGTATAAAAGTCAAGCTGATTCTGTATCCACCATAATATATTTATAAAATGCCTGGTTTCTAATGGCTCAAGGTGCTCACAAGTGCATACTGGCATAAATCTGCTTCTTTTCTGAGACAGAAAACCGTCACCGACAATTAATCATCACCTCTCTGGAGCTCTTCCAGTTCTCATTAATACAGGTGTGCATGCTCTCAGAAGCTATTGCCCTGAGATTGCACAGTACTCTTCCTGAGTACCCTCCATAATACTATTTGCTATCTTGCTTTTTCCTCACGGGTTCTGTGCGGTAAAGTGATGTTCATATTATGGTACTTCATTCCAATAGAAACAAACTGAGATGATGCAGAAGGAGTTATCTCATCTGTGTCATTAGAAAGGAGAAAGACAAATAGTACTTGTGAAAGGAATTAAGGGAATCTTCATGAATGATTTGGATAATGGCATTGAGAGTACCAAGTGGGGAGAGGTTGCAAATGGTTTGGAGAAAAGGTTTCAAATTCAAAGTAATTTGACCAACTGGAGAAATGGTCTGATGTAAATAGGATGAAATTCAATAAGGACAAATGCAAAGTACTGTACTACACTTAGCAAGGACTAGTCAATTGCATAAATACAAAGTGGGAAATGACAGCCAAGGAAGGAGTACTGCAGAAAAGAATCTGGAGTTTATAGTGGATCAAAAATGAAATGAGTCAACAATATAATACTATTGGGGGAAAAAAGCTAACATCATTCTGGGATGTACTAGCAAGAGTGTTGTAAGCAAGACGTGAGAAGTAATTCTTCTGCTGTACTCAGCAATGATAAGGCTGAGAAGGAGTATTGTGTCCACTTTGGGAAAGATGTGGCCATGTTAGAGAAAGTCCAGAGGAGAGCTACAAAAAAAAAAATGTTTCCAGGTCTAGAAAACATGACATAGGAGGAAAGATTGAAAACAATGGGGTTGTTTAGTCTGGAGAAGAGAAGGCTCAGGGAAGATGTGATAACAGTCTTCAAGTATGTAAAAGGTAGTTATAAAGAAGAGGGTGATACATCTTTCTCATTAACCACTGAGGATAGGAGAAGAAGCAATGGGCTTAAATTGCAGCAAGGGAGATTTAGGTTAGACTTTAGGAAAAACTTTCTAACTGTAAGAGTAGTTAAGCACCGGAACAAGTTGCCTAGGGAGGTTATGGAATCTTTGTAAATGGAGGTTTTGAGGTTAAACAAACACTGTGACAAGAATGGTCTAGATAATATTTCGTCCTCCATCAGCGCAGGGGACTGGGCTAGATGTCCTATCGAAGTCCCTTCCAGTCCTTCCTCTCTATGATTCTACAAAGATTTTTGGGGAGAATTGTTGTGTATTAGTATCTACAGATGGACTGAGAATGTCAGAATTTGAGTTTAGATGTAGATTAGGTAGACTAAAGTTCAAGGTTTGGATTTGAGATTTAATCAGGGGAAAGGTTCAGAGTCAGATGTGATGGTAACAAAATATTGCAAACTTCTTTTATGGTAGACTAGCCCCAAATGTTGGAATTTTGCAAGCCCAGCTGCTGTTGTGAGCATTTGAGGCACAGCTGATGCAGAAACAGAAAAATCTGATTCACAAGCAACACTGATAGAGAGGTTTCAGATCCAGGGACTTGTACCTGTCCCTCCCTCTGAAATTCAAAGGAGTTCAGATTTGAGAGGTTCCAGTTTTTGCCCAATGTCTAGCTGAAAAAATTGTCAATATGTGTCCTGTTCATTTTTAAAGTGTATGTGAACTGTACCTAACTCCTACCCAGGTGATGAGATTGTTTTCTGTGTGCTGACTGCTCTGCTTTTATTGATATGTATCAAAAAAATCTAACTAGACCTGGTAGGTCAAATAAACATTTGAAGAAAATGGAAGAAAAGTAATGATTTCAGTCTTATTTTCTACTTCTCTTTTCTTTTTCAGTTCAAACCCCAGATGGGCAGATAAAACTTTATTGCAAAGGCGCAGATACTATTTTATTTGAGAGGCTTCATCCCTCCAATGAAGAATTAATATCTTTGACATCAGATCATCTTGAGGTATGTGCTCTGATTCAGAAAAGCACTTAAACATACACTTAACATTAAGCATGTGCTTAGGGACTTAAGTTTAGAGTTAAACATGTGCTTAAGTACTTTCCTAAATACAGATGCTTTTCTGAATCAATACCTTAATAGGCCTTTTGCTCTGAAATAAGCCAGAATTTCTTAAATTTCAGTCTCACCTTGGCTGACCAGAGACTAAATCCAGTTGAATGACAGAGCTTTTCAGGTGCACTGTTAACTCCTGAAATAACTGGTATATTTACTGTGTTTGTAAGGTATCCTTACAAGTCCTTAAAGTCCCTTGTGAAAAGCCAGTGGGAATCTGTGGATGTGGATACCAAGTATCCAGTTTGATAATATGATGTTAAAGAAAATAGGTCTCTTCTATTCGGTTTGAGGGTCTAACCTAATGTGAACTTTAAGGGAAACTGGATAAAGCCCTCATTTCCTTCATTTATTTTTTTAGAATTCATGTTCTTTGTAAGTGTCCACATTTAATACAAACCAGTCCATGAATCTTTTAAAAAAATACTCCTTTGACATTAAGTATACAGTATGATGGTTTAGTAATATTGGTTACAAACATAACTATTGTTTTCGTCTCTGTAATAGAGCTTTCTTGGCTTTCTTTTAATGTTTTCCAGAAGGCCAACGTGTTTTTTATGAAAGCAAAGCTGGAATCATACACATCTGATCTTAGCAGTTGCTCAAATGCAAAGACCTTGAATTTTCTTACTTGCTTAGTAAAGTTAAGGGAATATGTACTTATATATTGATGTATTATGTTTTTTTTTTCACATCATTCTAATTTCCCCTTTCCATTATATTAATTTAATTCAAATTGTTTTTTCAATACATTAAATTCTATCATTCTTGTTTATATGTTAATTGTAATAGCCGTATAATAGAATAGGAAATGTTCAAATATTCACTGAAGATGAAAAAATGTTAGTGGAGCATTGTAAAACATTTGATTTGTTGAGATGAGTTGCAGGGTCAAAGACAGTTCCTGAAATGGCTTTGTTTTTTAATAATAAAGTTGCTCATAATAGTTGTTTGACTTTGAAAAAAGTCAGTCATTGAAATTCTAAGATATAAACAAAGGAATATAATCGGGATAATAAAGGTATCTAATATGCTATGCAATCTGTAAGAATGTAAAAACAACGGGGAGTTTTTGTGGTACCTTAGAGACTAACAAATTTATTTGGGCATAAGCTTTCATGGGCTAGAACCCACTTCATCAGATGCATGGAGTAGAAAATACAGGAGCAGATATAAATACATGAAAATATGTGAGTTGCCTTACCAAGTGTGAGGTTAGTCTAACGAGACAATTCAGTTGACAGCAGTGAACCAAGGGAAGAAAAAGTAACTTTTGAAGTGGCAATGAGAGTGGTTCATTTAAGACAGCTGACAAGAAGGTGTGAGTAACAGTAGGGGGAAATTAGTATGGGGAAATTAGATTTAGGTTTTGTAATTACCCAACCACTCCCTGTCCTTATTCAGGCCTAATCTGATGGTGTTCAGTTTGCAAATTAATTCCAGTTCTGCTGTTTCACATTGGAGTCTGTTTTTGAAGTGTTTTTGTTGAAGACTTTTAGGTCTGTTATTGAGTGACCAGGAAGATTGAAGTGTTCTCCTACTGGTTTTTGAATATTATGATTGCTGATGTCAGATTTATTTATTTATGTCCATTTATTCTTTTGCATAGAGACTGTCTGGTTTGGCCAGTGTTCATGGCAGAGGGGCATTGCTGGCACATGATGGCAATTATCACATTGGTAGATGTGCAGGTGAACGAGCCCTTGATAGTATGGCTCATGTTGTTAGGTCCAATGATGGTGTCCCTTGAATAGATACTGGGCAGAATTGGCACTGGGGATTGTTATAGAGTTTGGTTCCTGGGTTGGTGTTTTTGTTGTGTGATGTGTAGTTGCTGGTGAGTATTTGCTTCAGGTTGGGGGGCTGTCTGTAAATGAGGACTGGCCTGTTCCCCAAGGTCTGTGAGAGTGAGGGACTGTCCTTCAGATTAGGTACTTTATCCCATCTGGACACATCCTTGAAGATGCACTGGAGAGTTTTTAGTTGGGGGCTGTAGGTGATAGCTAGTGGCATTCTGTTACTTTCTTTGTTGGGCCTGTCTTTTAATAGGTGACTTCTGGGTACCCTTCTGTCTCTGTCAATCTGTTTCTTCACTTCCCCAGGTGGGTATTATAGTTTTAAGAACACTTGAAAGAGATACTGTTGGTGTTTTGTCTCTGTCTGAGGGATCGGAGCAAATATGATTATATCTTAGAGCTTGGCGCTAGACAATGGATTGTGTGGTGTGGTATGGATGAAAGCTGGAGGCACGTGGGTAACTGTAGCAGTCAGTAGGTTTATGTGACCATCACTTATTAGCACTATAGTTTCTAGGAAGCGGACCTCTTGTGTGGACTGGTTCAGGCTGTGGTTGATGGTGGGGTGGAAATTGTTGAAATCTTGGTAGAATTTCTCAGAGGCCTCCTTCCCATGAGTCCAGATGATAAAGATGTCATCAATGTAGTGCAAATAGAGTAGGGGTGCAAGGGAACAAGAGCTGAGAAAACACTATTCTAAGTCAGCCATAAAAATGTTGGCATATTGTGAGGCCATGCAGGTACCCATAGCATTCCTGCTGACTTGAAAGTATAAATCGTTTCCAAATCTGAAATAGTTGTGGATGAAGACAAAGTCACAAAGTTCAACCACCAGGTTTGCTGTGATGGTATTGGGGATGCTATTCCTGAGAGCTTTTATTCCATCTTTGTGTGGAATGTTCATGTAGAGAGCTTCTACATCCATAATGGCTAGGATGGTGTTTTCCAGAAGATCACCAAAGGATTATAGTTTCCTCAGGAAGTCAGTGGTGTATCGTAAGGCCTGAGGAGATAGTCTACATAGCCAGATAATCCTGCTGTCAGGGTGCCAATGCTTAAGATGATGGAGCGTCTAAATGGGCTACTCTCATTACCACTTCAAAAGTTAGTTTTTCCTCCCTGCTAGCAATTGAATTGTCTCGTTAGACTGATCTCACATTTGGTAAGACAACTCGCATCTTTTCATGTATTTATACCTGCTCCTATATTTCTCACTCCATGCATCTGATGAAGTGGATCCTAGCCCACAAAAGCTTATGCCCAAATATATTTGTTAGTCTCTCAGGTGCCTCAAAAGCTCCTTGTTGTTTTTGCTGATACAAACTAACATGGCTACCACTCTGAAACCTGTAAGAATTTGTGCATTTTGAATAACATCATGTATGCAATCATTTTTATATTAAAGAAAAACAGGTTGTCTGTGGGATTCTGCATGAGCCCAGCAGTCTGCATCAGGCAATCATGATGCAGGATCAGAATCTAAATTAATTAGCATGAGCTACCAACATATCAGATGATATTATGTTTTCACCCTTTTTAAGGGCTGGAGTGTCAGCTTTACATTTGTTTCTTTCTGTGATTAGTTTGAAGGGCCTAACCTATTAATGTGTGTACACACATCTGTGTGTATTGGCCAGTGGTTTCAAATTTGGATGCCGATCATGAGAGATATGGTGCAGCCACAGCTCCCATTCACCCTAAGGTCTTTAATGTCAGATAGGTTGCACCTTAGGCCATGATACTATGTCATGGAACTATTGTGATTCACATACTGCTTGAGACATTTCTATTCTTATTATCTGGTCCAGCTTCTTATGGTTCTTCCATTGATACTATCCTAGATACATGGGTATTATGCTTTTAAAATGATGGGTTAGTGATAATGTTCACGATGAAATTATTATTTATTATTTATATGTGATAGCACCAAAAGTATTTTAGTTAATTGTGCTAGAAGTAGTCTGAGCACATTAGCTGCCTTTCAAGGTTAAAACTTTCATCTCTTTAATACCTTGGTACCAATTCACATTCAGCTCTGTCTGACTACAACATTTCACTTATTAACATTGATCCATTTTTTAGATTCAAGTCCAGCATTAAAATAATATTGGGCACTCCAATTTCTTGTTAGAATATCTGTGTATAGATAAAAATTGCCACAAATCATTCAAGTTATTTTTTAAAGAACAAAATCTAGCTATAAGAAGAAAATGTAAAAGAAACCTGAAGAGTTAAAATCCCCCAGAAACAAGGTTTATGAGAATTTAATTTCAGAGTACCTTTGCTTATTGACTCCATAATCAAGATGGATGTTAACAGAGAGGGAAATTAATATAATGTGGTTATGACTAATTTAGTTCACATAGATACTGCTCATCTTTTATTTTTATGTGACAGGAGTTTGCTGGAGAAGGCCTTCGGACCTTAGCCCTCGCATACAAAAACTTGACTGAAGAGCACTTTAAAGAGTGGTTTAAAATACTTCAGGAGGCAAACACTTCACTGGAGAGCAGGAATGAATATCTTGCTGCAGCATATGAAGAGATTGAAAAAGACATGATGGTATATTCTGAGAGATGTAGCACAAGAAAAGTATATTTGCAAAGTGATGTATTATAGACTGATACTTTTGTATGCTCTTGCATTCCTGATGCTGTGCTACAAGCAAGACTACTATAGTCTTTATATATGTTCACATTAAGTCAGTGCCCCTCTTTGTTTAGAAGGATGCTAATAAATGTCTAGACCAGTTGTGGTTAGGCTGTAAGATATATGAAGCAACCAGTGAAGGGATTCTTCCCCGTGTTTAATTCACTCATTGTAAATATAAATTTACCTGATTTTATTTTAAATTTAAGAAAGCAGCCATTTTTTCCCCTAAAACTCTCAAGTCACATGTATGTTCCATTTCAGAAAAGACTGTTCATGCTGCTTTGTGACCAGAAAGCCAACTCTCAATATGTAATATATGCAATTAAAACAATTTAAAATTTACTCTTGCCTTTACTCTGTAAGTAATGGTGAATCCCTTCCTCAGACCACTCAGATAGCTGTTTCTCTCCGATGTCTGCTCTTTCCAGTTCCTTTCTCTGTAAAGACCAAATCCTACTCTCAGATGTGCACTTACAACTCCCATTGTAGTCAATGTGAGTTGAATATCTGAGGACCATATTTGGCCCTGTCCACTGAACCCTCAGCTGAGTTTTCCCAATTCCTTTGAAATTATGCACCCTTTGTTGCCTTGACTGAATATTGATATTTCAGCTTTTGGTCTCTGCAGCTTAAGGGGCAACACATGAACTACAATTCATATTATGTGCCATTGTAGTATTATACCCAGGCCTTCAGTTTCATCCTTGCTTTTTCTCCATAAGGATGCCTTTGGCTGAGCCTAATATGGAGATATAGTCATATTAAAAGAGCTGACCGACACAGAAACTACAAGCTAGAAGATAATGATTCTAGATGTGCAGCTGCTGCTAACCTGTTGGGAAAGAAAAGGGCTTGAGGGGCTCCCAAAACCAGGGGATTCTCCAGCCAAGATTGCCTTGAAATTATGTATTATGTAATTCTTGATGCAAATTAGACTGTAGACTGTCTTTGAGACTTGGGAAAATTTCCATTGCTCTCTGTGGAAGCTGTGAATGTAGATCAACTTTGTATTAAAGTTTGATTTGACTTGATGTTATCTATGTGTAGATGTTTAAAACTATGTAGTTTAGCCTGTTTATATTCCCCAGATCTCTTAGTTAAACTAAGTGAATTTGCAAAGTTTGTAGAAAGTCACTTAAATGTTCTGCTTCCTTACAAAGTTACTAGGTGCCACTGCTATAGAAGATAAGTTACAAGAAGGAGTTACAGAAACAATTGCCAGTTTATCACTAGCTAACATTAAGATCTGGGTTCTAACAGGAGATAAGCAAGGTAATTCTTTAATACTGTGTAATTTTAAGAGTAAGGGGGGTCGTGTAGGGTGATAGAAAACCCTAAATGCAGTGAGACTTCTACAGTCCCCTTGCATGGAGTGCAGGGAGTACATTCCCTTGAACATTATTGTTATTTAACATTTATAAATTATTAATAAAGCATTGCTCTGAGGGGCTTGATGCACATTAAGGCAGAGCAATGAGGATAACATTGAGTTGTGCATGGGCATGCTGGGAGGATGGCAGAGGTGTGACTGTTGGATCTTGTGGTGAACACCCTCCACCCTTGCATTGGAGAGCATTTGCAGCAAAGTGTACTGTAGCCTATAGCCTTGGGGGCAGGGTTCTTTCCACAAGATCCTAGTATTTGTTTGAGGAGTGTTCACAATTCTGGATGGGGGTCATGTATGGAACAGTGAATACCATCTAAAAAGTTCTGCCAATTGTTTTGGTATTTGTGGACTGAGATTCAGCTGCACAGTATGCATACTATTTTCAGTTGTTAATATCACAGCATGATTTTGGATCCTAAATTCTTTGGATATAGCACTTTGGATATAGCACTTTGGATATAGCATTTGCAGTTTTTCTAATGATGATCTTATAGGGGTTTAATCTCTCCATTTTTTTTCTTGTGTACAAGGGTGATTGTCTGTGGGTTACTCCTCCTCTGGAAGGCAGCGTGATCTAGCAGATAGGGCACTGAATTAGGAGTTATGATACTTGGGTTCTAATCCCTGCTTTTCCCACTGATCATCTGTTTGACCTTGGGCAAGTTTTTTTTTCTGTGCCTCAATTTCCCTTCCACTTTGTCTGGCTAGTTTATTTAGAAACTCTTTCGGTCTTTCAATATGTGTTTTGAAGAGTGTCTACAACAATAGGGCTTTGATCTCACTTGGATTCTGAGTACTACTTCACTATAAATAATAACCATAAAATATAGCTCAGAGGAAGGTGCATTTTTAGTAATACATTTATATCAAACCCAGTAATTATATTACTCTCGTTATGATAGTACTGTACTCTCAGTATGCTCTGTTGATATTACAAAGTAAATAATTAATGATTTTAACTACAACCATCCTAAGCAAAACTGACGTTATTGTCTCTCAGAAACCTCCATGAACATTGGTTATTCCTGCCACCTGCTCACTGACACCATGAATGAGATTTTCTTAGTGACAGGTCACACAGTAGTGGAAGTGCGTGAAGAACTCAGGTAAAAAAATATATATATTATTTTATTTTCTTCCTTGCAGACAGTATACTCCAGTTAGACTCTCTCCCTATGATGATACAAACCTTTCATTAAGATTCCATTTCTTAAAGTTCACTCGGTTGCCGTAAAAGTGTGCCAACTTGCTTGTCTGAAACCTACAAACCAGCGACTTGAGGCCACTACTCCAGACTAGACTCCAAGCTAGAATACTGGTTGCCTCCCACTCTGCATGGGTGATAGGGCCATTGCATATGCATAGTCATGAATTCTGTAGCTCTTACTCACTCTCGCTGCTGCCTTCCATATCATTTTATGCTTATGTGTGGAGTGGTTAGAACAAATGTCATTATCACTTCATCTGGAAGAGGAAATGTCAGCAGCTTCTCTAGATTAGGCCCTGTAATAATAATTTGGAGAATAATTACAGTTAGAATTAGTGCCAGCACGGGCATAGATCTCAACCTCTGTGTCTTTCTCACACGTTTATCTCCTCTCTCCATGTGGTAGCTGGGATTTCTTGAATGATACATGTAGCTGGCATTGTGATTTTCACTGTTTGAGATTTATGCAATTTTTTCCCTTAGAATAGAATAAATTATTACCACTCACAGCACAGTTGGAAAATACGCACACAATATGCCAACATAATATGATGCTGGCCCTTTCAGTTCTTACTCTTCTGCAGGAGGAGAGCCTTTCCTTTTATCTTTTCTTTTTTTTTTAATACAGAAACAAGTTGCACATGTATTTAAGTATTGGTCAGTAGCACTGGAAACACACATGGTATCAAACTTTGTACAGTGTTTTATTATAATGTTACTAGAATATGGAAAATGCATTACAGGTAGCAGCATCCTTCCACCTTTTCCAGACAGCATACTGAATAGATGTGTTTAAAGATCTGTAGGCCATGTCTTTCTCTCCATTCTACTTTTGCTCAGTGAAGTTTAGAATTTTATTCCTTCTCAGTTCTCTTCTCTTAATTGTGTCTCTTTTCATTTCTGTGTATTTTTTTCTACTTGCACTAGAGCCAAACATAGCAATTTCTGATTTTTTCTTTAATTACCATGGACATAAAATTCTTGACTATTTTGGGTATCAGACAAACAAAGCATCAGTTTACCTAATTATCCCTTGGTATTTTAGCACCAGCCAAGTGGTTTGGACATTTCAGTCCCAACCTATTCCTATATCTTCAATCTAAATAATGGGAAACTACATAATAAAACAGTTTAAGTAAATATTTTTTTCTTTTTTAGCCTTTTGTGATTTGTGTATTTTGCTTAAGCATTATACATTATATATAGCCTTGACTGAATGAAAATGAGTTATGTTAACATGGATTCTATTTTTGCATAAACTATTTATGTAGCAATCAGTTTGGATATGAATTGTCGAGCTTGGCACGGGGGTGGAGTGGGGTGGGGTGAAAATCACTCATAGAGCATTAGGCCAGAGTTTAAGCAGGAAACCAGTGTGGGAACCAAATATGGACAGGGTGAAACAGAGTAAATGATTCTTCCTTGTTTTTTTTTTTTTTCAATCTTGGAAACATGGAAGATAGGCGGAAATGAGGTACAAATGTGTACCATGGTTTGCATAATCAAAAGATTGTCAATTAGCTGGGTGATGTAGTTGCATTGTGCAATGTAAATAACTACGTATCCATATATGATTCCAGTTATCAAATGGTATAGAAGAAAAGCTTTAGTTTAAAATAAGGCAGTGTTGCCCTCAGATATGTGAACCCATATGATTTCCACCATGTGTCTGAGAACATTCCTGAATACAAGTAAATCCTGGCTTGCATTTTACTCTTTTGGGAATATGCTACTGATGAAGAAAGGCAGAAATTGAGTCATTAGTACAGACTGGAAAAGGACTTAATTAAACAGGAAACCCATAAATACTCATATTTGTTTCTGAGAAACACATCTAGGAAGTCTACATTCACAGTACGTTGTGTCCCTGAAGCTAAAGATATGTTTAGAGGTGTTACGAATGGAGAGAATTATCTATATAAACTTTCTAATAGAACAAGTGGCCTGTCGCCTCCAACTTTTAACTCCTTATGTAGGTAGTGGGTATTTCCTGATTTGATGTTCTGAAGCAAACTGTCCAAGCCAAAGGAACTTAAGTTTTAAATTTTCTCCCTCCACTGAAGTTTTTAATACTGAATTTATGATATTACTGTCATTTCCATGGCTATATATGGTGATTTTGTAAACACTGTGATTCGATTTCATGGTTAAGATGGTGCTTAGATCAACGTTAGTGTTAAGACACATCTTCAGTAAGACAGAAAATAGGTAACAAAATAAATTATTTAATATGTATATTTTTTGAATTCAAGTTTGTGTCAGTATGCAAGTTTTTCTTCCCCCTGAGGATTTTTTATTAGTGGCTTCTTTAGTATCAGTTCCTCTTCTCTCACACCATGCATAATTATTCTGGTGCCATCTTTTATTTCCTGTGTAGCATCTTGACTTTAGCCCTTATCGTGATTTTGGGGTGGAATGTACTGATGGTCTCTGTGCCATTTCCAGATCAACCGCCAGGTGGCCTTCAGAGAACAAAGATGACATCCTTTCCCAGGAGACCAACTGTATCACTGCTGTGGTTCTCTTGGTCTCCACTGCATAATAGACATGTTGTTTTGGAATTAGGAATACAGTACCATGATATCCTGCAAATACAGACTAGATTTGGATACTTTAAGTAAAAGTATGTTATCTTTTACTGCAGACATTGTAAATAAATAAGAAAATCCTGGGCTCTGGTGAGCAGCATATTTATTTTGGTATTTTATGCAGAAGCTGCCTCTTGTTTAGAAAACAACTTATTCACTGAACCAAAAACTGAAACTTTTTTCAAAAATTAACAGATTTATAAAACCTCAGTCATATTAAACATTGTGATCTGAGCCACAAAACTCAGATCAGTATTCTGATGTGAACTTCTTAAAAGTTTAAGGGTGTGTTTAGACTAGATTCTTGTAGAGTAAGTACAAATTATTTTTCTAAATCTAAAAAGACAAGTGAATATTAAAAATGGAATAAATTTGAAAAATATTCAAAGCTAAATAGTAAACCATAGATCACTGAAGGAAAAAAAAAGGGGGGGGGGGAAGCAAAATACCAGATTCAGAGATCTGACATATCACTGCTTTATAGCAACTGTCTATAATATCTTGGTCAATAATATGAAAATTCAAATTTATGAAAAAATCATATGTTACTATATAGAACCCAGAAGAGAGATTATTTTCAGAATTCTAATAATTAGAAGATTTTTAGATAATCCATATCAAAAGTCTCCACTTTAAATTCATCTCCCTCTTCACATGCCTAAAAAGATTTTTTTGGTCATAATATAAAACCTTGATGCTGCAAAAATTTCAGCATGTATATAATTTTATGCCTGTGAATAACCGCTGCTGAAGTCAATAGTAGTATTCCTATGCACAAAGCTACACACATGGTGAAGTCTTTGCAAGATCAGGGCCTATTAAATGTAATTTCAGGGCCTTATGTCACAGCATATTTCATATACAGAGTCATAATGTAAGGAAAATATATAGAAGTTTATGCACCTCTCTCTTTTCTAGTCTCAGAGTGTGCCCTTTCAGATGTTAGCCTGTGTCTCCAACTCTTAGACTGTGCCCTGGGGTATGGTACACTGAAGATCAACTGTACTTACCCAGCATATCTGACTGGGTTTGACCCCAGTTGTTCTCTTTGGGAGTTTGTGGCCACTGGTATTCAGTGACAAAACAGCCTTCTTAAACACCAAAGTACTGTTTTATTGAAGAGTAGGAACAAAGCATTTAGAGAAAAATGATTTTAAAACAACAAACAGTTGATACATGTGTCTGTCTTTCCTAAAGCCCTACCATCCCGTGATAGTTGCCTAGATGGGCCTAATGTCTTCAGACATCTGAGAAGGTTCCTGGGTTAGTCTGGTTTCCTTGAATAGCTTCCCAACAAATACCTCCTCTTTGGAGAGAGAAAGTCCCTTATAATTCACTTCCTTTGTTCTAGACAGGCTTTAGCTCTTCTGGACAAAACCAGTTTGGTAGGCTCAACAGGTGGTCCGGCCAGACTCTGTGGAACCTATGGCTTTGCCACTATGCTATAAGAGCCCTTACATGTTAGCTGAGGGTGGCCTATATGGTCTGCTATTAAACTAAATGAGTGTATTCATTCAATAAAGTATACAGGTCAATGTACAGTATTTATAAATCATTACAGCGTAGTCCCACCTCTGTCACAACAGATACAGTATTGTTGTAGCCCTGTTGATCCCAGGATATTAGAGGGACAATGTAAGTAAGATAATATCTTTTATTGGACCAACTTCTGACAGGGAGAGAGACAAGCGTTTGAGCTCACAGAGAACTCTTCCCAGACCTGAAGAAGAGTGCTGTGGAAGCACAGAAGCTTGTCTCTCACCAGCAGAAGTTGATCCCGTAAGATATTACTGTGACGGAGTAGGGAGTATTAACCTGGTAATGTGGCATGGGAGTTTTACTGGCTTACTGTCTGCATCATTACTAGATGGTGGTAGGATATCAGGGGGTGACTTCACTTGAGGGATAATACTTGAGCAAGTCACCTGAGTCCAGGAGGGGTTTGGGGTCAGGTGACACCTTCTACCCAGGAAACTGGACAAAGGCTGGAGGGAGAGCCGAGAGTGTGGCTGAGTGACGCTGCTGGAGGAGGTTTCAGTTTGGATCTGGCTAGAGAAATGGAGGGAGGCCCAGAACCGGGATCTAGGTTCCCTGCCCCACAAGATGGACCTGGCTGAGGGGGTCCTGTTATCTGTCCTTACAAGCTCTGTTTTGGACTGGGTTCCTGCATCTAATAAACCTTCCATTTTACTGGCTGGCTGAGAGTCAGGGTGAGTCGCAGGAAGTGGGGGGTGCAGGGCTCTGATTCCCCCACACTCTGTGACAGTTACCTCACCCATCATATTGCATGCATACAAAATTTCCAGAAAGTGAAAATAATTAATCTTCAGAAAAAATCTCAAATAAAGCAACTGTATGACAGTTTTATGAAAAACCAAGAGGAGTTTGCAGTAAACAGACTGTGGGCAAAATTTAAATCTAGGACTGTGACAACGAACGTAGCCTACAACTAAAAGGGGAACCTAATTTGTACAAAGACACTCCAGTGACATCAGCGAGCTGTAAAAAGGCTTCACTCTATGGATAGCTAAAGTAGCAGGTGGTGCCACTCCCAGACACTAGTGGGAGAGCATGGCAGAGCCAGATGAGGGGTCAGTTCAACTGGTTATAGGGATACAGACTAGATGTATTAACTTACCATCCAAATTTTCACAACATTCCAATGTGTTGGTTTTCGGCTATCTCTGCTTATGACATGGAGTTGCTAAATAAGTTTACTTTTATAAATGGACTTGTACTGTAATTTGTAAAAGATCTCAGTTTACGCTATTCTGAAATTGTTTGTTTTTTTGTTTTACAAAATCAAATTAATACAGTGTTACCAAGAATTCCTGGAAAAAGAGTTTTTTCCTAATTCTTTGCTCCTGTAATTGTAACTACAGCATTTTCTGTACCAAACTCATCTTTCCATTAAGCCTGAAAAAATCTTAATACCAAATTAATGATAAATCATTCAGTTCAAACTCAGATCAAAATTGCTATTTAACTTCTAAGTTCTTTAAAAACACTCAAGAATATTGTCTTACCTTCATATCTACCCAACCTACTTCCTTAGATTTAAACACACTTTATCTTCATCACATAAAAGAAATATCCTTCTTGACTACTGCAATTCACTTCTATGTAATATTAGACCAGAACAGCAGAACTGAAATTAGCTCTAAATCTAAGGAAATTGTCTAATTAAAAATAATAACATATACCTTTTCTTGTTTTAAGGAAAGCGAAAGAACATTTGTTTGGACAAAGCAAAGACCTTTCCAGTGGTCATGTATTTTGTGAAAAAATGCAAGAATCAAAGCAGGACTCAGTCTTGGAAGAAACTATCACTGGTGATTACGCATTAGTCATAAATGGACGTAGTCTGGTAAGTCAGTTTTTTTCAGATTTTGTCCTTTCCTTCCTAACCCAAATAATCATTCTGTTTTGTTTTCTAATGATGATGGATTTCTCTCCAAACTCTAAAACTGTTTCATAAGAAAGCTAAAAACAAAGGATGACATAATTGCAAGAAACAATTAAAAATTACATCTTAACTTTTGGATGTGTATGGAAGAGAAATCAAATGAGTAACTCTATACAGCTTTTTTTTAATAACTGCCACAGTGGAGAAGGCCCCCTAGTAAGAACTAGTTCACACAATCTTATCTCTTCTTCACTAGGCATAGACCACTGCTATTATTAAGTACTTGTGTGAGGGGAAAATCACAAATCAATGCCAATTAATTAAGGGAATGCAATTAGGCAGATGTAATGCTGTTATTTTTTCCTGATGTTTGTTGTTTGAGAGCACAACCTGACCTTAAAATAATTACTGCACCAAATTAATGTCATTAAGATACCTCCAGTGGATTTTCCAAATATCAGCATTTTACAGGGATGCCAAAACAATTTGCTTTGATTAGGAAATCTGGTTCTTGTATAATAGAATAAACTTTAATGTAGTTCAGGTTCAAAATCTTGAACAAGTATCAAAATGATCTTCTGACTCACTAACTTAAGAGAGTTAAAAGTGCAGGCTTCACTTTTGAGAAATTAGCCGCCCATGAAGATACATGATCATCTTTGTACATTCATATACTTTGATCTTTATTTTCTTTTTTAAAATTGGGAATAAGAATGGCCCTGCTTTCAGACAATTTCTTAATAGAAAAAGTAGTAAATGGGAATATTGTTCAAGTTTTTCCTTAAGATCCAGAGCCACTTAAGGTAGTTCTAAGTGTGAATGGCTCTGTCAAGCTGCATCCCAGCCATAAGAATGTGTTGCTTTCTACACTGTGAAAGTTACGGAAAGTTGCATATATCTGGTCTAGCTCGTGCCAGCTCATGCCTCAGCCCTTTCCCCTGAGCCTTTTAAAAGATCTGAAAAAATCTTTACCCCATTCCTTGTGTATTCCTCCTCCCCCATCATCGTAATATCTAAACCAATGACCTGAATTTTTTCCTCTCCCCTGATTGTGAAGAGACCCCTGTCCTTCTCTTGCCTGGGGCTTTCAGAAGGTTTCCTCTCCTTCTTACAGTTTAATGGAAAAATTGTCACACAGTAAATGAAACTGCATAATATATGTCAAAACAGGAACATTTTATGCATTTTTCCAGTGACCCTGCTCACATGTCACATACAATTGGATTAGCCATATGTCAGTCCAAAGGAGAGAGGGAGACCACAGAGTTTTGCCAGACTTTATTTAATGATAGTTGCCAGCATTTTACTGTGTCTGAATTGTGAAGAGGCTCCGTGGGTGCTGAACCACAAAGATACATTGAATATCTGCAGCTAAATACTTGCAGCAGAGCTGACGATTCACTGGATTAGGCCCTTTTAGATTCCCATAAAGTTAGCTGGAAAGACAAGCACTGGACTAAAATAACTATAATAAATCCAATTTTAAGTTATTTCTTCCCCCTTTGTTAATATTGTACTGAACGTGTAATTAAATCAAGTATTTCACGACAAAATGTAGCTTCGCTCTCATTGTGTGTTAGGATTATATGGGTTGTGTGTATGTATATATTTACTGCATAAACTTATGAGACTAATTTATTGTGTTTACTGGAGATGTGTGGTATCTTCCACTGAAGGCTTCAGCTGTTTGTAAAAAAACTTTTGAAATTATTTTATTGAAAAGTGATGTTTCCTATTTACTATATGCAAAGAATTCTCATTTCCCACCCATCACATCTTCTGTTGATTATAGCTACAGAACCAGTACTCTGATAGGGAATACTTTGTATTGCAGGCTCATGCACTTGAGGTGGATCTGGAGAATGAATTTGTGGAAGTTGCCTGCATGTGTAAAACTGTGATTTGTTGTCGAGTGACTCCCTTACAAAAAGCACAAGTGGTAGAGCTGGTTAAGAAGCACAGGAAGGCAGTCACCTTGGCCATAGGAGATGGAGCCAATGACATTAGCATGATCAAAAGTAAGAGGAAATTGTGTCTTTATGTTCAGTTAAAAGCATAAATAGAAATGCCAATAACATGCTAAGGTTTGCCTATCAATGAACTCATATTTACAAGCATTTGATAAATAACATACTGCTGAATCCACCTTAATTGGAACACTCAAATAGCTCACCTTTCATTCTGGTTAAGGAGAATTTCTGACTAACCAGCTGCTGAAGTTTTTACTTGTATCTGAAACGGTTGTCAAATTGCTTTGTTTTGCTCACGTTTAACTTGCTGGTTCTCTGAAGAAATAAAGATGTTATAGGCCTGTTACTTACAAACCAAACAAAACCACAGAACAACAACTGTTATTTTTACCCAGATTGAATTTATTTTGAACTACCAAATTCAGGGCCTTCCAGCATCCTAGCAGTCCTGTACTATTTCCATCCTTAAAAGGGTTAATTTTCATCAGTGTTTCAAAGAGTCTGGAGGTAGATTGTTAAAATACTTCTGCCTTGGTAAACAAGCACTGGCAGAGGCCAAGGATTTTTGAAGAGTGTCACAGCACCATCAGCTGTGACCATTACAGAGACTTAGGGCTGGTCTACACGAAGGGGAGGGGTCAACCAAAGATACGCAACTTCAGCTATGTGAATAATGTAGCTGAAGTCGGCGCATCTTCAGCTGACTTACCTTCCATCCTCACGGCGGCAGTGGTTGGCAGCGGGCTCTCCCATCAACTCCAGCTTGCGCCTCTCGGTAAGCTGGAGTTCCAGAGTCGACAGGAGCGTTGTTGGCAATCGATTTATCGCATCGTGATGAGACGCAATAAATCGGTCGCCAAAAGATCGATCACTACCCGCCAATCCAGCAGGTAGTGAAGACATACCCATAGTATTCGTATGTGAATACCACTACTCATATGTTGGCTTCCCAATTAAGTAGAATTCCTTGGTAGTATAGCTTGGCTGTCCTGGGAAGTATCCCAACAGATTTGTGTCCTGATTAAGTGGAGGGTGCAGTGCAGCCATGAAAAAACATCTTATATTTTACAATATTTGCATGGCAGAATACAGTTCACATACACAGCATTAGTAACTACTGTAAATTCTTTTATTGTAGTGTCAATTACTTGGAAGATATTTTGTATATTAAAATATGCTACTGTGTGAGCAGGTTGTACAGTAAATATATTGTCTTTATAATTCATTGATGGGCAGCCCTTTAAATAAAATAATAAGGTGCCTTACATATTTGCTAATGTACTGTGTTGGTTGCTTACAATATCTTATCTGCTTGCTGACTGTCACCCACTCCTGCCATTGTATAGAACCCTACTTTCCAATGGCATTTCTTCAAGCAGATGAATGGCAGGGTTGGACCCCACCTTCCCAAGGTGCTGAGGGTAAGAGGCAGGAGGGCGTGATTCAGTATAATAGTAATGATAATGCTAACTTAGTGAGTGTTCCCTGTTGATTTGATAACTTCTCTGCTTTCTACCTCATGGTTTCAGTAGCTCAGGATACTGTTATTAACTTGTAAGGAAGGGATCACCTTGAAACTGACATCTACTTATGTCTCACTAAACAAAATGCTTGCTGTGATAGTTTAGCAAATGAATGTGTCTTTTTCAAATACTTAGTAGAGACACATTTCTGCCTCTTTTTTACTTACAGGCGCACACATAGGCATTGGAATCAGTGGTGAGGAAGGAATGCAAGCAGTCTTGGCCAGCGATTACTCCTTTGCCCAGTTCAGATACCTTAAGCGGCTCCTGCTTGTTCATGGCAGGTGGTCCTATTTCAGAATGTGCAAGTTCTTGTGTTATTTCTTCTACAAAAACTTTGCCTTCACTCTGGTGCATTTCTGGTTTGGCTTCTTCTGTGGCTTCTCAGCTCAGGTTAGTTTTTGGGAGTTAAGTTTATAAACCAACAAAACAATGTAGTATATGTTTAATGTACCCACCTATTAAAGGGGATGTTTTTTTAAAAAAATTATTGGATAATTAGAAAATTGAACTGAACAAGCCAAATGTTTGAGTGAAAATCATTTGAAAGTTAATTAAGATCATATTAGTTTTTATTTTCTTTCTTTAAAAAAATTAATCTGTAATTATTATACTTAATGATTTCCTTCATTTCCTCAAAGTTGTTGAGACATTTCATGATTTCATTTGTTAGGCCATCCTTCCTTATGCTTAAAGGAAAAAAGAGAACCATATGTCCTAATCCAGTAAAGAGTTTCTTTAGAGCTAAATTCTAAGGCTTGATTGTGTGGTTGTCAGGCATGCTTAATGTATACATTCTGCAGGTCACATAAGTAGGCTCCATGCCAAGCCAACTGATCCTGACTGAGGTCTAGCCAAGTGTAAGGTAACATAAGGGTGTCTTGCAAAGTTGCTTGGGGAACTCCTTGTGTCCTTCAGCAAACCTCGCTTTTCCTATTTACTCATGTTTGACCTGCAGAAGTTACTGAAAGCCAAGAGCCTTCAGTAAACACCAATCAGCTGCTGTCAGGGACAGTGAAGGAGACCAAAAGTAGAGTCCCTGTATTTATTTGTTTATTTCAATTATATTCTTGGGAGAGGTGGTTGTGGGTGATTGTTTCTCACCTTCAAATTGTGGCGGGGGACATAGGTCTTCAGTCCAGTGGGCCCTGAGTTTGATCTGTCCTGGCTGATCATTTCAGATTTGTTAGATAGCAATAGTGAATTAGATGAGTGATGCTCATTTAAGTTTCTCCAGCTTCCTTGCTGTCATGGGGAAGAACCAGCCCTTTCCCAAACTCCCTTGTCCAGAGGTAGAGAGGCACTACATATGCACAGTATCCTCCAGATAAAAAGTGTCATCTATACTAGTCAATAAGAAAAAAACAAACTCTTTACTTTTGTTTGAATTTGAATGCATATTCACATATTTATTGAATACTTGTTTGTATATTTGAATGCTTACTCAATATCCTGGGGATTTTGATCTGGGTCTCTCTCTGTTGGGAAAAAGTAAAGGGTAGTAACTGGGCTGCACTGTGAATCTGTATTTTGGAGGACCACATTCCAGTGAGATGTTGCTGAAAGCATAGTGTTATGCTCACACAAAGCACACGAGATTTTTTTTTATAGGCAAAGCAGCACATTTATTGAGAATACAGCAGTTAATATATGCTTTTTAGTTACACATACGCACACACACACCCCATGCACACAGTCCCTCCAGTTGTTCTCTATAGTTATCAGTCCAGAGTCTGGATTAATTTAGTGGCCAGCCAGATTGGTTGCAGAGGGGAGCCTGGCTCTGTCAGTCGTGAGCTGATGTTCCTCGAGTTGTGGGAAGATGAACCCAAAGACCTGTGGCAAAGTACCCTGTTCTTATAGTCCTTTTTTTGTGTGTTGAAGTCTATGGATTTTGCTGTGTAAGTTTATGACCACTCCTTAATTGGTGTTATTTTTTGATGTTAACATTCCAAAACACCTTTGAGAGGGTTTCTGTCCTGGATTGACTTAATTAATTGTCTTTAGGGTGCCAGCCTCCACCTCAGGGTTGTCAGTCTGCCTTTCCTCAATCATGGATATGCGTTGATGTTTTCTGGCATTGTTAAGTCTCTTCACTCCTCCTTCCTTGATCATTTGGCTATAACAATGGTCTTCACACCTTATTTTTTTTCTGATGTATGCTTTCCTCATTCACACAAACAGTCTTTTATAGAGGACCTTCACAGGAATACAAACTGCAGGATTTTGTGTTGAGCAAGAAAGGCATTGTAATTTAAACTTCACTAAATTTTGTGGTCAAACAGTTTACATTGTGGCTCAGGCCTTCAACATTTCTTTAATTTAATTAATGTAGACACAATATAAAATCCCGTCTCTTACTTTCTAAACTGTAAATCAAAGAAATGACTAGAGGGCCTAATTTGTAATGCATATAGGAAACAAAACCCCATATTTTAATACATTTGATACATACTACATTATAATTCCTTTAATATAAATATTAAATCCTACTCCTACAATAACAAAGGGCTCTCTCAAAAATCTTTCACCTCAGTTGGAGATACATGCAACATTCCATGGATTAATACTCTTCCTCCACTGCCATCCCCTGAAGAAGTGCACACCCTCCCTCTCAGATCCATCAGCCCTTCCACTCCCGTTCCTCTTGACCCATTGTGCTTCCCCCTGGCATCTCCACAACCTTTACTAGATAGCTCTCCATAACAGGCAGCTGTGCCTCACAGCAACAGTATCATTTTGTGACCTTTGTCTTATTTGGTGGTTATTCAGATGGGCATGGGACCTCCTCTGGTGATCCACTGGTGGTTTATTTGGGAAATTAGTAGGTACCTCTTTGGTTATTGAGGTGGGCAAACCTCCTAGCAGGCAAAGAGGGTGCCTTCGGGGGATGGGTCTCCCCATCTATTTTGAAGAGTAATATCAGGAAGAGGGTGTACTCAGGTAGGGTACTGGCTCTTCAAACTCAATACCAGGATGTGGGCTGCAGCAGTAGTGCCATTGTCTGAGGATGCATGCAGTGGCAACCTGGGAAGCGGAATCATTCCTGAGGTCTGCTGTCATGGTTCCAGAAAAGAGGGGATCAGGAATTGTATAAAAACATGAATAATAGTAGAAACATTTTAAATGTCTAAGCCTTGGGAAACAACATTTGTATTTCTGGGGAAGGAGACACATTTCATAATTACGGCAATCAAACATAAAATTTGGTATGATTTATAGAGCTACGTAGTGTTGGAAGGCTTTTATTGAACACTAGAACATCAATATTATTTTCATGAATACTTTGCCATTTTGGCTCATCTTTGTAAACTTAATAGATGCAAGAAAGAATTTTCTCAGCAGTATAAAATATACATCTTAATTTTGTTTTTACATAATATGATATAAAGGCTTAAGGTTTTCTAGCCATTCTGATTGATTCAAAACAGGGGACAAATTTCCATGACTATGTTTTGAATAATAAACTTATTAACTCTGCATATTCTCTCAACCCCCCTGTACTTTGTGGAATGCACCAAAAATACGTAACATTGAAAATGAGAGGGCTTTGCTTGAATGTGGATCTTAGGAATAACTTGAGGAGGGATCTTCTTGCATAACCTATGCAAAAATGGAAATCTGTAGGATAAAATTCAAGTGTAAAGTGGTACAAGGAAAGGAAATTAAGTAATCTGATGGCAGACATAGCTGTATGACTGGGGGCCGTCAGCTTAACTGCTAGTATACTGGAAACTGTTTCAATCTTTTATTTTTTCTTCAGAAAAACTCTTAAGACTTGCACTTGTGTCCTCCATTCAGGTGGTTGTCAGGAACATGTAGCAATCAGGTGGTTGTCAGCTTTTGGCCTTTGACCTCAGACCTCCCCGTACACACTAGACCAGAAGATGTTTTAGATCACACATCGTTAGGCAATGTATTAACACAGTAAGAGGCCATTCCTGCCCTGAAGAGCTTACATTCTTAATAGGCAGGATAGACAAGGATTGGGAGGAGAAACAGAGGTGCAGAGAAGTAAACTGACTTGACTGAGGTCACATAATAGGTCAGTGGCAGATCTGTGAATAGACTCAGGTCTCCTGACTCCCAATCCGGTGTCCTATTTCTGGACCACACAGACTCTTGGAAGAAGCCCAGCATGCACTGGGCTGCCTTCTTGGTAAGACAGTAAGTCCTTAGTGGGTTAAAGATCAACTACCTCAGAGATGTCCTCTCTGTGACTTGCCACAACAACCATGTTTGCCAGGAACTCTAACTGTCCCCACGATGCAATTTTTGGGGACAGGAGAAAGAGCATGCTACCTTGAAAGCACAATGACTGCTCTCATTTCACTTGCTTTCCCTCAGTAATGGAAAGTTATAGAATGGCTCAGAAATATTTCTCCTGGAGGCAAATCCAATCCCATGTAGAAAAAAAATCTAATAAATTAGATTGCTGTGCTTTAAATTACAAATTTAAACTATTTTGTGCATTTCTACATCTCATTGCAGAAGCTTTTCAATTGAGAATATAGGAAAAGAGGACTTTGATTATAGTGTTAAGAATTATAGCTGAAATTTTACAAAGTGGATTTAGGAATTTAAGCTTAAGCACCCGAATGTAAATAGCTGATTTTCACAGATGCTAAGAACCCTCAAATCCCACTGACTTGCTCAGCATCTCTGAAAACCAGAACACATATACCTTGGTGCCTAACTATAGATTAAGGAATGTAATTGTAGGCACTCAAACTGGAACATTTTTACCTATAGTTAACATGATACAATAGATTAATCAATTACGGTAACAATTTTTGGACTCTCCTTGTGTAGCATAAATGTGCCAGTCTATCCATTCCTCAGAGAAGAGAAATATATACACTTATTAGGAGAAGAGAATATATTTTACTCCACTGGAGTTTTGAGTTTTCTTTTAATGAAAAGTAGGGTGAAATGCTGGCCCTTTTGAAGCCTGTAGCAAAACTACTGACTGGAATGGTTGCAGGATTTCATCTACAGTCCGATTTTATATGAAAATCTCTGTAGTCTTCTCCCTGTTTTTTATTTCCTTCCATTCTTTGATTCATTTGAAGCATTAATATATCTAGAGTAGGACCTAAAAGAAAGTCTGAACATCTATATCTTCTTTCATGTGCTTTTAGGGTTACCTACACTGCAGCTGAAAACACTTAGACAGATTAGCTTTTTTAGGTGCAATGTTGACTTTTAAGCAGCGGTATAATTACGTAAAGTGATGTGCTGTATTTCTTTACTATCTTGGGTTGCCTATCATATTGCTGCCACTGTTGACTCTGATCACTAACTGTTGCTCTTTGATATGCTCCAGCCTGGCCCAGCCAGGATAACTGGTAGGTAGGCTGCATGTCACAGATGTGAATTTCTGGAATATGTTCCTCTAGCATCTGGGTCTGTGAGATGTTCATTTAGGTGACTCCATGGTTTGTGATGCAGACTTAATGTCAGCAGTGAATGGTAGTGTAATTTTGCTGGTGGATTGTGACTTGTATTTTACTTTCGATCTAATTTCAAGTCTGAGTGATTTGGTTACAGTTTATGAGTTGGCAAACAGTCCCTGGAGACTTGCATGCAAGACTTATGCAGTGTGAAATTCTGTATTTTCCCTATTTCCAAATCTACTTATTATGGGAAAGGATGCAGTTAAAGCTCTCTGGGAAACAAGAATTCCATTCTGTAAAAAATGTCAGTGTTTTGACATTTGGTTTCATTCTGTATCATAACAAAAATAAACCTTTCAAAAATTAGAAGAGAGGGAGGGGAGAGAGAGAATAGCCAATAGCTCACAGATGACGGCATGCATCTGGGATTTGGAAGATTCAGGTTCAAGTCTGTGCTCTGACTGATTTGCAATGAGAAATGGAATCTGGATCTCCCACATCTCAAGTGAGTGTCTCAACTCTGGGTGTTAATGTCTCTCAATCTCTCTCAAGCAGATATTCCATCCTGGGCCTGAGAAACCTTTCTGACAAAGTTTCAATTTTGATGAATTGGCATTTTCTGACAAAAAAGATTGTCGGAAAGTTCCAATTACCTCTATGTGCAAGAGTGATGGGCAAACTGGATCAGATAAAACAAATGGCTCTCACCTTCACCCTCAAACTCTGTGTGCTTCTGCAGATCTTAGTTTTGTCTGAAAACAGAAGTATAAATAAGGAAATACCCTATTCTTAGGATATTTCTGGCTCAGCTATAACCAGAAAGAAACAATAATCCTGTGGGGTCAGGCATTCTCATGGGAAATTATCCAGCCCAAATTCCAGGCAGTTGAGTTTTGTACAATATTCTATATCAGCTATTAGAAACTCTGGTGTGACTGAACTAGGCCTCAGATGTTGAGATATGGACATAACAGCAATAGAGAAAGTTCTAGATTTTGTTGGGAGTAAAAGTTGGACATCTGAGTCAGAAGTGCACCCCATTTAGTGTAACCCTTCTGCCAGGCCGGGTTAATAGCAGCAAGGGTCAGGTTCAGTACATAGGGGTCCCCTCTCAACAACACAAGGCAAAACTGGCTCGAGCCCCCACCCAGTGACCTGGGAAAATCCTAACACCCCCCTGGGCGCCTCAAAGAGGCAATACTTCCCCTCTCGCAAGCACAGATTGGTGTATCAGAAAATTTTTATTAACATGAGATAAATGACATCATCAAATTGGGAAAAACACCACAACTAGAGTCATAAACCAACCCCTGAGCAAACCGCCACCCCAGCTGATTGGGCTGTGTCCCCTCCTTTAGGTTTGTGAGTCCAGTAACCCAAAAATCATCCAAAGTCCACAAAAGTCCCACAGCCCAAAAGTCTGTGGAGCCCAGCAATCCAAAAATCACCCAATAGTCCCAAAAGTCCAACAGCCCAAGAGTCTCTGTTCCTGGTCAGTGCAGAGTTCAAGAGTTAATCTGCAGAGTCTTACCTCCCAGCCTGGGTGGAAATGGAGGGCAGGGCAAGGGGCACCTTACGTGGTCCGAGGCCGACTGCGCTGCCTCTCCGTGAAGTTCCGCTGCAGCCCTCACCGCAATCCATTCTGCTCTGCTGGCCGTCCCACGAACCGCTCTGCCCGTTGATCTGCTAGCTGCTCTGCTAGCCGATACTCGAGCTGCTCTGCAGTGCCAGTCACTCTGCCAGCAACACAAATGGCTCCGCTAGCCGTCCTGCTAGCCGACACACGGACAGCTCTGCTGCACCAGCCACTCTGCACTATTTTCAGGCCCCCCAACTTAAGACAGTGCTCAGTGATTTCTTTAGCTCTTAGGTGATTTCAGCATATAGTAGGGGAGCCTTAGTGCAGGTGCCCCAGTGAGCCTAAAGCAATTTCAGCTCAGCAGCCTGAAACCAGGCTCCTAATGGAAGCAAAATTTAATTCTGACATTCCACAGTGGAGAGAGGCAGGGTGCAATAGGCTAGTGGGGCTCTCAGACAAAGCCATCACTAAAAGCTATAGGTGCTTGGCCACAGCCTTTCTCAATCTCAGAGTGTTCTGAAATGCCTGGCCCTTGCCCAGTGAGTGTTACCTAGATGATGGCGAGTCCCTCCATCATAACAAGGGCCAAGTACATGTCCATAGTCCTTCATTCACATAATCAGGGTAACATCACTTTATCATTCCTGCCCCAATAACATAGAAACTGGGGCCTCCACATCAGCCGAAGTGGCCATGTGGGCTACTGTGAGCTCAGACTAGGCGCAGTGGGTGTGTCTATGCAAATTGATCAGCCCCGAAGTTATTTTCCATAACTCACTGCAATTCCCATAATTCACCACCAGATATCAGAATATATCTCATTCCTGACACTGCTTACATCAGGCTTAATCAATTTTTGCCTTTATTTATACAATTTCAGACAGAGTTATTGTGACTTATAGTGCCTGAACATACACTTATGTCAGACAATTACAAATGTAATTGGTAAAGGTAAACCACATTTCAGGGCACTGGGAAATCCTCCAATACTTCCTGATGGTTGTCATCTCCCCTGGTCAGTTGGTCTAGTCCTTCCCTCCTGTCCGTCAGTTTCTGGTCCGGTGTTTCTCCAATGTAAGCCATTGTTCCAATGTTCACTTAGGTCTTGTATACATTTCTACATTACAGATTAAGTAATCTTTATCAAATTGGCTCTTCACATATCAACCCTTAGAGTTTTAAGTTACCAACACTTTGTGCATGTGCAAGCTTCAGTTACCCAACTTCTGCATTTTTTTCTGCTCGTTTTGGTGTCATGGTATTTTTTGTGTCACGTTGCCCTAGATCTCCCAATAAAAAAGGCTTTCTGGGATTACAGGTTTATGTGTTTTCACCCCAAAACTTCCAGCACAGCATTGTCTTGTCAGCAGTATTGTTTTAAATAGATTAGCAATTCTATGTAAAAAAAAAGAATTGGCAAAACCATGCTAAAGTCCGCAAGGCCTTGGCCTAAGTCAGGCCTGCACAACTCGGAAAGCAGCGAGGGCCATATTACTGAAAAAAACCCAGCTGCGGGCCGAAAAGCCCCGCCCTCGCCCCGCCCCCATCCACTTCTCCCCACCCCATTGCTTGGCTTGCCTCACCCCTACCCACTCCCTGCGGGCCGCACAGTGAGCCCGTGCAGGCCGCATGTGGCCCCCGGGCCGCATGTTGTGCAGGCCTGGCCTAAGTGTTACCTCAGCTGTACTCCTTCACTGTCCATAATTAGAAATTATTTAAAAAATATATCTATCAAAGCTCTTCATCTAACCATTAGAAATTCTTCATTTTATATTTCAGTGTTATAAGTCAGTGTGTTATCCCACTTCTACCCTTTAATCTGTTAGAAGGGGGGAAGTTATGGAAAACATGATAATTCTTTAATGTCAACATTTCTTATCTTCTTTAAACATGGGTTTTCAATTCAAAGTCCAATTTTGTTTACGAATCATTATAAAAAAAACTTCAGTGGAAAGTTTCCTGTGAACACATTTTTTAGGGCTGTCTCAATTTTAGGACCTTATATTTAGTTGCTATTAATGGAAACCAAACAGCCTGGTTGAGCCCCTCATGCAGTAACATGCAGGACCCTATCCAGTATATCTCATGCTTATGACTGGGTCCTCCTACAGCAGGAGTGGGCAAACTTTTTGGCCCGAGGGCCGCACGGGCTTCAAAATTGTGCAGAGGGCTGGGTAGGGAAGGCCCCGCCCACATCTGACCCCCACCATTTCCCACCCCCTGACTACTCCCCTCAGAACCCCAACCTGTCCAAACCCCCCTTCCTTGTCCCCTGATCACCCCCCAGAGACCCACCCCACTCTAATTGACCCCCAGAACCCCACCCCCATCTAGCCCCCCTGCTATCAGTTCCCTGACTGCCCCCGCTCTAGATCCCCCACAACCTAACCACCACCCCCAGCACCCACCACCTAAGACCCCCCCCACCAAACTGGCTTATCTGCTCAGCCGGGCGTGGGGCTCCACGGCTCGCAGTGCTCCGCCCGGCCCTGCATCTTGCCGTGCTCCACCTGGCACCCTGGGCTGGTGCTGGGAGCGCGGGGCCCCGTGGCTTGCTGCGGTCAGCCTGGCACCCCGGCTCGGGGCCCCGTGGCAAGATGCGCTTGGCCCAGCCCCTGGCTGGGACCGCGGAGCCGTGGGGCTTTCTGCGCTGGGCCTGGCTCCCCAGCCGGCAGTGCGGGGCCGCCGAGCTTTCCGCACTGGGCCTGGCCCCCCGGCCAGGAGCGCAGGGCTTGCGGCGCTCAGCCCAGCCCCCTGGCAGGGAGTGCGGGGCTTGCAGCGCTTGGCCCGGCCCCCCGGCTGGGAGCGCAGGGCCCTGCAGCTTGCCGCGCTCGGCCCAGACCCCTGGCTGGGAGCGTGGGGCCGCGCAGCTTGCTGCACTCGGCCCGGGGCTGAGAGGGCGGGGCCAGTGGCCCTGGACCCCGGCCCAAGCTCGCGGGCTGGATGAAAATGGCCGGTGGGCCACAGTTTGCCCACGTCTGTCCTACAGCTACATCCCCACAACACACACATCCCTAGCACTACCTGCAACTGAAGTTGTGATAAATGTTCTTCTCCTCTCACATACATTTGAATCTCTGTTGCCTTCAGTAACCCTAGTACGTGAACTTGAAGCTAGAAGGAGAGCCAGCGAACAATTGCCCAAGCCCAGAGCAAGGTCTCAGTTCTCCATCTCTAGAATGGGAATAATAGTAAATCCCTATTGAATGGGGAGTGGGTAGTATCCCTTTAAATAGTTTGGGAGCCCTCTACTGGGCTTTCCTGTCTCTATTGCAGAAGCCACTAGAATGCCACAGAGTAGCAGTTTATATATGTAGCCAGATCTTATATGTTTGTGTATTAGGGAATATGATTAGTTTGAACCTAGCCATGTCTGTTTAGTTTCCTCATATTCTTAATGTTATGTAAAGACCAAAGATATAACACTATCTCACAGGAATACTGTAAAGAGAAGTACAGCAAAAACTGAGGTGCTTAGATATCATGGTAAGGAGGCCATATAAGTACCTAAAATAGATACATAGAAATAGATACAGCCTGCTGGCACTTAAATCTGACAAGACTATAGACAGGGAAGCAGGGATGGTGCCTGGGTTCATGAGATGGGTGTGTACTTTGGGGGCCCGATCAAGCTACCACTGAAGTCATAGACCTCAGTGAGAGTTGAATCAGGCTCCATATGTGGGGTTCCAGTGTCCACACAAGGTACATAAGTTTAAGGCAATTGCTTCTGTGTTGTGCTCTTGCAACCTTCTATGCTTTTGTGTACACATATGTGGACTCTTGGATATCAGTGAAGACACACATTTTTAAGTGCTTGTACCAGAACATTTCTTGGGGCCTTATTTAGGAAAGTTATGAATCAAACTAGTTGCAACTACTGGCATTGCTTGCTTGAGAAATGAGTCTATCTGATGACAATATGCCATTGTCAACACTACAGGGATTTAAGGGAAAGCTTTTTTAAACGAACATGGAAACAATTATCCTGTCCATGAATATAAAAAATCTTTCATATTATGCCAAACAATATAAACAAGTCACAGTTGAAAATATGAAAAGAACATGTGACTCCTAGACTAATCTCAAAGGTTTTGATAACCTCAAAGGTTTTGATTACTTGTGTAACAGTTATCCAAAGCTCTTAGCAGATATAGAGGCTGGCTAAAATTGCAGAAAGGAGCAATGTATATTCAGGTATGTTCAATTCCTTTTGCATTTCTCCAGTGTATTTCTGCTAATTGCACAAATAAAGAACAGATGTAGTAGGGCACCTCTTATTTATTCTGTCATGTGTTTTCTGCAAGACAGACTTTTCAAAATAAAAATACCTTTATAACTTTCATGTAAAGGAAACTAAAAAGCAATATAAATAAAGTGCAACTTTAAAACAAGGGCCTTAAAAGGCCTTCATCACTAAATGAATTTGCAAGTTATTGTTTGTGTAAATTTAGCAATGGGGACTTGTGTTTTCATGTTGCTGGGAAGGATCGGGCATAAATCCAAATTGATCCTTGTAGAGGATCTTCAGGCTTTCACCTTTAATTCAGACTTGGACATTTTTCCTTGGCTGGAACCAGACATCCTTCCTGCTTGATGAGCTAAGATGTACCCAGCCTTCTCAAGGATTATAACAGAAGTTAACTTGAATGTGGGATGGCCAAATCCCTTCCCCATACCACATGCCTCAACCCTGTTAAGTAGCCAAGTGTGTTACAAATGTGTAGTAAAAAATATGAGATTGTCTGGGATTTTGATACTGTTGTTCAATGATCCTCCCTTTGTGTCACTCTGCCATTTCCAGACTGGGTATAAGCTCACATCTTTTTCTGGGGTTGATGAAAAATGCATTAACCAAGCAGTTTATTAAACATTGTGGATTTGCCAGCTACCCCATTTTTAATAATTATGAAATTGTATAGTATGAATGATGTATGAAATACTATTGGAGAACTCCTTGCATGGAAAGCAAATCACTAAACTCTTAGATATTCATGATTTTACCTATTTTCAAAATTCAGTTCATGGGGAGCAGATGTAAAGCGTCCTGTTGTGTGTTCCATTGTGTCAAATAATAGTGAAAAGTTTTAAAAATGGCACTAATTCACTTTATCAACTGCATCTTCTTTTCAGACTGTTTATGACCAGTGGTTTATTACTCTCTTCAACATTGTCTATGCTTCACTGCCTGTACTAGCTATGGGTTTGTTTGACCAGGTACAATTTTATCTTATTTAAAGCATGTCTTAAATGTCTAAAATGTAAGCAGTAAACGGTGTTGATAGCATCATTAACAAGTCATTTTTAAATGCAAATAATGTATAATTAAATCCCCCTTATTTATTTGCCCCTCGGGCTACTCTAATTTATGCTGGGAACCAGACCCAAATTGGCCCCAAGGTCAGGCACTGGTCCTTTAAGAAGCTGGCTGTGGGCTCATGATTCTTTGACTGGTTCTAACACAAGCCTAAGCCTTAACCTCAGCAATAGACTGTCCCCCCATCTGATGATTGCTGGAGAGCACTGTGTTTTGTCTACAACCCTGCCTTGTCCCTGTTGCTCCCTATACCAGGATTAGGAAAGTGGGGACATAGCACAGAAGCCAACTATGCTGGCTGAATGTTTATTGGAGACACCTCCACATCAGTGGAGCCTCCATCAGGGCAGATATCTCCTTTGCAGTGTTAGTGGGACAGAGCAGGAAAAAGAATCTTTCCCAGCTCTTAGCACACTTCAGTTCTGAGAAGGTACTATACTCAAGGGAAATTCCTCCTGCCCTTTTTAAAGGCACAGACATTTCACTCACTCTGTATCATACAAACTTTAATATTTTTGACACTATTAAAGTAACACTTTATCTAAATGGATTTGTTACAGGATGTGAATGAGCAGAATAGCATGGATTATGCAAAACTCTATGAACCTGGGCAACTAAATCTCCTGTTCAATAAACACAAATTTTTCATCTGCGTAGCACATGGACTCTACACCTCTTTTGCCCTTTTCTTCATCCCTTATGGAGCATTTTATAACACAGCTGGTGAAGATGGAAAACATATTGCTGACTACCAGTCTTTTGCTGTCACAGTTGCAACATCTTTAGTTATTGTAGTCAGTGTTCAGGTAAAAATTAAAGATTTGTGTTTGGTATTGATTTTTTCAATATTTTTTCAATATTTTTTCACATTTCTAAATACAGAAATTCCTGTTAAAAGTGACACCTCCACTTGAAGTTGCAGGGGATTGAGACAGTTTCTAAAATTCACATATAAATACTTAATGGTCTAAACGAGGGTATTCCTCCTGTTGGAAACTGCTTCATCAGCTCAATAAGTTTTTCAGAATATAGGTTAAAGAGCTGAGTAATCAAAAACTTATCTGAGAATACTGACCCCATTGAGGTTTTAAACAATTTGAGAGAGTCTGGATGGTAATAAACATATTTGTCAGAGCCAATACCCCATAATTGTTTTCTGTGAGGTAATACCATTCCCTTTTGTGAGTTATTTCAGTGGTGACTGCAAAGGATTTTAATGGACAAATCCCAAACATGACTGGCTGGTGAACAAGCTAAAGTTTTCCCCTGGAATTAAGAAAGAGAACCTGCCCCACTATGTCTTGTTTTACTTGTCTGGCATGAAGATATTGACCTCTATGAAAGGCTGCTTAAGGTCTCCCAGGAGAACAGGGGCCTGATGAGAGAAATTAAGAAATAAAAGAGAGGGGGGATTAGAGTGGTGGCTTTGGGGACAGTTGACCTTCTGAGAAGAAGTAAACACATTGGCTAAACTTGATTGATCCACCAGGCAGGAGGGAATAATTTAGATTCTGGAACTGAGTATTTACTAGATTGCTCCCTTTCTGTCAGCCTTTGTGTCCTTGCTTGGGACATGGGGGCAGGAAGGGGGAGGGAAGGCAGAGAAAAAATTAGTTAGATACCCCATCAGAGTGCTGTATTGTGTTTTTCTTTAGCTATGGAGTCACCTTGTGTTATGGTGGGACTGAGCAGCTGCTCACACTGACATAATAAGCTGGCAATATATTATTTGTAGTTGATAGCTATAATTTTCACAAATTACTCAAGAATTCAGAATGTGCTTTTGATAAGGAAGCATTAATGAATGCATGTAGCGGTTACATATTAAGCTCTGGGATGTCATAAATCAAGATAAGGTCAGGATTCAGTTTAAGTGCTAGATTCATTAAATAACACAAGGAGCTTGACAGAATTCATATTTCTTGGATAATGTAATGGAGAGCGGATTTCAGAATGATCTGTCATTGCAGAGCGGAATCGTATTTATATGGTATAGCACCTTCCTTCTTAGGATCTCAAAGCAATTTACTAATATTATTGACGTGAGCCTGGCAGTACAGCTGTGGTACTAATCACATTTTACAGAGAGGGAATCTGGGACCCAGAGCAACTACGTGATTCGCACAAGGCCACTCAGGGAAGTGTGTGGCAGATCCTGCAATATCACCCAGGTCTCAGAGCTCCTATTTCTTTGAATTAACCTCAAAACCATTCTTTCTGACTTTTCATGTTTTGTTCCTAAACATTCTAAAGCTCTCAGAAAAGAGCTTTCACATTTTAGACCTGATTCTAATCTCACTTGTGCTGGCATAGATTACTGCATGTATTGTAAAATCTACCATTGTCTATGTGGAGTAAAGAGGTTGATAATACATTTATTGATATTGGAGCTCTGCAGAGCTTAGTGGTTTTGGTATACAGGGGTTCATGTAAAATATTTTTTTTCAGTACTGATTCATGTGGTTTATATCCTCTGAGTTTTGGGTTGAGTTTGAGGTACCATTGAATTCCAAATTTCATAGGAAATTCAAACAAAACGGATGAGGTTTGTGTGGTTTCCACAGACTGTTGAATTGCTCCAGGATTCTGTGAAAGGGTGAAAAACCTCCACAAACCTTTTGTGAAATCTAGGATGATTCTCATTTATGATGAAATGCCAGTCCAGTTGGCTTTTATATGTTTGGGGTTTCATAATGAGAATTTTACTCACTTCTATTAGATCCTACATATGCATACAAGTAACAAACATAAGATACTGTTAATGTTAAAACTCAGAACAGGCCCAGTATCTCTGTTTTTTATTTCATTATTTTTTCGCATTTTGCCTTTGCATTTGTTTTGCCCCCACGCTTAGAGTATGATCTACCTGCCAGATCATCTGGATGCGATAAATCGACCCCTGAGCGCTCTTCTGTTGACTCCTGTACTCCACCAACACAAGAGGCTCAGGCGGAGTCGATGGGAGAGCATCAGCAGTCAACTTACTGCAGTGAAGACACTGCGGTGAGTAGATCTAAGTACGTTGACTTCAGCTATGTTATTCACGTAGCTGAAGTTGCATAACTTAGATCGATTCTCCCTTCCCCCCGCAGTGTAGACCAGGCCTTAGCTATTGAATTCCACCAACAGTTCTGAGTTTTAACATTAGCAATTTCTATGGCAATTATTCTGAATGCAATGCTGTGTTGGTCCCAGAATATTAGAGAGACAAGGTGGGTGATGAAATATCTTTTATTGGACCAACTTCTGTTGGTAAGAGAGACAAGTTTTTGAGCTTACACAGAGCTTTTCTTCAGGTCTGGGACATATACTCAGAGGATATGTCTACATTGCAATTAAAAATGTGCAGTTGGCCCATGCCAGTTGACTCAGGCTCATGGGGCTCTGGATAAGGGGTTGTTTAATTGCAGCTCAAGGACCCTGCGAGGTGGGAAGGTCCTAGAGCTCAGGCTGCAGCTCGAGCCCGAATGTCTACACTGCAATTAAACAGCTCCTTAGCCTGAGCCCTGTGAGCCCAAGTCAGCTGGCGTGGGCCAGCCGCACATTTTTAATTGCAATGTAGACATGCCCAGAGTGTTGCAACTAAGTGCACTAAATGCCCCAATAACATCTATGTGGTTAAGATGAGACAATCACTATGCTCTTGAATGAGCTCACACAGAAAAACCTCTGATCGCTTTCCAGAAAGTTATTTATTCTGAAGTAATTATTCTCCCAGTACAAAATGTGCAAAACAGAGTTCTGAAGTGAGCCACATGATGGCATATAGTTAACATTATTTGTAACTTTGTTCCTAAATTTACTTTTTATTGTTTGGAAGATACAAAACTTGCTTCCCTGACTTGAATATAACTAAAAACTTTCACTCCAACTTGAATATACATAAGCTCAGCCATAAGTATTAATCTTCCCTTTTAAAAAACTGTTTTTAAGAACAATTCATTTGAAAGTTAACCTGAATTCCTAAAAACTATATTTGCATGGGGGAGGAGATAGACTATGTTGTCTTCTACAGTTTTGGTGCATTTTTTCAATTAAATATTTAATTAAAATTTTTTGAAAAAGAGAACATGTGATGGGGAAAAACAAAAAGTACCAAACAGATCCAGAACACTGTATTAAAATTTTTTAAAAAATTCCGAATCCCTTCTCTGTTTAGATACATAACAGTCCACTCAAGAAGATATGTAGTATATTTTCTAAACCCTTAAAGATTCTTGGTATAATATGTTTTGTCTCATTTTATTTGCAGATAGTCTTGGATACCAGTTATTGGACTGCCATCAATCGTTTTTTCATCTTGGGTAGTATAGCTGTATATTTTGCTATTTTATTTGCAATGCACAGTGATGGGATTTTTGTTATATTCCCAAACCACTTTCCTTTTGTAGGTGAGTCTGTTACCTGCTATGAGATTATACAGGCAATATTTATGCAAGTTGTCACAATCTTAGGGTGACCAGACCTCCCGATTTTATAGGGACAGTCCCGATTTTTGGGTCTTTTTCTTATATAGGCTCCTATTACCACCCACCCTCTGTCATAATTTTTCACATTTTCTGTCTGGTCACCCTGCATAATCTGTGTCGCGTGAGATCTCGTAAGTACATAGAAGAATGGCATATATGGGAGGGAAACTTTGCTTAACTGAACTGATATTGCTCAAGTAATGTTAATGCTTTTCAAATTTACAAAAGCATCCTAGCTGTACTGAGAAGCCTTGGCAACAATAAACGGAATAAGTAAATTAGTGAAGTTAAATTTGCATTTTGGAGAGGTTTTTTTTTCTTGCCTGCTCAGAGTGCTGGCCAGAACCTCCCAGGAATCCACAAAACTCTTGTGTACAATGGGTCAGAACAATTTGCTGAGAGGATGTAGTTTGTGCAGCGGCTGTGCAATACAAGGCCACTCCAGTAATTATTGAACCCCAGCAGGACTTCACTGAAGTCAGATGATGACTGTGTTCTTTCAAATGCATTTTTTGGTAGCCAAATGCAAGCTATAGGAAGTGGAACTTTCATTTTTTTAACAACTGCTAGAGGCTTAAAGCATCAAGGAACTTTCAGAACTATTTGATGACTTGAGATAGGTTTGTTTATGCTAATAAGGACAGCTGGAGCCATATGGAATTTGGTAGCATGATGTGGTTTGAATCACCTAGGAAAATCCTCCAGAACTGGAGTACCTGCCACTACCCAAACCTCAGAAAAACCTTCATGAACAAATTCCAGTCCTAAATTGCTTACACTTTGTGCATTTCCAATCAGACTTTGAATAATGCTAGCTTAAAAGTGTGGCCACCAAATCTCAGAAGAATATAATTTTTTTAATGATGCAGATAGTCATGCTACCTTGTGCACCTGGAAATCTTGATAATCAGAGTCATGGTTAAATGAGGTAGAATGTTTCTGATGGCACAAATGGATTAATTGTTTTAGTCCACAAGATGCCATTAGCAAACTCACCAGTACAAACTTGGCAGATTTGTTAAATGATCAACTGGAAATCTAGTCACTCTTGGGCCAAATAATGCCACTGTGACCTGTCTGTTGTATAGGCTGGACCATTTTGCTGTGACAGTCCACACATCATGCTAAACAGAAAATTGCTATTTAGTGCAGAGCATCTGAGTATGATTTGGGAAGGGAATGGAGTAGTATTAAATAAATGAAATTAATTAACTATATGGGTTGAAAATGTGTATATTTCTTAATAAAAACATTGGTTAAATGTCTGTTGGATAGCTCAGGTGACAAGCAACTGGATATGGATCCTTTGTCCTTTAGGACATGGCTTGTAACGTAGCTTTAGTTGTTTAAACCAATTTATACCATTTGATGGTGCTTAAGAATTAGGGCCTAATACAGAGTAGATACTTTAAACATAACTGTCTCATGAATCATATGTGAAAGAAGAATAAGGTGGTCAGAGTATTGGTCCAAGGAGCAGAGATTGTCATCTGGACATTTGAACAGAAACCAATGATGGAAAAAAAAATAGCAGTGCCATCACCGTCTTCTCATGCTGCTCTTGTGTTTATCGGTGCAGCCACTAACTTAAATCCTCCTTTGGAATCCATCTTGCATTTTTGGATTATGTCAAATTTTAGATGTTGCCAAATAATTTGGAATTTCAGCAGTAAGCATTTGTATCTCTAGAAAAATTCAAGCATTTTTGTAACAGAAACACATTAACATAAAGAAAAGATAATTTAATATGTCTCACAACTGCAAACTATTAAGAACAGCCTTGTACTCCTAACAAATATGTTTCATTTACTTGTGTTAATAGGAAATGCCCGTAATTCCCTGGGCCAGATAAGTGTTTGGCTTGTCATCCTCCTGACTACTGTGGTTTCAGTCATGCCTGTAATAACATTCCGATTTTTGAAGGAAGATTTAAATCCAACGCTAACTGATCAGGTATGACTTAATCCTATAATCTGAAGGTTTTTCTTTATAATTGCATCCCACATATAGAGGGAACTAAAATTTTTCCAAACAGACAGAATTTATAGTTCTTACACAACTGCTGGGTGAAAATATACCATTAGTTCTCTCAAAGCATCACCATCAACTCTATACAGTTTGGCATGTGCAAGAAGTAAAAAATAATACTTAATTCATCATAGACCTTTAGGTCAGCATTTTTTTTTTTTTACAAATTTAAAAGAAGTTAAAACACACAAGCAAAGGGCAATATTGTGCCAGTACTTTTTAAGCAAACTAATTTATATGGGAGGTTTTGCATAATTACTGATAGCATAATGTATCCCAAAGTTTTACATTCTTAAGATTGAATAAAAATGATGTCCCATCCCAACAGCTGATTTTTTTTAATGGTTTTGTAGTTTGGGCCAAATGTTGTTTACCTGACACAAGAGAATAATCTCACTGATTTTAGAGAGAGAGTTCACATAAACTGCTGGTTAAAATTTGTTGGAATAAAAATCCAGGTAACTCTGATCCATGCCAAATCTTAACAATAAATAGATTGTTTTCTGCCATTCCTTTACTATTCATAAAAAGTATAAAAAGTTGTAAAGTATATTCCATCTACATGGTAATTTATCAAGCAATATAATAATCCCTATTGTATTCAAGTTGTTAGGTATAAACTAGTATAATAGCATGTCAGGTGAGGTCACAGTTCTACAACAACATATACTGTGAGTTTATTTTCAAATTTTAAAAGGATTAATTATGGGGAAGGGAAAGCACTTGACAAAATGGTCAAAAAGTTCTCTTTAATTCTCTGATTCCAGTAACATCAAGGTGGCCAATTAGCTCTAGGCTCCCTGCTTTTAATAGCTCTTAGGTAGCACTTCACATCTTCAAAGTAATGTTATGCCCTCTGCATTGGAGCTGCTCCCCGAGCCTCTGCTTGCTGTGCAGTAAGGTGGAAGGGGGGGGCCTAATGTCAGGATGTCCCCCTCCCGCCTGCTCCTGCATGCTGCTTACCCCTTCTCCATATAGAGCAGGGTCGGGAGAGAGACAGAGAGAGCTTGGGGCTGCAGCTGCTGTCTCAACTTCCTGATCCACTTAAAAAGACAATGTACTTTGAGTAGGTTCAGTGTACTTAAAGGGGCAATGTGCATTTCTCTCTCTCTCCTACACACAGGGTGAGTGTTTCTGTCTCTGTCTCCCCTCCCTCCATTCATGCTGCCTTGTAGAGTGTGAGAGGCTATATTAACAACACTGTGTTAACCCTTGAGGGCTCAGCCAAAAACTAGTTCATCATTAGTAAGGCACTCCCTGGGAAATATCCATGCTCTTCCATCCTCTAACTTCACCACCTCATAGACTTTAAGGTCAGAAAGGACCATTATGATCATCTGTTCTGACCTCCTGCACAGCACAGGCCACAATCTCACCCACAGATTTCTGCCCTAGATCCCTAAATGGCCCCCCTCAAGGATTGAGCTCACAACACTGGGTTTAGCAGACCAATGCTCAAACCACTGAGCTATCCCTCCCTCTGTCAACCAAGCTTCTCAATCATCATTGCTGTGAACAGTATTAAATTGTTTGTTTAAAATGTATACTGTGTGTCTATATATATAATATATATAGTTTTTTGTCTGGTGAAAAAAAGTTCCCTGGAACCTAACCTCCCCACTTACATTAATTCTTATGGGGAAATTGGATTCACTTAACATTGTTTTGCTTAAAGTCACATTTTTCAGGAACATAACTACAACATTAAACAAGGAGTTACTGTACTTCACTGGGCTGGAATGGCATAAAGGGGCCCTAAAAGCCCTGATTCAGCTGTGGAAGTAGTCCCTTGGTGCAAGCATTGGGGAAGACAGGCATAAGGCTGCTTTCCAAGGACCTCCTCATTAACTCTGGCATAGGAGGCAAGGCTGCAGCACTGCAGAGATTCCAGGGAGTGCTACTGCCCATAGCGCAGCCCATGGAAGCTGCCATAACTCAAACAGGACCCAGGGTTGTTGCAGTTATGCCAGATGCCCTAGGACTGGGAGTATATAAAGGTGGGTTAAAGCCATTTTAGTCCCCTGTTTCTCCGGACTGCAAGTTCTGTGCTGTGCCTCAAGAGTCATACCATAGAATCTTCCCCATGGCCTTCGCTCAGCCCAGCAAAACACGGTGCCTCTCTAACACACCACTGATGGCTTCACCACATGTTTTTACTTTGGGATCCACTGGAAACTTTTTCACCTATGTTGTTGTTTTCTCTTTTGTTTGTTTTTCCATTATAAAGGCCCCACTAATATAACTGAGATCTAAAAATTAGTCAGAGTTTACAACGCAAAAATAATTTCACATATCAATGGAAACTTTTCCCCTAAGGTTCGGAAGTTACAGAAGTCTAGAAGGAAGCAGAAACCATTACAGAACTACATGCGTCGGGCGTACAGAACAAGCTCAAGAAGATCTGCGTATGCTTTTTCTCATCAAGAGGGCTTTGGGGAACTTATAACATCTGGAAAGAATATGTGAGTCAATAATTCACATCAAACATCAGCATCAGTTGGATTGAGAATTTATGTAAGAAAACAGCAGAGACAGTGAACAGCTTCAGTGGTGACAGAACTGTGAAACTCTGAGTCAAAGAAGAAAATAAAAGTTTATTTTAAAAAACTGTGGCCATATCTTTGCACTGTGTTCCACTTTGTAAACATTAAGCGTGAAATTTCCACGTGTGCTGAGTACTATAGCGGAAGTGTCTAACCCATCATATTTTACAGCATGTTCAAGAATGTTGTCAACACACAATATTTTCAAAGGGATCTCATTTTGTTTCTTTTTTCTTTTTTCTGAAAAGTACTTCCCATACCAAAATAATGCGTGTAGCTGCTTCAAGTGGTTGGACTATCCATGAGAATATCTATAGGAAATTTCCCTTCAAGTTAAGGGAAAATGCAGTATTCAAATATTTGAATTAGTCATATATTCCAGGATAATTATTTCATACTCCTGACGTCCAGGGCATTTAAAAAAACTGTTAGAACAAAATCATGGTAAAAAGTCATTAAACTCTTTTTAACTGGCATGTACTTATTTAAACAATGTAAAAGTTTCTAAGTCAAATGTATAGTTTTAAATATTTGAAATTAAGTTTTTAAATTGTTTTTAAATTGAAACCAAACATAAAATACTGTGTAATATATACAATATCTGTCCATATGTGCAGAGTGTTTGTTGTTTGCATTCATTTCTATTTTATCTGTTCTTCAGCAATTAGGTGCATAGTTTGAAATTATGGCATAACTCTTTCAGGTTAATTCCTGCTGAAATATAATGGACCCGATTCACTTCTCTTCTCTCATGTAAATTAGAAATGACTTTAGAGAATTCAATAGAATTACAAAAGCATAAATGGGAAGAGAATCAGCTCCAACTTTTCTTTTGTTGTGTTTAGCACCTTGGAAAGTTTTACTCTGACTGTTGAAAAGAGAAGTGCCTTTACGGAAGGGGCTTTATCAGATTCTGTATGGAATCTAGGAAATCTGCTTTACAATTCTCTGTTTTTAGAGATTTCACAAAACCCTGTACTTCTCAACATAAGTTACTGTAAAAATATAGCAGAGGACTAGCTTAATTTTGAGAAGGAGATGTCCTTACGTTACTTTGCACCTTAGCGACCTTTTGATGGAAATTGGGATTTGGGGGGAATGTAAGAATTTTCTTTTGTAGCTGTTGAGACCGTATATTATCAGAATTATCAAAATTCCAGTTCTGGATTTTGAACACCCAATTCTTTTGGTGGCATTTCCAGGATTTTGGTCAGTCTCTGTCCATGATACACATGTATCAGTATCTAGTTCAAAGCTTAAATAATTTATGGAAAAGAGGAAAGGAATTCAGATATGAGCTTCCAGCTAACTTTTCTTCATGGAGGATAGAAGATTGTAAGCAGAGAATTCTTTTATAAGGTTTCGCTTCAGTATGTTGAGAGAGAAGATTTTTAATGCTAATTAATACAGCTAAATGGTAACTGAAGTCAATGAGGAAAAAACTGCATTTAGCTTTTAGAAGAAACTGTATTATACTTTGTATAGGCTTATGTTTAAAATATACCTTCACCAACTGACACAGTGTGATGTCACCAAAGGGAACCTAAACTTTAGTATTGCAAATTCTAATGAACAGATAATAAAGATTTGAATACTAAAATAACGAGGGGTATTTGTCTTACATATTTAATTTTTCTTTGGGTTTGTACATGATTATTTTGGGTAGAAATAATATATAATCATGTTGAGCATTAATTTCCCAATCTGGCACAATATATCCATAAATTTGCAACACTTCATTGTGTTTCTTCCAGCACAGAGAAATCATTCTGTCAAAGTCTGTACTGATTTATATCCTATGTAATTCTGTTCAAGCTAAAGGGATTGCATACAGTATAAATTACCACAGAATCTGGCGTATTATCCTTTGCAAACTTTCAGGCCCAAAATTTTAGTGAAATGACTTGAAACAATCCAAATGCTTAAGCCTGCAAATAATAAAATAAGGAATATTAAGTCCTCATTTATTATTTGTAGATCAATAACTGCCTTGTTTAGGTTCTATAAAGGAAAAAAAGAGCATTTCCAAAATAAATGTTCATGACCTATAGGCTAAGTGGTATGAGATATAAATTATTTTTTAAAGTGTATTTATAATTAATTGACAATTACACAAAAGAATGGACCATGGAGAATAGAAAGATGTTGACATGCTGGCAACTATTTGGTAATTGTAATGCATTAGCAAAACAAGTTCTTAACAAAGTTGATGAAAACAGTATCATTCTGTAGTTTCTAACGAAAAATATGTTTCAATGTTAAACTTTGCAGTTTTAAGATCAGTTGGACTTTACTGTATTAGGAATGTTTATTAAGTGCTTGTCAGGTAAATCTGTTAGTAATGGCTTTATTCAACCAATCAATGTGCCCAGTTAAACAAGAGGTATATCACAAGGATACTCCAGAAGTGCTTCAAGAGACAACTCTCTATGGGAACCCAAAACTATTTATTTGACAGGACAGTTGACCAATTTCATCCATGAGAACGCCAAGCACTTGAACAAAATTATATACCCAATTATACCAGATTGCATTTGGCCTGATACATTTTTGTGTTGGATCCCTTAAAACAGCAGTGTCCAATACGTTTGTCACTAGCCACACGTGGCAAATAGGCTATTGAATTGTGGCTAATGCATGAGCTAACGCAGGAGCATACCAGATTTCAGGGTTATAGTACAAGAAAAAGAATATAAACACACTGAAGTAATTTTGAGTTAGTAGTACCTATTAATATTTTTGTAATATCTACTTATTTTTATATTAATAAAAATAATTTGAAATGTTGTTAGTAGTATGTTTTTAAATCCTTTTTTATAATGTAGCTAATAAGAAAAATTCAAAACCACAAGTGTGGCTAGCATCACATTTCTGTTGGACACTGCTGCCTAAAAAGGTATATCTTAGGTAATGATAATATTTAAAGCTGTGTACATGTGTAAATTTCATTCCAAATTGTCTTACCTCTCTTGTAATAGAACACATTTTTGAATTTGTATGTATTGTTTCATCATTTATTTAAATCCTGTATGTCCTCAATATTTTTTTACAAATATACTATTTATAAATAATATATTTGGTTTGTGTTTTACACCTTTGTGAAAATGTTGTGATTAACTGATTAGATCATATCAAAGCACATTACCAGCTGCTTTTATTCCATGGTGATGAACACTATAGAAATCCTGTTAAAAATTAAATAAGTGTATTCTAGTAGATAGAAGATTCTGGTTTTCTAGTGAAAGAAAAGAAGTTCTGATTTTTGTCAGTAATATTGATTATCCTTTGTTCCCATCAAAATCAGTGGGAACTGTGGACAACTTGCACGTTTGAAAATCAGGCAGAAGTTTGGATGTAGGTCTTCAAGGTTATGGATGATACTTTATCAACCTTTTGGAATTTCTCAGGCAGCCACCCAAAATACGAATTGCTCTTCTTCCAAAATGTATGTACAAAACTGTTATATTAGATATGTTTCAAACAGCTTTTTCACTTACAGTAGCTTTGGTTATATTTAACAACGGGCTTCTTAGTGCCTTACCTACCTTCAAAGCAAACAGTTAATAGGACTCCCTTTCTCAATGGGCAGGAAGTATAGCTTTCCCTCTATCATCCACCAGAATCCATTAACTAAGGTCAAGCAAATACCTGGTAAGGAACATGAACCTTGCACTGAAGGTCAGCAAACTCACACTTTAATAATCACCTACGTTCCACATCTGAGAGGTTTTCCGCCTCTGTTATCAAGTGCAAAACTGAGCATTGGCCACGAGAATGCGTCAGCTAATCTTAGTCATCATCACAATGCACAGAAAGAGGGGCATTCTCTCAGCTTGAACCCACGCCCACTGTTAGATATCATTTGACTCATTTTTCCATCTGCCCTCTGTGAAGTCTGTTAAAGTAATTGAAAAAAATAACAAACTTTCACCGGAGTCAATTTTGTCTTTAAAATAAGTTTGCTAAGTGGGACCTTAACCCATCTAAGTTACTCTTTTGAAGCATGATATTTGAAGCATGATACTCTTTTGAAGCAAGTTGGTATTGGCTCCACTATTGGCTGAGGAGATAGATCAGTCTGCTGGAAAAGGCCAAACCAACCTCTCCTAAGACCACATATAGGGTAGGGAGTAGCGGAGGAGCTTGAAGTGAAGGAAAGGATGTTATCTTCCACACATCACAGCTCTCAGTCCTGGAACTGACCCTCTACCTCTACTGGGGTAGCCCCTCTGAATCCTTCCGACACCATCAATCATTGCTTAAGGCACAAACAAGACTCTACCATCCCTGACTGTAATGCCATTTGCCAGAATAGCTACCTTGTTATGAATCAGAGGGGTAGCCGTGTTAGTCTGGAATTGCAGAAGTGACAAAGAGTCCTGTGGCACCTTAAAGACTAACTGAAATTTTTTCAGAGCATGAGCTTTCGTGGGCTAATACCCACTTCGTCGGATGCATGTTATGTTATGTTATGTTATGTTATGTTATGTTATGTTTCTGTAACTTAACTTTTTTTATAAGGATAGATTGTTGGCCTATTGCTCAAGCCCCAGTCTGGAGGACCAATGGACTTCCTTTCATCTGGTACCTACCCTTTGACCTGTTCAGGTCAGGTGGCCTGACTGGTAGTTAAAACTCCTGCTGCAGTAGTGTTTGGGATCACTGGAACACCCAAGCCTTCCCATTGTGTCAATGTGCAGTCTCAAGGGATGTATCCCATAGTCTAAGAACTAATTTTCCCAGCCTCATGAGACTGTCTGCTTGACGAAGCAGAACATATTTTCCTCTAAACCCTATGATATCCTTAGTCACCAGAGACAGATTCTTGGGGGGAGTGGGACCTTTTGCCCTTACTTGTTAAAAGGAATAGAAAAAATCCTTTTTCTTGGTTGCATTTTTGTGTTTGCGGCTAGATGGAGGAAGCAAATCATATCTCGGACATTGTCTAGCCTGCTCTTAAAAGTCTTGAAACACCTGTCAGGGATGATCTAGATAATACTTAGTCCTGCCTTGAGTACAGTGGGCTGGACTAGATGGCTTCTAGAGGTGCCTTCCAGTGCTACAATTCTAGGAGTCTATGACTAAATCCTCTCTCCTTTAAGGGTCTCTGGAATAGACTTCATGGAGAAGGATGTGTCAGAGAGCTGGGGAATAATCTATTTCCCTATTCATGGTCAGACATTGAAACTAGCGTTCATATAATCTCACTTGTCTTAAACATGCTTTTAAGAACATTATAAGCCATCATATTGTTGTGTTTTATAAGAAGATATAGTACAAAAGCCAAATTATATAAATATTTTATCTACGTTGTGTTTTATCTGCCTCACGTAGCACGGAAAGTGTGGTGTTAATGTGGAATTAGAGAGGGGGTCCAAATGGAATGCTTTCCAAGTAAGGGAATCTTATCCAGATCTGAATGTTGCAGTTCTGGTTCATTTCTGTAGGAAACTGTAGTTAGATTGTTGAGTACTGCTATGTGAATGCTATGAATTATGGTCCTAGATAACATGCTAAGCCAGAAATTATGCCACATTAATGAAGCCTAGAAGAATCCTAGATGCCATAATGTTGCTCTGATGCATCAAACTATAGGGTATATATCAGTATATATACTAGGGTCAGAATTTCACCCATATCCTATAGCAGCATTCCTTAAGTGGATGATCAAGATTCCATGAACTGCATTACTATAATGTGTAATTATAATGTTTATGCAGAGAGCTGAAGTGTGTTGTGGTTTTTAAACAATATTGACTTTAGAAGGAATGAAAATATTTCAAGAAAGAGTGATCTTGTAGAGAATACAATAATTGCATATATTGATGAGATGATAAAAGTATACAAGTGGCCGATTATAATACCAAAGCATTAATTTCTTATTAAATACTTTTTGTTATTCTTGGAATTACCTGGATAGTAATTTTAAAGTTAAAATCCAACTGTTTATTAATGGCTCCTCCAGGCTGTTACTAATTAAAGTTGGCATTAATAACAATACAAATAATTTGATATCATTAAATATGCCTACTAATCACATTTTTTGAGATCAGTCTGTCATTCAGTAATTCTTATTTTTTTAAAAATTGCTATTCAATCCTGACAGTGATGGGAGGGAAAGTAGGAGTAAACATTTTATATATAACAGGTCTAAGGCGAAATGCCTGTAGAGAATTCTGCATTTCCATCTTGTGGGATGGTTCCAGATCAAATATCTCAGTGGCATTTTCTTTCCAACAAAGAATATTTCTCAGTATCAATCCATTCTTTTGCTATAATAAATCCTATATTTTGTCATAATTAGCTAAGATATATTATTTTCATTCAAGAGAGACCAAAAGATGTGCTAGATAAAATGCAGCGATGTCCTAATGAACAATCCTTGCTGTTCAGTCCCTCATAAATATACTACAGTATTTGCACCTTTGCAATCTGCTTGCTCACAGCCATCAGGAAGAATATGCCTCGTGTTCCCTTCCTTTATATGGCAGAGGTTTTGTTTTCTAATTCACTGCCTTAAATGTCGTATCTTCTAGAATGGAGATGCTAAACGTCTGCATGTCTGACATATTATTTCAGATAAATGATATTTATCAATCTGTTTTGGATTTGGGGCTTGCACTGCAATGCTATAGTTCTTATCAATATGAAATTAATATCCTAAGGGAGCTCTAAACCTCATAAAAACTCAAAAACTCTAAAAACTCATCACAGTAAAAAGACAATCTCTACACCTTACTGCCTTCCTGAAAGACTGTAAAGCTACAATTTTCAGCTTCTCAATCTGTTTTCAAGAGTTTGAAACCTAACAGAGTGTTATCTTTTACAACACAATTGGCATTTCCAACATAATCGCTCTATTGCCAACAAGATTTATTTTTGTATTCAGCAACTACAGTGTAGGGACTGTGTTCTTCATCCAAAGCTCAGTATTGGAAATCTGACTCCGTTATTAGTCTGTTTCCAGCTCAAGATGTCTAATAAAAGGACTGTTCCATTTTCAACTTTCAGAGATTAAATGACGGTCAATAATCTCTCCATAATAATAATCTCTTTTGCCAATCTCTAGTAACTGGTGCTAATCCCGTCTCAAAGTTCAGAAACAAAGAAGATGGGGCCATGTTATTTATCTGCCAGAAAGGGAGTCAAAGATTGTGAAGTATTCATGGCCTGATCCCATACAGATCATAATCTAAATTCCTCCTGGGGTTTTTGAAGTCTGGTTAAACTTCACGCTCTAGTGCTTCTGTTGTCCACATTTCAGAAGACATAAATAACAACCCAGATAAGTAACTTTGAGGAAATACATGCTTGAAAATTGCATTAAATCAAAAATTAAAGTCAAGTCCTGGAGCTGAAACTCGAGCTCTCAGTTAAAGTTCTGGCTCATGTTGGTTTGAATATTAGACTACCTATTTAACTATAAATCTCTGATCAGGTTGTGTACATTCTGTTATGGTATTTAATCAGATTGCAACTATTGGGGCTGTATATGGACTTTCTGTCTGATTCGAGTACAACCGTAGAATGCGACACATACTGACAAGAGTCTTATATATTTGTTACTGTTTTCATTCAGTGATAGGTTTCCTTATTTTTTTATTATTTTCAATTTTAAAACAGCTTTTTTTAACCCTAGCTGCTGTACGAAAACTTAAAATTGTCTCCATAAAAAAAGTCCTCAGTAACAAATGTCCCTTGCCACCAAAAGCAGGTAGGTAGAATTGGTGAAAGGCCAGCACTGTTTCAGACTCCAGAAAGAGAAATACATCTAGTGCGCCCCAATCTACCACCAAAGTCAGCAATCTCAAAATACTCACAAAGGAGATGTTTTACTGCGTTGCCTGAAAGTAGCCAAGTCTGGTCTCTGTCAGGCTAAGGTGACATAGTGAGATCTAGATTATTAAGAATCCTGTGGAACATGCTTTGCTAGAAGCCCCCTCTTTTTTTCTTAATGTGACTGTGTGATGGTTAGGAAGTGCTTGCCACTGAATTCCAAGATGGCCTCCAAATGCAGTAGCAAGAACTGGCTAATTAACTAATCTCAGTTTGAGAAACAGATGACAGCAGAATCTACGTCTCTTCCTTTGGATTTTACAATGCCACCCATCACCATAGTATCCAAGTGTCTTCTATAAAAAATCAATAACAGTAGCAAAGTGTCTAATGGATTTAATGGAGTTTCTAGCACTTCCTCCTTTTGGGGATAAAAAGTTTACTTGGGGTAGGAATTTGTGGTTTTATATATTTTTTAAAAATTAAGTTCCTCTTTTTTATCTCCTGAAGGCGTTTATTGGGTAGCAGGGGGTGTCAGTGAATGCGAATGTCATTCTTCTGTCAAAGAGGAAGGTTTTGCAGTTTTCTAAGGACCTCAGGGTGAGAAGCACCTCAGGAAGTGATGGTTCATAAACAAGTCATCTGCCATTTTACCAAAAAAACCCCAAAAAACCAAAACGCTGTGAGGCCACATTTAAGTGCAGTACACAGATAGTTGTATGGGACATTATTATTTATGCAGAAGGCCTGAGTTAATCACTAGTATGCTGTAAAGCCAAACTATATTCTGCTGCTCGATACATTCTATAATAAATTTGCAATGCTCTGAGCAGAGCACATAAGGATGATTTGTGTTCAGCCCTTTGATCTGTTTGCATTGTTTGAATCTAGCAGTCTAAAAATTAGGCTGAGAAAGTTTTACGGCTTTCAGATTCATGTTGCTTACTTTGTACTGTTTACAGCAATGCAGTAAGGTTTACTGCTTTATTAACACAGTTATATAAAACATATATATTTAGATTAATGCAATATGGTAGCTTAAATAATTGTGAAGAAAAATTTATACTTTGTATTTGTAAAATACTAATAAAATGAGGCTTCCGATATCCCTCCACTTAAGATAGGGAAACTGAGATGTAGAAATTTTAGAGTCAACATTTTCCGAAGTATCCACTGATTTTTGATGTCTCAATTTATGATGCCTTGGGCCTGATTTTCAGAAGTGCTGGTTATCCAATTCCAGATGAAATCAGTGGAAGCAGCAGGTGCCCATCAGCCCGCACTGATTGCCTCCTTGTATCTTGTTTTCAATCTTCCATTTTGGGAAAGTTGCTGGGGACGGCTGTAGCATGGATATGGAGAAGAAACTGCTGTGGTGGCCTCCAGGCATTAGAGGAGGATAAAATGTCCCTCTAGGTGCAACTAAGGGGCCAATTAGCAACAGCGGGCATAAACAGTTGCCACTCAGACAGAGAAGGGCTTCTGCCAAAGGTGTTGAAAGTGGCCTTGGGGAAGCTCCATAGTAGCTGGCTGTGAAGAAGATGCACCAGGAGACAGAACTCCAGAGCAGAAATAGTGGAGTCCACAACTTGGTGAGAGATGTGTACAAGTGATGGAAAGGTAGGAGTAGCACAGGGAAACAGTGAAGGGTTGTAAGGAGCAGTGCTTCCTGCCTAACATGGGGCCAATGGGCTGGAACCCAGATGAGAGGATGGGCTTCCCCTACTCCCTCAGTGAGAGCGGAAACACGAGTCTCAGTGCTAGGAGAGGCAGAGAGATTGATGATCTGAAGGCCTGGCATAAAGGCCATTAGATGTTACCTTTTTTATTTTTTGACTTTTCTGTGATTTAGAAAACGGTCTGAACTGAAAAGTGACATGGCTAGAGGGCCAGGCCATGGAAACTGCAAACAAGGTACAGCACCAGATGACAGACAACAGGGTGGTAAGAACCCCTGCTAGACTCTGTCCTACCAGGATGGGGGATGCTCTGGTGGTGAGTTCACCTTAGGGCAGGTCCCTAACAAGGATGGATTAAATAGCTGTTCTCTTTCCATTGTGAGACATCCAGCAGGCACTTTGGGGCAATTTTTAATCTCTCCCAAAGGTGCTGTTTTGTGGGATATCACAGGGGTCTGTCCTCTTTCCCTGTTAAATGTGTATGTATGAGACCCAGCTTGCTACTACAGCTCAGTCACAGGAAGATATTGGTAATGCTGATAGATTGAGGGAAACAGCCAGAAGAACGGGTGAAGAGTGACCCCCTTGGTTGAAGGAACGAAGCTGCCATTTGTGATGCAGTTCCCAGTCTAGGCATCTTGTTAGACCCTATGCTGTTTTGGATGCCCAAATAACAGATGAGGCCAATACTCCTTTAGAAATACTCATAAAAACATCCAAGACACGAGAATTTTAATATAAATCAAAATGGACAAGTACTGCATGAGCAGATTAATCTTCAATTGCATTATTATATTTCAATACATTATTTGATACAACATGGAAAAGGAATGCATTACATCATGACTGTTTTAGAAATGGATGGTTAAAGCACTCAGTTATTGCTTCTCTGTTTTTAACAGAGCTGTATCATCACCATAACAACAAGAAAGACAAACTGCTTGCAGCAATTTAGGATGTTCTGACATTACCATTGGCTATCGGGAGAGCAAATTCTATACATTCATAACCTCTAGAAAGGGTCCCATAACTGTGGAATAGCATGTCCTTTAGCATGTGAATGCTGTCACGCTCAGATTTTAATGAAACTTAAAAAATTTACTGGTTTATTTCCATATAAATTGTGTACATCAGATCAGATTCCAGAAATGCAATTGTATAGTTTTATGGATGATATAACAACGTACTATTCATTTGTTCTTGGCAAAGTTTAAGAAGAAGCTTTGACCAAATGTTATAAAAGAAAAAAAATCTGAAGTCTTATCCCATGAACCAAGATTTTAATTTCCGCTATGAACCAGACCGGATTTGACCATTTCTCTTCCATGAAGGGCTATGTTCCCATCTCCTGTAAAGATCAATGTCTTCAAGAATTATTTTTTTTAATTTTAGAATCATGCTGGCCATGCATAGGAAGTAACCCTAATACAGATGTAAAGTTGTCTAATTTAGGTGTTTTCCCATAATGCCAATATTCTGTTTTCTTCTGGTTGTTTAAAATGTAGGCCCAGGCCTTATTTTACTGCATATTATTCAAACAGTGCTCTGGAAAGCAGAATCACTAATTTCTTCTTGGGCTTTCCTATGACACTCAGCACTTCTGTTTCTGAGAGATTCACAAATATTAATGATTTTATATCCACAACATCCTGGTGAGATGATGGGAATATTATTATCTCCATTTTACAGATGTGGAACTGAGACACAGAGACATTAAGACCAAAAGTGTCCAGTAATTTTGGGTGCCCAATTTGAGATGCCTAGGGTCAGATTTTTTCAGAGACCTTAGCAGCTTATACCTCTTCATCTGTTCAGAGTGCAGTTCCTTTTGACCTGAGTTGCAATTGTGAGTGAACAGCACCAGATGTAATGCAACTCAGACACCAGATGTCTCAGACTGGGCACCTAGAAAATGAGGAACACATTGGGAAGGGAATGGAATTCTGGGAATGTCATGAGCATTCTGTTCTTGATTGACTCATCACCACATTTAGATGAATGATTTTAGAATTCTGTGCAGGAGTCTAGTATTCACAAAAGTGAGAGAACAGCAGCTCTGGCTTTCTGGGGTATTTCACTAATCATGTGAGCTGCTAAGGAAAAGAAAATAAACAGGCTCAGGAAATCTAGCAGCAGAGGCGAGCAGGATGATACCAGTTAGAAAGTCACTGTGTGGAAATGTGGGGCAGCTTTAAATCAGGAAGAATATGCAGAAGTACTAGAGGTTGCATGGAGAGGACTAATTATTGCTTTGGATGAATTAGGTCTATAACTCCTATGCAATGTATAATAATTGCATAAAATAATTGTTCCTGCATGAGGCCCAAATGAATTTAGGAATAGCCCATGGATGATGCTTCCTGTGCATTGTTTTAAAGCTCGTTTCTCCTTCAGAGATGGGTGCATTTCACTTGATGAGTGAAGTGACCTCTTTGTACAGTTTGTAATCAGTATGTAAAGTTTTCAGTGCCATGAGAACATTGCTGGAGGGTTGCTGCCCTTATTAAAACAGGAATGTTCTGCAGAAATGGTAGAAAACATTATATCTTATATCGGCTGGAAGACCCTCAAAGCATTCACATCTATTGCAAAGGAAAACGTCGGTGTGATTGGTGATTGAAGTAGCATGAAACAAGAAGCGCTTTCCCTGCCAGCACTAAGGAGGGTTTCTATGGGGAGGAGCTCTCCTCCCTCAACGAGGCAAAGGAGAGGGAGCTCCACTTTCACTCCCCCTTACTATAACCCCAGGTCTTTTTTTTTGTCTTACAGGGTGACTCTATGTTGAACAAAAGGAAAAGAGGCAAGACAGACAAAGCAAAACAACAGCTACAAGCCAATGGTGGCAGAGTGGGGAGTTCACAAAACAATGTCATTATTTTCCCAAGGAGTTAGGTCTTGGGGCAGAGGGACTATTACATGTAAGTACCTGAGGCTCCTGCCCCCTACTAGGCTTACAGGGCCAATGCTATGGAGCTGGCTGTCAAGTTAGTTATTGCAGGTTGAAGTCTCCAACTGTTGCAGGGAGGTTTGCAAATGTCAGGGCTATAGGCAGGCTGCCAGGAACCCCCCTGTGTTTTGCTGTGTGAGTCTTCATGTTGTCAGTGCCAAATTTAACATGCTTTCAGATCACATGGTGTCTATTTATAGACCATACAAATGTACTTGTGCCCCCAGCCAGTGAGCGGCTGGTGTGAAGGTCACTGACTGACAGTCAGCTTCCCTCCTGGCCTGTCCTTTGTATCTCATGGGGGGCAGAACTCAATCCTAAGGACACCAATCTCAGGTTAGTCTTACCTTAGTCGTCTTCTTCTTCCTTCAACATGCCCTGCTTGCCTTTCCAGGCTCAGCTATTATCCCTGTCAGTGTTATCACTGTCAACTCTTCTTTTTCTTTCATGGGGGAGGGGAAAAAAGTCTAAACTCTGCTGCTGCCCTGACTCAAACATCAGGACTGCTGTGTCAGCACAAATGAGATTTTAAATGTCTCCTTCAAACACACAGCAAAATCCTTCAGCCCAAGAGCAGGGTGTATCTGTCTGTCTTTAAAATACTTCCTAAATGAAGGAATCGCGTTCCCAGTGAGTGAGATATGGCAAGGCTGCCGTACCTTTCAAAATCAGGGGTCACAGTACAATCTACTAGCGCATGAATATAAGGTTTCTACGCACTGGCCTGTGTCTGATCCAAGTTATGCTGGTGCAAATCAGCAGAATCATCACTGAAATGATGGTGCAAACCTGGAGTAAAGGAAATCACGATCAGGCCTTATAACTAATTCGAGATAGGCTTATAAATCTCCCTCAGACCTTAAGGCTGCAACAGAACAGTCGTGGGAGACCTTTTGTGGGGTTTTCAGGTAAAGATGTTAATACCTAGGAACTGCATTATGCTGTATTATGCTGAAAATGTAAACATAAAATAGAAATGGTACATTTCTGCCACATCAAGTAGCTTGGTGTTAAACAGATAACCTTTGGAAAAGCTTTGCCGAACCTTTCAGAAGAATCAGGCTGCATTTCCTTCAGCCATATGAATCACTGTTGTCTGTTATCATGCTATTGTAGGGGAAGGTAAATTCCAAATCTGTAGTTGAATTTGGCTGAACATTAATATTTTTCTTTTTGTCATGCAGTGCTGCATGTAGGTAATATGTGGGTACCAAATGTGTTGTATACCAAATCTGAGTTTTGCAGATTCTTAGTAAGTTAGTAGTTTCCTATCGCCACAGGGGTGAAGCATGAAGAGGACTGTCGTTGCAGGATTTGTCCCTTATCTATAGCATCTCTGCCTCAGTGAGCCCACATGTAAAATGGACATAATGCTTACTGCATGAAGGTTGTGAGAACTAACCAGTTAATGTTTTCTAGAGTGCTTTGAAAATGTAGAAGTGACAAAGAGTCCTGTGGCACCTTAAAGACTAACTAAAGTATTAGAGCATCTAAATGCTCTAAAACTTTAGTTAGTCTTTAAGGTGCCACAGGACTCTTTGTCACTTCTGCAATTCCAGACTAACACGGCTACCCCTCTGATTCTTGAAAATGTAGAGCTCTGTATAAGCCCTAAGCAGAGATGGGCCCAAGATATAAAACTGAGATGCCAGTTTATATTTCCAGTGTGTTCAGCTCCAAGATTTTGGTCTGTAAATCTTGAAATAAGTAATGTATTATGCTGGTTTATGGTTGATGGCAGGGGAGGCCAACCTGTGGCTCCGGAGCCACATGCAGCTCTTCAGAAGTTAATATGCAGTTCCTTGTATAGGTTGGAGCTACAGACACCAACTTTCCAATGTGCTGGGGGGTGCTCCCTGCTCAAACCCTGGCTCTGACACAGGCCCTGACCCCACTTCACTCCTTCCCCTGAGCCTGCCATGCCCTCGCTCCTCCCGCTTTTTTCTCCCCCCTCCAGCCTTCTGTATGCTACAAAACAGCTGATGGGTGGTGTAGGGAGGGAGAGGGAGGCGCTGATTGGCGGGGCTGCCAGTGGGTGGGAGGCTCTGGGATGGGGGTTGTGGGGATGCTAATGTATTACTGTGGCTCTCTGGCAATGTACATTGGTAAATTCTGGCTCCGTCTCAGGCTCAGGTTTATGGAATCAGTGTTATAGCTGCTAACTGTAATGTCTTTTTGTTTGTTTAGTGACCTCAGAAGGATAATGTGAAAAATTAAGCTTTAATACATGACTTATGTATAATTTAACAAAAACCAAATTTTGGAATCATATATTTTGATAATGAACTACAGTTAGTCTATGACATATACATATAGCTCTCCACACAGTTAAGCCACCTTTGCAAAATAGATTTGCCTAATGATATTTCATATTGCCTGGTGTTGTGTGTGTATGAAGGAATGGTCCATCATAATGCAGTTATCATTTAAGGAGTTGCTAAGTTTTTAACTCTGAAATTTCAGGGTGGGTTATATGGTTAATTAATCTTAACAATTAACATTATTTTTCCATGTAATTGCATACAGAATGTGCAAGTGGTATGAGAAGTAGTAATTACTTGTACAGTAACCACTTCTTTCAGTATTTTTTTCATTATTGAAAGCTGCTGGCCTGCATTATGGACTAATGTCCTGTACAATTTAATTTAATGTCCTTACTGCACTCTGTAAACCACTGGAGAAACAGAAGTGTATAATGGAAATACATCCATATCTCAACCTTAGCAGCATTAAAAATCAGTGCTGAAAGACACAGGATCGTTCACTTCCCTGCACCCTGTTGAAGTGGAATGAAAAAGGGCCTGGGGGGAATGTTTCTCAAAAGCTATTGTCCAATAAGAAGAAAAGGGACTGAAATTCTTTAGAACCTAGCACTGTGCATTGGGATGCATTGAGTAGATTGCTTGCTGGTTGAGAATGATTACTCTGGAGCTGGAGTGAGGAAGGTAAGGCTTGGTGCATTTACTCACACGTCAATCAAGTGTAGATGTCTAAAGTAAAGCCACGATTCAGATGGGGGAGCTGTGATGCAATGGTATTCTTCCTTTTTTTTTTCATCCCCTCAATTTTATCATAAGTTGCACAATATTTGTTCTTTTCCTTAAAGCCTCAGCTCCAAGAGTCATGTAAATACATGAAAATCTCAGCTTTTATTTAAAAAGAGGTTCTAACTCTCATGGCTGAAAGAGAAAAGCTTGAAAATGTGGCATGCCAGGGCCCCCAAACCAGTAGGCAAATAAAAGGAACCCAAAATGTAGTATTCTGAAAAAAAAATCTTGTGATTTTTCAGGTCAATCTCATGATTCTGGAGATCACTCATGATTTTATTCTCTCTCATACAGTCAATGAAGGAAAGCATCCTCTCCCCGTAATCTTTCATCTAGAGACCTGGCATAAGGTTTGAGGGTGAGACTGGGATCGAGCATTTGGGACAGAGAACATAACAGTTAATATTCTATGTTATGGTGATTAGGAATTCTGGGATTGCAGGAATGTACTGTGAGTTTCTAGCAACATACCACCAACTGCACTTCCCATTTTGAACCTGACTCTTCCCCCCTCTATGTCTGCCCAACATGGAATTCTAATGACATCTACAAAGCTTGCTCTTTGCAGTAACTGTGTACTTGGGGGTTGTTTTCCTTTCTGACAGCTACCAAATGAAGTAAAACAAAACCAAGATATTTGCTTTTAAACTGATTACACTGGCCCAGATAAAAATGTCAGTGTAAGACTGATGAACATGTGTAAGTGTAATATATGACGTGTACTGTGTGCAGCCATGATGTCAGTAGACTGGAGTTTGGAGGGGAGTGGTTTTTAAAGAGACAGCAGTGATCTATGGTCTGTTCAGCAAGAACCCTTTGCCAGCTATGTTCTAACTTCTATTATTGAGATTTTATTCACGTAGTGTTATGTGGTGTGAGTATGGAACTCATTGTATCACTTCACTATTATGTCTCTCAGAAATTCAATCAGTGAGCAGTCCCCAGTGAAAAGCGGAAACTTCTTTAGTATGAATAGGTTGTTCCTTTGCACATGCCAGTCTGGTGGTGTAAGATTTTTTTCAGTAGTCTGAAAAAATTCCTGTTGGAAATAAAGCAATTATGCTGGATTGCGGAATTAAAAGTCAGGACAATCTAGTGCAAGCTTTTGCCCAATTTGTTTGTAATTTTGAATATAGCTCAAGACTGGCTGGTTCAGTGACCTGGCAGAGTGCCTAGGCAAGTCATCAGCTTTCAATCCCTCAGGCATCACCTGATGTAAAGGCCTTGTACTCAGTCATTCTACAGTAATATTAAAGGAATATCGCTGAGTTTTTCTTCTTGCCCCTAACATGGAGTGACCTTTTAAACATAAAACTATACAGATTTGAGCCGGGTTAATCAAGCAACTTGGTTTCAATAAGGCTTTTATATCTGCAGGGCAACTGGACCAACATTAAGGGCACAGAGGAGTGTTCTGTCCCCAGGATTTGCTGGAATGGCTGGTCTAGTGCGATGCATCACCAGTTGCTCTGTGCCCTTGTTTCACAGCGTAAATTCTAGGACACTGCAGCCAGCAACCGGACAACGTTCTTTTAGAACTTTCCAAAGCTTATGGAATCAACAAACAGCAAAAGGTACAATATGTGTTTGATCTGATTGTATGTAAATGCTGTTGTTGTAATGCTGGAGTTTTATTTTCAAATGGATCATAATGTTGTGGAGGCTTATTTTCTGTTGCAGAGGTCATCTGGAGGTCAGTGTCATGTATAACACAAATCTCTACAAGCATTAAACTTTCAGAGTCAATGTCCACATACTCCACATGGCTAATTAGATATTTTAATTTCTTTGAGGTTTTTGTAAAAGCAATGATTTGCATTTATAAAAATACACTATATTTCATTCACTCAGATTTTGAACTGGCCCTTAATTTGAAAAGAGGTAGCTCTATTTTTTTATTAATAGAAATATACAGGGTCAATCTCTGATCTCAGTTACATTGACATACACCAGTACGAAAGGGAGAAGAATTTGATCTATTATGAGGCAGAAGTTAAGTTTAGGCTCAAGAGCTCACTGAGCTTCAAAACGTTTTAAAAAATTGTGGAAATTCATCCATCTACTGCCAATAATTAAGTGACCACTGTACAGAATAATATTTGGGTTAATTTTTGGACTCACTGAAGCAAAATAGGCAGTCACACCTCAGCCATCTTGATGTCATCAGTCATTAGCTCTCCTTTTCCCACTAGGCACCTACACTTCCCTTTGTCTTTCTCTTTCTCCTAATAGATTTAAAGAACCTCTTATTATTGTCCTTTATGTCCCTTGCTAGGTGTAACTCATTTTGTGCCTTAGCCTTTCTGATTTTGTTCCAAGAAGGTTTTGCTTTTCTTTTGTACTCCTCCTTAGCAATCCATCCATGTTTCCACTTTTTGTAGATTCCTTTCTGATTTTTAGGTCATCAAAGAGCTCCTCGGGGGGCCATTTTGGCCTCTTACTATTTTACCTGTCTTTTCTTCTCATCAGGATAGTTTGCAATTGTGCCTTAAGTACTGTCTCCTTGAGAAACTGCTAACTTTCTTGAACTCCCTTTTCCCTTAAATTTTCTTCCCTTGAGACCTTACTTACCACTCATCTGTGTTTATTAAAGTCTGCTTTTTGTGAAATTCCCTGTCCTTACAAATGCTGCTGTCACTCCTTGCTTTCCTTAGAATCTGTCATTTCATGGTCACTTTCACCCAAATTGCCTTCCACCTTCAGATTCTCTACCAATTCCTCCCTGTTGGTCAGAATCAAGTTTAAAATGGCCATCTCCTACTAACTTCCTCCACTTTCTTAAAGAAAACGTTGTCCCCAATACATTCCAAGAGGTTACTCGAAATTTTGTGTGTTACTTTGCCAACAGATGCCTGGGTAATTAAAGCCCCCATTATTATCAGGTCTTGTGTTTTGGATATTTTGATTGTTTGTTCTAAAAATGCCTCATCAACCTCCACTCCCTGATTTGGTGGTCTATAGTGGAACACCACCATGACATCAACCCCATTTTTATCCCTTTTATCTTCACCCAGAAACTTTTAACTTGTTGCAAATCCATCTATTTCCACAAAGCCTTTAATCTTTTGTTTTAAATAGGAATTTGTAAAAGGAGAAATTTAAAAACAAATAACATTCATTAGACAATCAAAAGAGAACAAAAATCCCCATAACTGTCTTTGCCAGCAACTTCCAGGATTCATACTAGAATAAAAGATCAACTGTATGCAGATGGCTAGCCAGCGTATATAGGAAAATGGTTCCTTCTCTTTCACTTATATTTATTTTACACAAGGAACAAAAAATGCCTGTGAGTTGAGCAGTAAAAGCCCCTCAGCATTTCACAGCAAAAGCAGCTTCCTCATGGAGTCACAAAGACACTGTTTTTGGACACAAAGAGTAGTTGTTTTTCCCCCTGGAAAATGAATATATGCTCTTTATTCTTCTGTGTACTGTGTACGCAAATAACATCCATGACTTGGAATGCTGATCTTGGTGTGAAATTCTCCAGGTTCCCATTTCTCTTAGCCCAGATATGTGATCTGGAATCAGTCAGTTCATAAGCTAATACTTGATCCAGTAGTGAAGTCATTGTATCTTATTCCCCATTGGCCAGAACCTTGTGCAGGCACTGGTACCTTTGTATAGTGATTGTGAAAACACGATTGTTCTCATTTGGTAGCATTTTACACCTACTGTTTGCACAAGTGTAAATGCCCACACAAGGTGCAGAGCAGTGGAAAATTAGGTTCACAAGCCCATTTCTTGGTGCTATGTACCTTAGAGTTCCCAACATTTAAGCCCCATTCACTGCCACCACCTCCTCCTCTCCAAAAAACTCTAACTCTAGACACCTAAAATATGAAACTTGAAGTCCATTAGGCCAAAATGGGACAGAGATGGTTAGTTACCTATAGACACATTTTCATATGTGAATGTCTCTGCAAATTGCTATTTAGACTCATAATTAATTATTTAGGCACCTAGCTTTAGTCAGATAGGCTTGAGAATGTGGTCTATAATTACTACCACCAGAAACTAGCTTGAACCAATGCCACCTACCCCAACCTGGGGAGCAAGAATCTGTTTTACAGGACATGCTCTGAAGTTCATGGATTTGCTCCAGATTTAGTCTGACAAAAGAACAGAACTCAGACCCACATCTGAACAACTCAAACTCTAGAGAAGTTTCTCACTAATCTCTACTTTTTGAGTTGGACCCTTCTCTTTTTGTTTAGTGTTTTGCATTTCCAAAGCATCTCATCCTCAGAACGCCCTTATTAGGTAAGCCATATTATCACTGTTTTAAGCACAGAGAAATTAAAACACTGAAGTTAATGTCTTTGCTAGGACTATGCAATGAGTGACAGGATGAGATTATAACTGAGAAATTCCTGGATCCTAGTCCCATGTTTAACCTGCCATTTTAGACTATCATCTGGGCTATGGTACGATCCTGTGGAGCAGGAGAAAAGTACCAAGCACAGAAAGTATTCATGTGGTAACAATACCTTCTGGTACTATATTTCATTTTAAATTTCTAATAGCATCTAAAACCCCTGACAGAGAATGCATGACTTTGATGTCTAGGAGAAGGACTAGGTAGCATCTTTTAGAAATACAACAGAACAATGCATTAAGAGAGCAATGTAATCGCATTTACCATGGTAGAATTCAACTAAAAGGAAAAGAAAATAATAAATTGTGATTTGTAGGCTGCTCTGGTGAGATCCACAGGTTATCAGCCCCGAATCTCATTCAAATGGTATGATACACAATGAAACATACATGAGATTAGCTACCAAACTGACATCAAAAGAAGAATTCCCAAGGGTTATTGGAAAACTATGTTCAGATTGTTTCACTGTCAGTATACACTGGCCATCTGTAAAAGAAGTTGCCTGAAGTTCTGCGAAAGGAAGATGAGCCTTCAGAACCAGTCATGCCCATTCCACCTGAGGAATAATGTGGGCAGCAAGTATCTTTGATCAGTGGAACTGGATTCAGAGGGCCCATGTTCACTGGAGGGACTGTTCTTGAGAGAGGAACCAGGAAAATAGGAAATGTGAGGAGTTGGCCTGGAAGCAATGCAGTTACATGGACAGAGCAATGCACAGGATTTAATAAAGTTCCATCTATTCAATTTAACATGCATTCAGCTTCTATATCATTAGTCCCTTCACCTTCAATGGGGATATCATCTGCAATTCTCTTAACCACAGGCAGTCCTTTGATTCAAAGTGCTGCAGACCTCTCTGCCTTCTTCCCCATAAGGTAAAGTAAAAGTTTTACTTTCCTTTGATTGTTGTCCTGGCATGGTCAGGTCCATGAACAGCTCAAGTTCCTCCTTACACAGCTCCACTGCTGTGTAAACTTCTGCCAGGTGAAGCTAGCATCAACCAGGGCCGGATTCAATATCTTGGTGGGCAGAAAACCCAGCAACAAAATCCAGTGCCATCAGCTTGCAGAACATTAAAAATGACTCTGCAAGATTGGAGATGTTGAACTAAATGCTTGTGTTAGCCTGTGAAAAGACAGTGTGTGAGCGCAACGAGATTAAAAAATAATAATTACAGTTGTACTATTGTGGCTGGGGGAGGAAGGGTGACTGCAGTCATATTGGAAAGGTCAAGCAAACAAAAGAAATGTGTGGCAGCAGTCATCTTGCGAGAGGAGCACCAGGCAAGGAAGAAGAGAAGATCTAGATGTCTGGGAAATGAAAGAAATCATCCAGTAAAAAGATCTGTTCCCCCTCCCTTCCCCCCGAAACAATGACAAGGCCATGAAAGAGTAACTCTGCCTCCAGCAAACAAACTATCGGGGCAAGTGGAGACGCCGCAGTCACTAAGGTTAATGGGAAAATATCAGATGTGGAAAATGGATAAAATGAGCAATCAGACAGTGTTACCAGTCTAGATTAAAGAGTCCAAATAATTGGGGGAAAAAAGAGAAAAAGAAATAGAATTAATGGGGGAGGACAGGGACAATAGAGAATATAGGAATAACATAAGGATTAAAGTTTTTTCCAGAGGGGACTGAAGGAAGGAATTTGCTGGGCACATTGGATGATATTTGCCATGACACATTAAAACTGGGCAATAAACATCACATTCATATTGAGAGGACTGACAGATCCCTTTTCCCAACTCCCCAAGCTGGTTCAGACCAAGAGAAGTGATTGTCCATCTACACTACTGTCAAGACAAGGATAAAATACTGAGGGCAATGAGGGAGAGAGCGGAACCACGGATGATTCTTACAAATTTTCCCAGATGTGACAACCTCAACCCTTAGAAAGTGAAGAGAGCTATATCACATAACTACAGTTCTTAGAAAGACCAATATACGATACAAATAGGGGCTTCCATTCAGACTGACCTTTAAATGGAAGGGACGATATATGTCTATCTCAGATCCAAAGAAGGAAAACAGGTACTTATGGACATGGGAGTAGGCAAATCTGCTCAAGAACAATCTGAAGGGAATCAAAGGCATCGATTCTACGGGTCACCAAGAAATCACTGAGTATCAGTGAGATCAAAGACAGCCAGAACAGCTCAGAAAGATGCAGCAAGATGAGAGAGACATGAGAGCAGGAGAAACTAAGACATTACAATAAATAATGGATATTATATCCATGTGGTCATAATGATGAAGATGTTTGGTCAAATGGAAGCTGGGCTTATATTACCTAGGATATTTGACTATTTGGATATGGTATACTTAATGGGGATAACATTATGGTTAATTTAAAGTTGTGATTTATATTATAAACAAAATGAATAAGGAAATTGCAGAAGAGCAAGATCTCCCCTATTGAAGTTTCATTTTAAGGTTATCACAGTCATTTAAAATTTATATTAACTGGAGAATGGTCATCTATGGTGCAAAAACTGAAGAATAAGTGAACTCAAAGATGGTATAATAATCTCATAATGGCCAATGTTATAAGGTGGTTTAATAAGATTAGATAAGGCTTAATTCTTAAGAATAAAAAAAACAGAAGAAACCCAACCCACCTTCAGAAGGGTATTAACATGCCTGTGGAAGGTGTAAGGGGAGGCCAAGCTCCCATAACTATAGGAGACCGGTCGACAGTGCTGGAAAGCAGAAGAAGGAGGGAGGGAAAGTGAATAAGAGAACATGAAAATATGTTAAATATTTTTATGTTTGAACAGAAAAGATTATATTAATAAATAAAGATAGGGCTCAGAATTAAATAAAATGGTAAATCAGACTGAGGAGCAGGATACAACAATATAGATGTTTATAAAAGGAAAAGCTATATGTGGATGTTTTAAAATCATTGTCAGTATGATGAGAACTCTTATCTAAAATGTTAGTCAAAGAAGAGACGGAATTACAATGGTGACCTGCCACTTGGCTGGGGCTGGGGGGGGGCGGTCTCACTGCTTTTAACAAAGGGTAATATACTGAATGAGAATAGACTCAGTATTTATGGGTGAGGTTGTTACTGTCATAATGTTAATGTTAAGGGGATGAACAATTCAACAAAATGGAAAGGGATATTCTGCTCACTGAAAAAAGATTTTCCTAGTATGATCTATTTACAAAAAACACACTTGAAGGAAAATGATAAATATTTGATTACTTCTTGGACACACTTACTATATAGCTCTGCATGGGCATCTAATAGAATAGCAGTGGCAATACTATTTGCTAAACATTTTCCTTTTACTATTTCAGCAAGATTTATAGATACTGAGAGTTGAATATATTTTAGTTAAGGGGTTCTTGAAAGGTAAACTTCTCACCTCAGATAATGTATGTTCCCAATCAAGGGCAAACACTTAGGGTACATCCTCATTACCGCGGGTAGCCATCGATCTTTTAGATATCTTAGACACAAATATCAAGAAAAGGGCAATAAAGCCAGAAGGCTTTTAGCCCGAAAGTTAAAAAAAGAAACAGGATAAATGAGCCATTCTTCTGATTAGAAATACAAAGGAGGATTTAATAACTAGCATCAAATAAATTTCTGAAATATTTGCTAACTTTTTTCAGACTTTGTGCACTTCAGAACCCAAATCCTGAACTTATAAGTAGATATTTGAGAAGCGTGAAACTACCTCAACTCTCAGAGGACAGTGTGGGAGCTCTTCATAGGCAAATTGCTACAAAGGAATTTGAAGTTGTAATTAAGAATTTAAAATCCAGCAAAATGCCAGGTTCCAATGGGTTTTCTGAGGAGTATTACAGAGGTCTAAAGGAAAGGTTGGTCCCTGTTTTAACTGAATTGTTTAATACTATATCGAAGAGGAACAAGATTCAGATTCCTGGGAGGAGGCAAAAATTATGATTGTTCCCACAGAAGGAAAAGATCTTAGTATCCACATTAATTAATGCCAAGGGGCTAGCAAACAGACTGAATGTCATCTTACCCAAATTTGTTCATCCTGAACAATCTGGGTTCATTGCTGGCAGGCATCAGATAATATCAGAACTCTGAATATGATCCATGTTGTTAATTGTTGCAAGTCTTACTGTGCGTTGCTTTCTTTGGACACAGAGAGAGCCTTTGACTGATGCACTGGTAGTACCTCGATAGATTTGGTAAGCTTTGGTTTTGGACATCAGTTTTATAATAACATATCAGGCCTATATTCTCTTCCCCAAGTGTCTGCTTTAGTTAATGGGCATCAAACTCCTCCTTTTCATGTGCCTAGGGGTAGAAGACAGGGTTGACCATTATCCCTCCTGTTGTTTATTTCTTTTTTATAGTAACCAGCTAGACTTTGTATTGCATATTATTGGAAAAATGTGATGATGATTCCTATGGAACTGCAATATAGTAAAATATGGACTGTCCTTTTAAAGGAAAAGCTTTCACACTATGTATGATACACCCAAGAGAAGCACCAAAAAGAGGATAGGTGTTTTGAAATTTGGTCACTCTTTTATTGTACTCAGAGAAGAAAGGCTCTTGAGCCAGGAAGTCACGATCTTTTGTCAGGTTCTTTGAATATTAATCTGATCCTGAGGCAGTAATAAAGTATGATGTAGTATGATAATGTTAATGACTTAATAAAAAGTTTCAAAAAAGAGCACTGAACGTCCAGGTGATCAAAATCTGATCCCAGGTTTGGGTTCATATCTGAATTCTACAAATTACTCCTATCTTTATTGTGAACTATATCAAAATACCAGATCCAAACACATCCCCAATTTAACCTATTTGATTACTTTTTCAGTTTCTTGGTTCTCTGTCTCAGGTGTATTTTAAGTAGCTTGTAGCCCTCCACTGAGGGAGACTGCTGTAAACAATAGGCTGTAGAAGCAGGGTTTGCTTTAAAGCAATAATTCTCACATTCATCTGTGGAGCATTGGTTGCGACTGGCTGAGAATTATGCAGTGAACAAACTGGAATAGGAGGTGACCCACCAAGTTATCCAGAGAATGAAAATTTTGGAGAATCCCTCTTGTAGACCCTCCTCAGTTTTTATCTTTTCCTCGTCTTTTTTTCTTTGCTAGTTAACTCCTTTATTCACTTCTGTTCTACATGGAGTTTTCCGTTTGCATGACCAATACCCATAGACATATTGATCCAGGATTTTTTAAAACTAGAAATGATAACAAGGATTTATCTGCATGATGCTTCAGTTTTTAACCATTTTATTGTGTTTTTTGTACAGTGATTTTAGTCTGACTTATCTGTAACTTGTTCTGATTCTGTGGGCAGGCAGAGATCCAGGCATCCTGAGCTCTCCTGAGGCTGCTTTGTGCCCCCAAACTAGTGCAGAGCGGCCCTAAATCTGTTCATAGGAGGATCATCTCAGGGCAGGTAGAGTTGGCATAGTGGTTCCTAAACCATTCTTCCAAGAAGGGAGTTGGGTTGGAGAAGGAGCCATGTTTTCAGTCTCCCTCCCTATGCCTGTCTGATGGTTTAGGGTAGCTGCTATGTGGTGCAAGTTAAAGCAGCCTTCTACTTGTTATGTCATAGTCAGCCAGAGATTGGGAGTCCACACAGGTAGCATAAAGCAATCTTTACGCCTCTCTCTCATGCACTGCACTTTATGCTCCTTGGATGTAGCTAAGAACCTCGACCATAATTGGCTAAATCTCCCAATATGTTTCCTTTATGAATCATTTGGATGGTACTGTGATATTCCAGTAATCTTTTCTTCGAGTACAACAGACAGTTGGGTTATATACTGAATTGTCAAATATTTCTCAACTGCAAATCCACCAGTATGTATTTCCAAACACTGCTTTTTGTAATTAAACTCTTCTTCAAGTTTACTTTGCTTTGCTTATATTATCTTGTTGGGCAATCATTCTTTGGAACATAGTAAAACACATCTAAACTACTGTTCTTGTAAGGGAAAACTAAACAACATTTAATATGCCATTGTTGCCTTATGGCCATACTTATGTAATTTCAATAAATAAACTGAGAAGACACGAATGCACCCAGATCAAAAGAAACATGGAAAGCATGTTGTCCTGAGTGAGTGTTGCAACAGTATCTTGTATTCAGAATGCTCTGAGTATGCAGAAACCTAAATAAAACATAAATACTGAAAGACCTCATATTGAAGGAAGCATTTTTGGCAAGTGTGTAACTTTACTCATGTGAAGAGTCCCACACAGGTCAACAGGACTATTCATATCCATAAAGATAAGCATATCTGTAGGTATTAGCAGGATCTTGCCCTCAGTTTGTGCAGTACACATGACGCTGGGGTCCTGATCCTGAATGGGACCTCCCAGGAGCTACTGTAATAGAACTATGAATAAGACTGACAGGGCTTAAAACAGCCCTGGGAGAAGCCTGAACCAGGGGAAGAAATTAAAGACAGCTGGGGGTAGCTGACTGGGTAGCTGACCAAAGCTGTGGCCAATGTAACTAGGGCCCAGCTGGCCCTTTTAGGAGAGCAGAGGGCTAGAAGCAAGAAGTCTCTCTCTAGCCTTTGGAGAGGGAGGACCTGGCTGCTGGGGCTAAGCAGGGTACTGGGAATAGGGCAGGGCTGGGGGAAGGATAGCGAAGCTGTGGAGCTCTGACCTAGAACCCCCCAGGCTGCGGGGCCTAGTCTACGGCCAACTAGGTACTGGGGGTACAGAGGGCAGCCCCAAGGGTAGGCAGAGGCAGCAGGTCCAACTCTCCTTGCCAGTGATGACTGGCGATGATACTGCAGTCTGCCCCAGTGAACGGGGGTAGGTGGTGACTGGCAGTTGCCTAGACTGAGGCAAGGTGGGGATAGGGGGTGGGGGTTCCCCCGAGGAGGGGAGACCCAGAGATCTGTGGGGGTACTGCAGGGGTGCAGCACCCCTGACGAGAGGGCACCAGGGTCCAGGAGGGACATGGGGCCGAGGGCAAGCGGCACTACAGGCTGCAGAGGGCATTCCGGTGGCTGGTGAGCTGATTCCCTGGACGACCAGCAGGAGGTGCCAGCAGGGTGAGTCACCACACACTTACAGTAATATATATATATATATATATAAACTATTACTACTGTAGACTTCGTTTAATTTTTCACCTTGAACATCTACATCTCAAGTCTGCTCCTGCTCCCACTGAAGGTAATGGCAAAACTCCCAAAGGATTTCGGTAGACTCGCTGGTATTTAACTTGGTGGACTGTTGGATATCTAGGTTCAGCTAGAATGAAGTGGTGTATAAACCACCCCTACATTTGTTGTTGCTCTTCCCCTAATCTCTGTTTGTCTTTCTGTCCTCTGACACTGAACTTCTCAGGGCAGGGATTATCCTATCTTGGATGTCTGAAAAGCAGGTAGCACAGTGAAGGTGCTGCCACGAAGAACTAGCAAAGAATAAATACTAATGGAGCTAAACCAAAAATTACACTTGAGCATTTTACACATGAGGAAAAACTGAGAGTCCCCGTATTTACCTCATTAGTTATTCTGCTACACATGTGTGATTCCTGACAACTCTTTCCAGGGCACAAGAAGCTATGGCAACAATTTCTTTCCAAGAAAAGTAATAAATAACATGCCAATCCATTGACTGAAATAGGGGTAGGATATTACCCAATGTTTTTAAAATTAACCTATTACTACTACATCTTTATTGCAGCTGAAAAAAAATGTTAACAACCTTCCTCCCTTTATGCTATTTGTTTGATTTTTGCAGTTCAAATCTAGGTAATGAAATTGCTCTCTGTACTTTTTTTTTAGTCACTTTCACTTTCTGATTGCCATGCATTAGCTCAAGGGTCTTGAGTTTGGGTTCACAAACCCTAGAAAAGAATCTTTAAATAACCAGTCTGTTTTATTTAATGGATTTTAAAGGAAATTATGAAAACTACTCCTTATTTCCAGTCAGCTTTGGGAAAAAAAAGTGCGTGTATGTGTGTGCTTTTACAAAACCCAAATGTTGGTCCTAAACTAAGTTGACAAGGTCACTTTGAAATATGTGATGACATAAGGATATGGTTTAAAATGCTGCTAATTATATCCAGACTGAGTGGGGGCTGTGGAAAATTTAAATTTTCTGGAGAAAGGTTTGATTTGGATGGCCCAAATGCTAGTTGCAAAGAACTGTAACTCCATTTAGCAGCTGAGAGAAGAATTTATATTGGAGAAGAGAGACTTTTATATGTGTTTTAGAATGAAACCATGATCTAAATAATGAGTTCTGTAGGGAATAAAATAATAGCACCTGTATAACATTTTTAGCAGAGAATGAATGGAAATATAGAAGAAAATATCTACTAAAAAGCAAATGTCCAAGGTTAACAGTATATGCATTGCAGATCAAATGCAGATGCGGAAGAGAGCTTAGAGCAGGCTTTAACAATGAAGGATTGGCAAGGGTGATTTTTTTTTAATTATTTACAGTTATCTGTCCTCTCCATACCAATTGGAAGAATTTTCTGTATACTAAATACACCATAATAATAACCTAAATACTCCCTTCACACACATCCCTACCCTGCAGAAGGGAATGTAGTCTGATAGCTAATCACACACAGATATTCTCATCCATGGTCTTGTGAGTTTGTAAACATACTTTGGGCCAAGGTATATGGGCATACAAAGACATTTCTATTGTGAAGACACATTCTACTCCTCCATCCCCATTGAACTGAAAGACAAGATTACAACTTTCTTAACAGCACCTAAGAAACTTGTAACTATTAAGCATGTAACTAATGCCCACAGCCTGCATCCTGGTTAATTACTGTAAAGGAGATTTTTTTAGCCTGGTGATTTCTTTTGCATACAAGTGGAGCTGTATTAGAAAGTTAGGTTCCTATAGAGAACCTTTATGCAGGACAAGTAGCAAGTGAAAAATGATCCTGGTTACCCCCCTAGTCCTACCTTAACATTTTGTGTCTCTTATGAAACTACTGGGGAGGGTTATGTAGCAGCCACAGTAGGTGCTATATCTGAGCAAGGGCTGTACAGCTGAACAAATTCTCTTCGTCTGCCCCATTCTTGGTACTGGATTTTTTTAACAATCCAAACAAAGTTAAAACTAGCAAGGGATTTCAGGGATACTAGTAAATAGCTACATGATCTGGGTAAGTCTGTAGTACTGCAGAGCAGATTTGATTGTGGCAGTTGCATTTGCATTCATAAATCTCCAGAAGAAACTACCACTTCCAGGAAGGCTTGGATGATGTCTAGTACAGACTGTCATCTTCTAAGGCTGTGAAAGACAGCTGATTTACTAAATCAAAAGTTCTCCTTATAGGATTTCTGTTTTTTATCTCCCCAAAATTATTTTGTCATCTGTTATAGTCAGCACACTATGTATATTGCTGCTCTGATCTGTTTCCATATATGACAATATATACAGCACAGTATAACATGTCAATGAAAGAGCATGCATGATGTAGCGTAACACATTAGAATACATATTTGATCAGACAATGGCCATTTTTATCTTACTGTATTTCATATTACAGTTAGATACATTGATTTATATTGTTACCCAGTGGCTTTTAGAGTTATGGGCTATTAGTGGTAGGTTCAGCACCATGGAAGAATATTTCCATGGTATTTGTAGGTGGGAGTTTGCCCACCCTAACCTATGATTTCCCTGCTGAAGCAGTTATGTCCTGTTAAAAAGGTTATAGGTGGACCTGTGGTTCTTCCCTAATTATTTAGTCTGTGATATAGTTGTTTGGCCCAGTGCATAAAACTCTTATATGAAATCTATCTGCCCCATTCGGTCACATGACCAGTCGTGGCTAATTATCAGAGAAGGAAGCAGGCCTAGCAGTTAGAGCAGAAGTTGGTAGCCAGGAATTGAAGCCCAGGGTCAGAATCAGAGACCAGATGCCAGAGCCATGGGTCACAGCTGAAGTCAGAGGTCAGGAATCAGAACCAGGTTACCTGGAGTGGGGTGGAACAGGGAAGAAACAGAACTAGAACAAGTCTTGGGAACAAGCAGGCACAGGAAGGAACTTTCACATCACTGCGATGTTCGGTCGAAAAGAGACCCTGGCGACTCTGGTCAGCACTGCTGACCCGGCTGTTAAAAGTCCACTTGCAAAGCAGGCATGTCCCTGCTTCCGGGAATGCAGGCAGAGGTGAGTGCTGTCCGGACCCTGCACCCCAAGTCCCTTCCCCAGTCTTGAGCCCCCTCCCACATGCCAACCCCCGCTCCAGCCTCCTCCCACACCCAAACTCCCTCCCAGAACCCACACTCCACAACCCCTCCATACTCCTGTCCCAGCCCAGAGCCCCCTTCCACGCCCCTGCCCCAGCCCCCTCCCGCACCCAAACTCTCTCCCAGAGCCCACACCCTGCATCCCAACACCCTGCCCCAGCCCAGAGCGCCCTTCTGAACCCCAGACTACTTATCCCCAGCTCAACTCCAGAGCCCGCTCCCCCAGCCGGTGCCCTCACGCTCCTGCACCTCTGTCCCAGCCCAGTGAAAATGAGCAAGAGTGTGAGGGTGGGGGGAAAGTGAGCAATGGAGGGGGAGGGAGTCAGCGGGTTTGGGGTCTCAGAGAAGGGGTAGGGCAGTGGCAGGGGCTCATGGAAGGGGCAGGGAAAGGGTGTGCAGTTTTTTTGCAAATAGGAAGTTCCTATATCCACGATGAAGTGCTTTGAGTGGCTGCTTGGCTTAAGAACCAGTCTGCTGACTCTTTCAGCCAGTCAGCTGATGTAGCCAATCAGCCCACTATACTACTGTGCTCAGGGCCTGGCTTTGCAGCAAGCCCTGATTCCTGTCACGTTCAATCTCTCCTCCCTAAAGCCTGGGATGTCTGCATAAATTCTTCCAATTTCTGCCTACCCACTTTTCCAGTACTAAGAGCTGCACATGCACACAATGAAATTTTCATATACCAAGAATCTTGGTTTAAATGTATTTCATGTATAAATCTTCTTTCACAGTAGTGGACTCCCCCCACCCATGTGTGGCAGGGGGAGTGCTGGAAAAGTATTCTTGCAGATGCTTGTGAACCATTTGTGGAGGTACTTGTAAACACCAGTTTGAGATGAAACTGAAAAATAACCCCAAAATCTAAAATCAAGTAATCTGATTATAGAGTTTGATAGAAAGCACTTTATTCTAATGGTAAATCATTATTCCTCTGAGGAAATCTGGTATGCCTCCATTTAATATAACACCACATTGCTGTAAGATCATTCTCTGACCCACTGTCTCTACATATATTTCATCTTTCATAGAGGGCTCTCTGGGGCACAGTACTTCCTGGGGTGCGGCAATTTACCCACCACCCCCGCTCAAATTTGTGCCTAAGGGGACTATCTAACTCCCTGGGCATACTCACTTGAGTCAGGCGAGCAGGATGGAGGTCCTAGATGATTATCTTTTCGCCATATTGAGTTCCTATGTCATACTAATTTAAACCAGGCCTGTGTTGGATTTTTGGTTCAGCTGCCATGATTCTCTCCTCTTCGTACACTTGCAAACACTTTCCTTGTGTTCTTTATTTATATCATCCCGTAATGACTTTTTTGTGTGACTCACATATAAAAGCTATTTTTTTAAATTAAAAAGTAAAAGGGTATTTTCTGTTGCAGTTTCAAGGCCTGGTCCTGCACATGTGCCATTGAGTAAAGCTAATCACTGCTGGTTTCTTTTGTTTGGGGTTTTGTATAGCTATTCTCTGCTTGTGTACAGCTTTGCATTAATATCCCACCTTTTAAGCAAAATATTGGTTCAGCACTGAGTAGATTTGTTCTTACTCGAAAGAGCCTAGTGGCATGTGTCAGCTCTGTCTAGGTAACCTCACCGAGCGCTGCCTGCCACTGAACTGACAGTGCACATTGAGGCAAACATATGTTTAAGTTTGTGTATCTACATTAGTTATGAATGTACAGTTTGCATATTGCCAGTTAAATTGTGGGGTCACAAAGTTTGAGACTTGCACCATATTAACCCCATATGAACCAATAGGCGTGTATGATCTGCTTTAATGTGAATGATGTGTCAGGAAGAGTTCTAAGCTACAGAAACATAATCGATGTAAGATGATGGAGGAATGGGGAAAGGATTTTAGTCTAGTCCACTAGCGTAGGGCCAGAGTGTGGCCCCACTGATGTCATTAGGAATTTTGTCATTGTCTTCAGTGGGGTCAAAGTTTGGCTCAAAGTGCTCAGCCCTGAAAGGTGCTGGGCATTCCTGGGAAGCGATCAGGGCACTCAACTCCCACTGGGGCTTGGTGTTCAGGACCTTACAGGATTGAGCCATAAGAATTAAATGCACCCCTGTGCGTAGGACCAGCACCAGCTCCATGCACCACCGAAATCCTCTCTTGAGGCTTTAAGTGGGACTTAAGTAATACATATTCCTTGTGTTGCTCCCCTACCCCACTGCCACACGGAGTGAATTTAACCCCTAAAGGTCCCAATCTTGCTCCATTGAAGTCAATGGAAAAACTCCCATTGACTTAGTGGCAATAGGATTGGGCACTATATAGATGATGATTTAGGGTCTGATCCTGAAAACATTTGTTTATTGAGCACTGTGGCTACTACTGTGAACGCTGGCTGGATCAGATCCTTCAAAATCTATAGTCATAGCCCTTAGACTGTTTCACAATATGTCCTTGCTTCTGTGTCAACAAGCACAGTTAGCTCACATACAAAGCCAGGAAAAACAAAGCTTTCTCTCCTAATGCCGCTGTCTTGTTTTTGGTTTTTCCACCTCATGTGTGAGTGGAGTTGAGGTTGTCACTTCATTGGTTGTGGTCAATTCCACACCTTTTTCAGGGTAAACAGCATGAAAACTTGTGTAAGCAGTATCCCAGCCAAGGCTTTTATAAACCAAACTTGAATTTGTTATCCTTTTGGCATCCGTGAATGTGTTTTGTATGATCCTGTGGGCTGGCTGTAGAAAGAGGCACTATAAAAAAGTTTAACAGCAGAACGTTTCATCTGGTAGCATTCTGTGTCAGTTACAAAAAACACAGACCCAGTCCTGTCACCTTTCCTCACGCAAGTACTCCCACTGAGTACTATTCGTGGGAGTAAAGGTTTACACGATTGGGTCCTTAGGCTGGGATTTCTAAGATGCTCGGTGGAGTTGGGCTTGCCAGTCCTATTGATTTCCATTAGGCGTTGGATGCTGAAATACCCTTTGTGCCTTTGAAACTCTCCCCCATATTCCACAAACAACAATCCAATGACTATGAATTGGGAAAAATAACCATTTTCCTTTATTTTTACTTAGGAATTCGCTACAAGGATCTAGTTGTGGGTATCCCCAAAGAAACATACAAAAATGAGAAGCGAGTGGCACTCTCTCCTGCTGGTGTCCAGGCCTTAGTTAAACAAGGCTTTAATGTGCAAGTGGAACATGGAGCTGGTGAAGAAGCAAAGTTTTCTGATGAGCAATACAAAGAGGCTGGAGCAGAAATCAATAACTTGAAAACTGTATTTGGCTCAGATATTGTTTTAAAGGCAAGTTTAGATCTGACCTGAATTATATATATATATATATTCCAGAAGAGAGAGACTTTTGATTTTAAGAAAAATCAGAATTTCAGCACAAAATCAAATCATAGAACAATTTATCTATGGCATTAAATCATATGATAAAACATAATGTTATATGTGTCCAGTAATATAACAGGTACGGTATTTTGTATCAACAGCAATAACTGCTTCACACCTATTAGGCATGTATTGTATTTCTGTGTTTTGGTGGGAGGGTTAAGTTTCCGATATTGCTCGAGATATATTTCAGTTCACACCAGTTCTGGTCTGATTGTTGGTGTTCTGTTTCATCCCAGATAATGTAAACCCCTTACTTGCTCAATGGGATTTGACAGAAATGCATTTAACCCATTTTTGTGTACTACTATTGATCTAAAGCCCTAGTTCTTCATCAGGATCTGCTACTTCAAGACCAGTGTTTCTCAGCCTTTTTGATACCAGGGATCACCTTTCTCCCTTCCTAAACTGTCAGGGAGATCTCAGGGACCGGCACTGGTCCATGGACTGGTTGTTGAGAAACACTGCTCTAGAAAATAGGACTTCACGAGGGCACAGGGATCTGCGTTAGGGACATGGGAGGCCTAAGACACAGATTCCATGTGTTGGAAACTTAATTTAGTATTAATAAAAAAGTTTAATTTAAATCATCAGCCTGAACGTCTTTTAATTAAAAAAATAAAATGTGTGGTATGTTTTGTGTTTAACTAAGGTCAGAGCCCCAGGTTTTAATGAAGTGCTGGGAGTGCACGAGGCTTCTTTGCTCAAGGAGAATGCGACACTTGTCAGCTTTATCTACCCTGCTCAGAACCCAGATCTCCTAGACAAACTTGCTCAGCGCAAAGCCACGGTCTTGGCAATGGACCAAGTTCCTCGAGTCACTATTGCTCAAGGATATGATGCTTTAAGCTCGATGGCCAACATTGCAGGGTGAGGATATGGAATATGAATTTTATTGTGTGAATGTTATTGTTTTAATTGAAGGCATCCAGTGTAGCCTGGTGTCTATTTATTCCTTTGACCACCATTCTATACATGTGATTTTATATAACCCTACTCTCTGTTGCATGCAGAGGGGAGATAGATAGAGAAGTGCTGGCTACTCCATTGCCTACTTCTCTGCTGGGCTATGGGAGCCCCAGAAGATCAGGATAGGGGAGTGGCTAGCTCTGTCTTATGGCGCCTCTCTCTCCTCCACAGAAACCCAGGGCAGCCCAGAAGAGGAGAAAAGGAAAAGAAGCTG
>ML677366.1:17475983-17689070 GCA_007922305.1 Dermatemys mawii
CAGCTGAATATGGTCCTCAAGGGATCATGTACCAGCTAGGAGGAACTGGAGCCCAATGTGCCCTTCCCATCCCTTTCATGTCCTCTTCAGCAGGGATTGTAGGGAGCAAGGTACAAAGGGTATAGAATCTGCCCCAAAGTATTGATTGCAGCACCTTTACATTCTGGCACTTGGGCTGACAAGGTTGCACACTACTGATTTAGGGCCTTGAGGACAGCATGTTAGACACTGCCAGCTTTTCAAATGGTGTGTTTCCCTTGTTATGTAAATGCCAGTGCCTTAAAATTGGTGCTGCTTTCTGTCTCAGATTGATAATAAATAAATTCTTAGAACTATACATATTGCAGGTAGGCAAGCAAACTTATTTCAGTCAATCTGCTGTAACACATGTGGTTCTAAATACCATTGACTCTGTGATAAATGGGCTCTTATATTTGGCATAGGTTTAACATACCAGTTTTTATTATTTTTTCCATGATTCTCTCTCTTTCACACAAATAAAGCTGAAACACAAGATCCTTTGCATGGAAAGTGTATTGATGGGAACAGGCAAACTCCACTTTCCTTAGCTTTATACCTGCCACTTCAAATTATCTTTGAAGTTGCTGTGCTAGTCTGAGGATTGACAGTAGGGGCTGCATGAAGTGGGTATTCATATGAAAATATAACCTTTTAACCTCTGACCACCTGAGTCACAAGCATCTCACTGCTGGTCTTGGACCCTTCCCTCCTACATAGCATCCGACTGTGCTACTAGCCAAGCCATCAAGACCAATTGCCATTCATCAATAGACACATTTGGAATCAATTCAGATTTGGAACTGATTTCAAAGCCATTTAGAGTTAGGTAAGGAACTCGTTAAATAAAAGCACAACAAACTAGTTTAAACATTGGACCAATTATTTACATACATAACCTACATATTGAAATGGTTTAAAATCTGAACCAATTCATTTCAAACAGAATCAATTTGGTAAAGATATCAAAAACATTTAAGCACTTCACTGAATGAGGAATTTTCCTCACCCTTTGCTGGCTTCCTCACCGCTGAAATTTAATTCAGAAGATATTTGATAAAGCTTTCTCACTGCCTATTAGCCATGACATCATTGCATTCCCCTGTAAAAGTATTGAGTGAATATAGTCATTTTAATTTTAGCATCTTCCGCAATGTTGAGTAGGGAAATATTATGCATTTGTTCTTCCCTCTTTGGGTCTCCAGGAGCTTTGAAAATGCTCTTCTGTTGGGAAAAGAGCAAACTCTACAGAGTTGTCATCACTATGTCAGACATTTGGGCCCACTTAAACTCACACTTTGCTATCAGCATGTCTGAATGGGTCATCCCATACCAAAAAGGGATAAGACAAAATAACTCTTTCTTTCTTTCTTGTCCCTTGAGTGAATATTCTTTTAAAATGCTTCCAATGACTCAGCTGTTCAAATACATTAAGTCAATAATGAGCTAAACTTTAATGGGAAATTGTGCAAACCTGTACCTGACATGGGGTAGAATTTCTTTCTTTTTAAATCCTAAAGAATTTTAAAAACCATTTAGTGCTAATGATGTGCCAAACTGACCTCATTATCCTTCTAGGGACAGGACGAGAGTGACATCTTTCTGCCATTCCAACCATTTACTCTTTCCCTGTCAGTGCCAGCAATGATGCCCAGCAGTGATTGTTGTTCTCTGTGACACATGTTTATTTGCAAATGGATGGAGATAATCGTTCAGGTTCCTTCATGTAGACCACAGACTAGGCAGCGGCTGCTGATCATTTTTGCTAGTCTGGGTCAGATTAAAAGCAGAGAGAGCCCATTACCAGACCCCAGATCTGACCACTTTCCACGTGCACCCCACCTATGGTGCTGGTTACAGAAAGGGTCAGTTTACCCCCACCCCAAACCTCTGTGCACCAGTAATGGAATAGGAAAATATACACTTCAGAGAACTAATGGAGGATGCCTAGCTGATGCATTTACCAGGAACAGTGGCTTCAATGGAGCATGATTTACCAACCCCTATATGGAGAAATGCATATTAAACCCTTTAAAATGGCATAGGAATGAGTTCCTGGCCCTCTTGAAACATCCTGCCTTGCACCAGAATTGCAACTAGAACTGATTTTATGTTTGTGAACAATGAGACAAACTGACAAAAGTGTCAGCTTGAATGAAAACAGAACAATCTGTCAAGTTAATCAAACACTATTCATACCTGACTCATGCAGTCATGTGAGGTTTTTTGTCACGTCCAGCATGGTATGAGTTGGACACTTTTACTTACCACCCCTGGACATTCCATCTTTTATTGTAACAGGAAATACTTTGTAATTATTCATTTCCATCACTGGTTCATCCCACGTGCACTATTTTTCTCCTTATGCCGTCAGAGAGAAGTGCGGTTATATGAATCACGTCTCATGTATTCAGCTCCAGTGCTGCTAAGGAGGAAAAAATTACAAGCAATGATAATGTCAGCACAGTCAATATTGTTTGTCTTTGCAGAGCCATAAATAACATCATGAAGATATTTTTTAAAAGGTCTTGCTGACAGCTCTGGTAAATTTAAGCAATCAGGGAACAGAGATGAATAGTATTTTCCTGTTACACACACTCTATCTCTGTCTTTTAGCCTGTAAAACTGTTTAATTAACCTAGTGTCAAATCCTCTGATTTCCCTCCAATAGACTAACACAGGGCTCAAAACTGTCTTCATTTTTATACAGGCTTCTCTTAAAATATTTGTATTTAACATTCATCCACTCCTTTTATTTACCCTAAGCCCAAAATATATTTAGACTCACAGGAAGCACACAACCACAAAAAGGGAACAGAGAGCATTCCACACTGGAGGATCAATTTTTGCTCTAATACAGAAAGTATGCACATAAAAAGTTATTCTTTGGGAAATTTCTAGAAAAGGCTGGATTGTATGTAAGGGTTCTTTTAGGACAGCTTGAGTTTAAGCATGGGGCTGAACACAGCTTTCAATGGGTGTAAATCAAAGCAGAATTGGGCTTAGGGGCATCATACATGCATGCAGCATTTCACAGGAACCATCTGTTAGAATCCAGTGGGTATACCTCATATGATCAATTTTCCTGCCCTTGTTTACCTTGGGCATTAGCATGTCTCAAGCTCCCTGATCTTTCATGTTTATTTATGAAAACCTGACTTCATTCAAGTCAATGGGGCCAAGATTTCATCCACTCTGTTACTCATTTCTAGAGGTGCTCTCCCCAGAATAACTCCATTACAGTATCATATGGTATTGACAATGGACCATCTTCTGTGCCATCTGATGCAACACTGGAGTCAAGAGGGTTGCACCGTGTGCACTTAATGCACATGTGGATTGCTGACTTTGAGATGGTCACATGTATTCAGTAATTCTTTAGACTAAGTGGGTGTTTCTTCCAGGTCCATGCTTAGTTTTTGAATATAACTTATTTGTGCCTAATCACAGAGGTTTTCTGTAGGTTTTGATGTTACTGTTGAATCTGTCATATGATCAGTCACTCCAAGAGCCTCAGTGAAACCATATGAACCTTTGTGTAGTTTGGCCTTTTTCACATTCACCCCCTCACCCCACTCCCAAATACCAAAGTGCACAAACTAGTGCATAGTAGACCGAAAATCTTTAGTTTACAAAAAGCCATTTTTGAGTTACTGGACAGGTGCCTGACTTCTAAAACTGCCAACTGCTCTGTCTTTTGTCCCCCAATAGCCATTAAGAGAAACAGTTTAAAAATTAAAGCAAAAATTTCATCATACACTGCTGTTTGTCAGTGTCATTCTGAGGTACATTCACCCAGTTTAGTCATCTAAAAATTAAAGGTAACTCTAAGCCACGAAGTTTTTGTATCTGAAACTGGATCCAAACTTCCCTAAATCTGGGCATATCTGGCTCCTACAGTTGAGCTCACACACTACAGGCCCAACCCTGTAACATGTTGAGGGTTTTCTGAAAAGAACTGAGCTCCTTCTGTGAGAGCTGAGGGAGCTGGCACCTCTTAGGAAGCATTCAGCATCACGCAAGCCCTGCTAGTGGTGGGATGAGTCTCCACATTTGAACCCTGATCCTCATCACAACTTTCCTGAAGCTAATAATGGGTATCCAGATCTGGGGAGTTGCTTTGGGGCCATCTTTGCTAGATCAGCCATGACTTTCAGCAACAATATACTAGGCATTTTCATGCTGGTTAGTACTGGTAGGCAACAAAAATGTGAAGCCACAGAGAGCATTCTAATGAATGTTTGCTGGGCCACTTCCTGGTCTCTGAAAAAAGAACAATAAATTGAGAGGTTTTCTGAACAGCAGTTAATTAGGAAGAATAAGTTATGAAGGGAAACCCATAACTATAGGTGCACCACGCACACTTCCTTTGGAAAGGAAATGTGTTGTTTGCCTCATTTTCCATTTGCTGCAGTGTTTTCATGATTGCCAATTTAATCCGTTTAATGAGAGAACTCCTGTGCTGTGATTTCTAGAAGTAACAATAGCCTGGCCTGCATTCCACCTGCAAGGTCATACACATGGACGCCCCAGGCCCATTAAAGCTAGACATGACCGCTTCACCCAGAGGTGGTTTTTGTTTTGTTTTTTTAAAAAAAGTAAAAATACTGTAACCATAATACGCATTTTATTTATGCCATGAGTCCACAACCTTGGTACTTTCCAACCTTGGTCCACTTTCCTTTCCCAGCACTAGTCCTCCATCAGACATTCACTTTAAAAGAGTGTTACAAATCATTGGTATAAACTGTTATGACATCTGAATGTATTTTTTCATTTAGTAGATGTATTGGTTTAAGATGTTCAATAACTGTTGTTTGTTTTATGGGGTTTCTTTTAATTATCTCACTGATGTGGTCTGCATAGTTGTCTGAAGGGTTTTGGCCCAGCTGTGTGTGGTACTCAAGAAGGTACAGTACGTAATGATACCTTTGGCATAGGTATCCTTATGCTCTGTGCAGAGGCTTTACTGCATTGATACAATGTTTTATTATTATTATTTGCATTTTCTAGGTACAAGGCTGTAATCCTGGCAGCTAATAATTTTGGTAGATTTTTTACTGGTCAGATAACAGCAGCTGGAAAGGTGCCTCCTGCAAAGGTATGGACTGTACAGATGAGATGTGTGGAGGAAAATTCTGCATTGAGTGTCCTGACTGACAGTGCACTCATGAAGTGCTGCGCCACCATATGACCTTTCTAGGAAATCTGGGGCATAGCTGTTACAGTTCCATTTGTTGCAACCTTATTTGTACTAGGGCCAGATTGTACCTGTTCCTTACACAGGTGGATGGGGCATATGGAGCCTTCCCCTTCCCATGTGCTCCCTTTCCCGATGCCCCAAGACTAGGTATAATTGCAGTACCTGAGCTCTCGAGAGTGCAGAGACTGCGCTCCACTAGAACTTCCTAAGGCACTAGCCTTCCCAGAGGGGGGTGGGTGGAAACAGGGGCAGTTTCAGAGCTGGATGGGTGCTGTGCAAATTGTTTGCAGCAATCCCATGTGGGGTTGGTGCACTGGGTCCACTTTTTCCTGTATGGGTAGGAACTTTCCAAGTGCCCTCTGGCATGGAGTAGACATAGCCTTCGAAGAGAACTTGGCCTCAGTTCTGTTCTAATTGGGCTTTTTGAAGTATTTTGGCAAATGTTTGATGAGATTAAATCATTTAAGTGCCACACATGCATTTAATCACATCACGCTTAGAGACAGATATTCATCAGAGAGCAAGTGTGTGTGTGTGCGCACGCGCATGTTTGTTTGTTTGACTGTTCATTTGTTTGTTTAAGAAAAATAATCCCCCAACAGAATATGCTATTCACCAAGGGACTGATACCCATCTCAGTGGGAGTTGAAGTTTAGATTACATTCCAAGGGCAGAATTTTGTGTATACCATCCATCTGAGGAAAAGCCAGACTATAACAGAGTAAAGCATTTAAATAGCTGATTAAATCAAGCCTATTTCCTCCACCACCAATGTTCCAGAGTGAACATTTGAGTCCTTCAGGTGTAGGAAGATTAGCCCTATTCATGTTTTGTTTCACTTAAAGCAGTGATTCTCAAACTTTTGTACTGATGACCCCTTTCACATAGCAAGCCTCTGAGTGAACCCCCCCCTTATGAATTAAAAACACTTTTTTATATATTTAACATTATTAAAATGCTGGAGGCAAAGTGGGGTTTGGGTTGGAGGCTGACAGATCGTGATCCCCCACATAATAAACTCACGACCTTCTGAGGGGTCCTGACCCCCAGTTTGAGAACCCCTGACTTTAGGGTTTAAATAGCTAACCATTTTCTACCTGATCTTATTTTGTAAAAATCACACCTTGTGTGGGTGGTTATTTAAGTACTTACATAGTTGTGATAAGGTTTGAAACTTCCTTGAAGTACTTACATTTAGTAGCATCATATGCTCTTGTAACTGTAAGTGCTTTTGAAGATAAGTGATGTAATATACTCAGCATGGAGTTGGGGTAGGGCACAGAATACACTTTGCTCACTCGCGGTTTGTTTGATCTCTCTAGATGTTGATAATTGGTGGTGGCGTGGCTGGGCTGGCCGCTGCAGGAGCTGCCAGAGCAATGGGAGCCATTGTCAGGGGATTTGACACCAGGTAGGGTAAGAAAATATCAGTTTAATTTCTAAAAACACTTTGCTTAGGTTTGTACCCAACGACCTGGGCAAAATCCTACTCTCAGTTACATCAATGAAATTCTCTTTGAAACCAATGTCCCAAATTCATCTCTGATGTAAGACCGTGAAGTCAGCACGCACAACAGCCAATGAACACATGCAGTATGGGTATCTTGGTACACAAATTCCCTGCTTGCACACGTGCCCCAGTCTTACACACATTCAAGCTGACTGCATTCAAGTCCAAGGTCTAGTTTTGATCAAAATCCCACTTGCAAGCTAATGCAAAATATTATCATTTAGATATGGAAAAAAGCCTAATAACGCAGTTGTATATGATATATAAACTCTCTTTTTTCAATTCCCTGGTAGTTTATTAAGTTCTTGAAGTCTTGGTTCAGTTAGAAAGTTTAGAAAAAGCTAAGATACCGCTTTGTAATTATGTCCAGGATCTCCAGAGAGCCAGAAACCCTAAATTCATTGTGGCTCTACTTTGGTGCAATGTTTTACTCATGCAAAATTAGAGCCTATGTTGAGTTTCTTTGTTGTAAATTAATGTAACAGAGTTTGTGAATTTCTGTCATCTTGCACCTGGTAATGTAATCATGCAATGTCTGCCTTGATAAAATAGCAAACTGCAATAATCCAATATCTGTCATCTCTGTGCTTTGTATGCAGGCTGCCAGCACTGGAGCAGTTTAAATCCCTTGGAGCAGAACCTCTCGAAGTGAATATTGCTGAAACTGGAGAAGGTGTTGGAGGCTATGCAAAAGAAATGTCCAAAGAATTTATTGAAGCAGAAATGGCATTATTTGCCAAACAGTGTAAAGAGGTGGATATTCTCATTAGTACTGCCCTTATACCAGGTAAGGTGCAACTTTATGATTATTGCAGACTCAGATATATGTTCCCATGAACATTTCCAGACTAGTGATATAAATACAGTTAGACAATCAATAGCAGTTATGGATGAATAAGGGTTTCGGGTTTGGGTTCCAGTTTAGATTTATTTCATGGATTAGAATGGCTTCTTTTGAGTTGTCTAGTTTTAGTATGATTAGTATTTTATTATTTATTTCCAGTAGACACAAAATGTACTGAATATTTTCCTTGCACATCTTCCGTTTCTGTGGTAGAATCTTGCTGTATACGATAGCAATTAGTAGATTTTTACTTTTATTTTTTAATTTGCAATAGGGAAAAAAGCCCCAATCCTAATCACTAAGAATATGGTAGAGTCAATGAAGGATGGATCGGTAATTGTGGATCTTGCAGCTGAGGCTGGTGGCAATGTGGAAACAACTCATCCTGGAGAACTTTATATTCATGAGGTCTGTAGAATAAAAGTCAGCGCTTATTAGGAATGGTTGAAGTGCATATGGAATTGAAACAATATTGCAATTGTCTGAAGAAACTAAAAAGTAATAAACATTCTAGTAACAAAGAACTGCCCTTGTTTCCTTGAAGCTATTGCATGTCTGTCATGAATACTTACTATTGTGTGGCAGGATAATAAAGCGGAGTCTTTTACTTCACAAGTAATGAAACCACAAATTGAAATACTGTCCAGACACCATTCCATCTTTGAAGATTTTATGCTTTGTGATTTTTATAAGCATGGTTACAGTGTTTTTAATAACCGTATTCATAAATGACCTTAAATTCATCCCCAGAGCTTTACTAACAAAACGGTGGAGCTGTCCAAAGTCCAAGTGTAGTAAAAGCAAAGGAAATTTGACTTAGAGGTTCATTTTATTTAATCACTTATAAAACTAACAATGGTCATTTTTACTATTTTACAATATTGAACCATGAATTTAAACATAGAAAATTGCTATTCTTAGATGAAGTTTGATTACAGCTGTACAATGTAGAACTTTAAGATGATATAAAGGTGTAATTATTTGTCTGTTGCTAAAACATATATTTAATCTGAATTGTTACAAAGAACCAGATTAAAGCACTTTTCCATAACTATCTTCCCCTTCCCAGTATGGCCAGCCCCAAGACTACAAAATCATGGAGTCAGGCTCCAGAAATAATAATGTGTAAAAATATTAAATATTGAGGGTTTTTTATTTGCTTCCTGATGTTGGAACATTTAGGGTTCACGTTTCAAGTGTTTCTCTGCAGCCAGGAGGACTAGAAACTTACTTTTTCAGTGAAAGCTGAGACTGGTTGCAACATGTTTCTAAGAACTGGGGCTCTACGAAATATGTTAAATATCATGACACTCCTAATAAAATTCGGAGAGTTGGCAACATTGCCTACCTGTGCCGCTGGGCTCTCTGGGCTGCCTCGCTGACTTCCCCTCCATCTGTGCATCCTTTATCTTTACTCCAGTGCATCAAGTTTATCTTTACTATAAACTAGCTGCTGGTTGGGCCTGATTTGGGTTACTCTGCTGGGTTTATCTCCCAGTCCTGTGCTTAATAGGACTGGTTGGGAATATTCCATCAAAATAATTTTTGATGGAAAATGTGGTATCTGCAAAATCAATATTTCCCCTGGGAAAATTTAGATCTTGCTGAAATGTTTTGATTTTTCCCTCAGGAAAATTGAAACAAAATATTTCATTTTGGGGTCAGGTTGCTCTAAATGAAAGTATTTCACTTTGTTGAACTGAATTGAAGTGTTTTGTTTTAGATCAGCTCAACATTAATCTGTGTCTGCTTGAAGGGCTGTGGACCTCATGGGAGTTGTAGTTAGAGTACCCCAAGAAGCCATTCTCCACTGTGGTCTGGTCTCCCTGGCTGGACAACATGTCTTGCCATGCACAGCCCTAGAACTCAGGCTGTAGTTGGGCTTGCTTTGTTTCCTCGGGTATCATCATCAGGACTGTGAGGCTGCCTGCCTCTTTACAAAGATATAAGGGCAACTGTGTGAAGAGATAAACATGTAAAGTAGGGGCAGCTCTCTGATCATGGTAATGAGAACCTGAAGTAGGGAATGAAGATCCAGTGTGAAGACACACTGAACTTAGGGCTTTAGCCAATATCCTTCTATTGATTAAGAGGAAGCTTTCCCTGGGAGGGGGATATCCCATAGCTGCTTACTGTTGGGTTTCAGATAGTGGGGACTGTATGGACACAAGGAATATTCCATGCAGTGGTACAACGGTTCATTTAATTTTCCACCCCAACTAATTCCAAAACCATTAACTCCAGCAGGAGCTTTAGAGTCCTGAACTATAACAACAAATATTCTTGAAGAAGATAATATTCCTAATTGTGTAATTGTTCTCTGAGCAAGGATTGACCACTATTGACCACTGCCCACCGCCCATCTGAAATGAGGTCTCTCTGTAATCCTTTCTAATTTTTTCCAGACTTCAGAATTTTAAATGTATCTTTGAAATGAACTGATGTTTGAAGCCACTACGGGTCGCTGTGGCTTCACTGCAGGGGAAGGACACAAAGGCCCCTGTAGGAGCCTATGGCTGTGCAAGCTGTTAGGATGGGATATACCAAATGAACAATTGAAATGGGGCACAGAGCCTTCATAGCAACATTAGAGCCCCCACAATATTCTAGACAGAGGCTAGTAGGCTGTGGCTGTGTTCTGGAAAGTCAGCTGCAAAGAGCAGTCCCATCTATGGTGTTTCAGTATTAACTTGCACTGATATTGTCTGTGGTTTCCATACTTAAATATTATATCCTCTGCCTTACTCCTGAACGTGTGTTGGAGCCAGCACCTGTGGCTACATATGGGATAAGTTGGCAGCTGCACAATCCAGATGGCTAATAATGGAATGTGTTATAATGAGGATAAAATAAAAGGAGAAAAAAACCAAGAATTTAGTGCACATCATCCAAGGTAGAGCATATGCAGTTGTTTCGAGAGGATAGGCTTAGAATTATATTATTTTCAATGGTCCACATACTTAATCTTTAATACTGTGAGATGTTGGTAAGGAAACTTTATCTTCTTCTGTGTATTTGCAAAGAATAGAAATTGAAGGCATCTAAAACCATATCTTCCTTTTGGAACTAATTGGAGTGCAGTTAACCTAGGAAACATATTGTGCAATGTGATCTTTATCAGACAAACAAAAGGTGTTTTCAAACTTTAAAAAGCGCTTGACTACTTATTCTCAAAATAAGCACCATATGGTTCCCCAACTGGCCTCCCAGCTTGTTTGGTTCCTGGCTTGCTGACAAAATTGCTGATTTTGTGTGTGTGTGTGTTCAGACATCAGAGTAAGCTATTAGTTTTAAAAGAGAGCTCTTAAACTTGTAAAACAAAGTGTTAGAAAGAAGTGTCTGCAGTAATATGTGAATTTGATTTCCTAGCATTTGTAAAATAAGCATCAGATCTATGGAGAACACATAAAAAGTTTTCAAGATAATACATGAAAAGGTTTGACATAAATGTATTTCTCTTTCTCATCAGGGTGTGGTTCACATTGGTTATACAGATTTGCCAAGTAGAATGGCAACTCAGGCCAGTAGCCTGTATTCCAACAACATCTTGAAATTATTAAAAGCTATTTCTCCTGACAAAGAATATTTTCATTTTGAGCCAAAAGATCATTTTGATTATGGGACTATTGATCATGTCATTAGAGGAACCATGATAATGAAGGTGAGTGAGTTTTAAGCTCACTTTTAAATTGCTGATAAAATGGGTATAAAAATGTATTATGAAGGACATAAATGTTCCTGTTAGTCAATCCAGAAAATCATCTCATAGACTGTAGACTTTAAGGTCAGAAGGGACCATTACAATGGCTAGCTCTTATAATATTCATAATTGTGCAATGCAGGCAGTTTATATTTTAAATGTTGCAAGCACTAAGATATTTAGGGGTAAAATACAGATTAATAAAAGTCTCAGATGAGAGCTGTGCCATCATTTTGGGATTCATAAAGAAGAATTCAAGACTGAGGATTGATCCATTAGCTCAGTGATTGTGGGAGATATGAATTCAAGTGTCAGATGAGGTTTCTTGCTCTGGGATCAATATGTGCTGGGAACATGAGAGGATGTGATCAGTCAAGGAGTGATGAGTGGGTGGGAGTGTGTGATATGCATGGTTCTTGAAATAATGTTGGTTAGTGTTAGGCTTTATTGACTGGAGGATGTTTCTGCGATGCAGTCACATCAGTGTGGGAGGAAGAAGAGCACTGTTACTTAAGACAATAATGTTCTTCTGAAGCAGTAGTGTTCAACCCTCAGTGTATGGGAAGGAAAATGGGATAGACTGCAACCCCATATGACTGCCCCTCGCCATCCTCCACAATCTCTGTCTTAGTAGCAGAAACCATCATCTTTCTGCTGCTCTGGTCACAGCGGGAGAAGGGGCAAGGGAACTGAACCGGCAATTAAATGACAATTAAGATCGCTTGTATGTTGACTGAGATTTTTCCAAACGAGACATTTCTTTGGATAGACTGATTTTTTTTGCAGGGATGTGTTTTTTTAATGGAATGTAGAGTAAGAGGTATTTCTGTTGATAAGGTGAATTCACAAGGATTCATATCTGCCTTCCGTATCATTAGACCAAAGCATAGTCATGCACAATAATTAAATATTTGCAGGCTGAAATTAATGTTTGGCAGAGGAGTTGTTAGAGAGAAATGTAATAGACCTAAAAGATACCAAGCCAGATGCAGTAATACAACTCACAGGGGGCTGGAGAGGCCAAAGATGGCTTTTCACCACTGACTGAATTTATAAAAAATTATAATTTATTAAACCAGTATCTTTACAATAAAGTTATCTGTGCTCTTTCATCAGTGTAATAAAAAAAATAAAGGCCAAATTCTGTATCTTTACTCATCTCAGTAATCCCAGTGCCTTCACTGAACCAACTCCTATGAGTATATGTCATAGGAAAAGACCCTATGATAATGGAGGGCAAGATGCCACAAGAATCCATCATAGTCATTGTCTTGTTCTGTCACAGGAAGGTAAGAATTTATTTCCAGCACCTTTACCAAGAACAATGCCACCTTCTGTCCCTGCTAAACAAAAAACTGTGCAAGAACTAGAATTGGAGAAAAAAGCCTCCATCTCACCATTCAGAAAAACTATGACATCAGCTGGAATTTACACAGCAGGTAAAAATGATTCACCAAGAAATATTTGGCTGCACAATCCATTTTGTTTGCATTTCCTTCAATCTGCATAGCATTTCAACATAAGTCTTGCTAGGAATAAATTGTTATTTATTGAAAATAAAATGAACTCCTGAACTAGAGCAATGCACAGTATCTTAATACTGAAAAGTAGCAGAAAAGGTTAAATTATCAGCTAGCTTACTTCCACTGCATGCATCCGACGAAGTGGGGACTAGTTCACGAAAGCTTATGCTTCAATACTTTTGTTAGTCTTTAAGGTGCCACAGGACTCTTTGTTGCTTCTGCAAACCCAAATTAACACGACTACCTCTCTGATTCCTGCTAGTTTAAGTTATTTTCCAGGCTAGAAAATGGGAAAATGGTAGTAGAGTATAGGTTAGTTCTCTGGTGTTCTATGTTAAATCATTCCATACTTTGTGTAACCAAGAAACTTTCCCTGCTAGTAACTGCATATATAATAAAGAGCCAATATGATATTGTGTATGGGCCAGATCCAAAGCCCACTGATATTAATGACATTGATATTAATGATTTAGTTGGTGTTGGTCCTGCTTTGAGCAGGAGGTTAGACTAGATGATCTCCTGAGGTCCCTTCCAACCCTGGTGTTCTATAATTCTATGACTCTAACTTCAAAGAGTTTGGGATCAGGCTTTTAATGAACTATATATTCGCAAATGTCATTCCCAGTGTTCTGGTTATTATACCTTGAAAATACTATGTTAAAGTAGAAAATAAACCAGATAACAAGGTTTTGATTTTAGCTAGTAATGTTTTCACTCATAAACAGCATTGCATTATTCTGTCTTTATTAAATTTCTTTAAAAAGAACAAGGGTAGAATTAATATAAAATGATCTTTAATGTAAGTGAAGACAGGACATTTTAACACACCTTTGTGGGCTGTTCACCTTCTGAAATCTTGCGCCAGATAAATGAGCAATAAAAGGAGTATCCATTAGTCCAAGGAACGGGATTTTCTGGCAGTGGAGAAAATGGATTTCAAAAGGGGTAGGGGGGTGGAGGAGGATCTAAGAACTTGCTTTTATTTAGCAAATTTTCCCTAATTCCAGCCTTGTGGGGGACCCAAAAAACTTCCCACATGGCCTCATCACAATGGTTTTGCCCTCACTGGGTAATGAGCTTGTAGATAAATTCATTATTGAATACTGTCCTTGGAGTATAATCACTTCATTATTCCACTCTGGAGATCTGTTTTCTTTGATTAATGCTGCCAAATACAGATTTTAATACTTCAATAAAGCCTTCTCAGGCTGGTTAGCACTTCAGAAATTGACACCCCTTCCCTACACACGTTCCCACTAAGAGCCAGATTCTGTCACTCTTGCTCATGAGTACTAACTGCTTAGAGGGTGGTCCAGTTGATTGTATTGGAACTGTGTAAGTAGTAAAGTGTTGTGGAATGTGGCAGAAACTGGCCCTCAGTAAAAATATACATATAATTTCAGCTATGTATCTGTCACAATGGTGCATTCTTTTCTCAGAGGAAAAACATTTTTTGAAATTTGAGTTTGTATGGCCAAGAAGACAAGTACAGTACTGAAGGAGATAATAGAGTTTCTACCAGTGGAATATTGTTGAAATGTTTGTGTGGTCTGACTGCTTCAGTAATATACAGCTGCTACACTGAGGTCTGCTATGCTTTGCTCAAGCTAAGTATTTTGCATTTCAGAGATTTTTATTGTTGGCATCTCTGGCTCTGGATCCTAAGGCTGGAACAGATAAATTGGTGAACCGAATTCTACTCTAGGCAAGGTTGAGTTCTGGCAGAAACAAGGAATAAAAATTGTGCATATAAAAGCATGTCTAGGAGCTTTCTCCTGCTCCCATTGATGTCAAAGCTTCGTTAGAACAGGGTTGGGTTCTTGCTCTGTTTTTATTTTACAACTAATAAAGAAAAATGCTTTTTTTATTCTTCTGAGCACGTACTTTTCTTTTTTAGGCTTGACAGGTGTTTTAGGATTGGGGCTTATTTCTCCTAATGCTGCTTTTACTCAAATGGTGACCACATTTGGTCTCGCTGGAATCGTCGGCTATCATACTGTCTGGGGCGTCACACCAGCCCTGCATTCACCGCTCATGTCAGTAACAAATGCAATTTCTGGTAAGGGCATGCCTTTCTTCTCTCATGTGTTTTGTTATGAGAGATTTAGGGTCAAAATCTCTGCTGGGACACTTATACAGATGGGAAAACTTAGACATAACAGGAGTGAGTGAGTTACTGTTATAACTGGGATTAGAAGCCAGGCGATCCTGTCTCTCGAATCCTTCCTCAGTGTTCTAAACAGTGCTCCCTTTAGTTTTTACTTATATCCCCAGTAAAGCTCCCCCACAGAGAACTCACTATAATCACACAGCCCAAGGGCTGAGTGAGAATCATCCCCTTTAAAGATAAAGCCAATCTAGTGACTATTAAAGTTTATATAACAGATGCAAATAGCTGTGTGAGGCATGATAGGATGAGGAAGAATGTCACACAAATCATGCCAATTACAAGTGGGTATGCTTAGCATTACTGTATAAGGCACATTGTAGGCTCGATTTCTTTCCACATCCTTTGTATGACTTTGATCTATGTAGGGGCCAGCTTGTACCTGGTCCTTATATAGCTGTGTGTGTGTGGCGGGGGGAGAATTGAAGGAGTCTGGCACAACTGTAATCCCTATGCTTGGCAGGGAGGAAGTGTAGAGACTCTTCTCTTAGAAGGTAGGTCTACACTGCATCCTCTGTACGTCAAAGTGTAGAGTAGCTACTGCATCACACACACACACACCCCTCAACAGATGCACGCACACACACATGCACGCACACACACACACACACACACACACACGCCCATCACAGTACAAGTACAAATAGCCATGTAGATGGGGAGGCACTATTTAGGAGAGTAAAGACATGCCCGAGCCATAGGGTATATACCCTGCATGGCTCTCTATACACCCAAGCCCTGACTCCCTCTTCTACACTGTACTTTTTAGCAGTGTAGTGAGTTACTGCTGGAGCCTCTCCCTGCTACAGGCAGTGGGGGAAGCAGTAGGCAAAGGCTCTGGCAGGATGCTGAGTTGCAATACTGATGGATGGATGGATGGATTTCATGTGGTAATAACCTTAGCAATACTCTGCTGATATTATTTATTAATCGTGTTTATTGGGTTATTGCCTAAGGACCAAGCAAGGTTGGGCCCCCACTGTGCTGGGCACTGTTCAAACACAGAGTAGCAGACAGTCCCTTCCCCAAAGAGTTTACGACCTCAATAGACCAGATAGGCACTGGGTGGGGAAAGAGCTAGAATACACAAGCAGAGTGAACAGTGAGATGGCAGCAAACATCATGTTAGGGGCATAACCATTTAGGAGGTGGTAGTTAGGACGGGATAAGCTAAATGGAAAGGAGGATGAGGGGAGAGAGGGTGAGGAGATCAGGGCTGGGGAGAAAAGAGCAAGAGACAGGTGTGGAGAGAAGTTGAGGTGAAGAGACTGTGAGGGACAGCTGGGAGAGGGTATGAGCAAACACCGACCAGCACAGAAAATCCAGTCAAAACCATAGAAAATTCTGTGGATTGCAGAAGGTCCCTGCTTTGGCTACTTCTGCCCCTAGCAGCTGCAGTTTCTCACTGGTTCCTTCCTTTCTGCACCTGATCAATTATTTATTAGTTCTTTGTATGTGTTTTGTCATCAAGTATTGAGTTATTCTGTTTTCTTTAGGTCTTACTGCTGTTGGAGGTTTGGTTTTAATGGGTGGATCTTACCTTCCTTCTAGCTTGCCTCAGACACTAGCCTTACTAGCTGCATTTGTTTCTTCTGTCAATATTGCAGGTGAGCAATGTTTTTCTCTATCTATATCTTATGAGGAATACCTGTGTATGCTGACTTAATAAGACATATTATATGTTTCTGTACATTGGTGCATGATATTTCTGTGATCTGTGAATTGCATTCACTAACCACTTGTAGCAAACTTGTGCAGATTCCGGACTGAAACCATAAGCTACGACAAACATAAATTCAAAATCCATCAGCAAATCCCACTAGAAAGACTCTCCTGAATCTTGCAAGCTGTAGTGCAGAAGTCATTCTTTTGTTTGATGAAATTCTCTGGGCCATATTTTTCAAGGATGATTAAAATGGTTTCTAAATTTTTACTTGCAAGTTTTCACACACTAAACACCTTCATTTGCACTCAGAAACTGGATTGTGAGACATTTAACACCCCATGTGCACACACACATGCTGTTTACATTTCCCCACATGTGCATCCCCAACACTGCATGTGCAGATTTAGAATCTGGACTGAGTCCTTGTTGAATTAAATTATAATTTGTTGAAGCTGAACATTTTGCAGGCCAGAGATTTTGTCTGTTGGCATTTTTGTGTCTGAATTTTAATGGACAAGGAAATAGACAAACTGATAAACCGGATTCTGCTGTAAGCAAAGCTGGAGGCAAGGAGAAGGTCCCTTTGAAAGTTTGGCTCTAGTGGTATTTTAATTCCCATGGATTTGTTGTACAGAATCTTAAATAGATTAACTTGATTTTTTAATAGTAAATGCCTATGTGGAAGCTTATGTTAGGAGTAACAGTTTCTGTAGCAGAAGTAAGTAGCTACCCTGTAAGACCTCTGCTCTAAGAGAACATCGTAAAGGGTAAAACACTATCATATTTTACCCATTTCCCTCCTCAACCCCCAAACTGTAGATATTTCTAGTATTCAGTGTGACTAAAGTTATGCACCTAAGGTACAGTACCTAAATAAGTGGCCTGATTTTCAGAGGTGTTGAGCGTCTGGCGTTCCCACTGAGGTCAAGAGGACCTCAGCATCTTTGAAAATCAGGTGAAAAGACAGGTACCTAAATATCTACATGGATTTCTAGCTTTCTCAGGCACCCAGCCTACAAAGACATCTGTGCCAACAGCCCAGCATGCATGAACAACCTGATAACAACAAACCATTGTACAAACACACCACAGTGGAGTGGGGGAAATGATTAAGAAAACACGAATCCAAGGGTTCATTATAAACAACTGCGAGCCAAAACCCATTTTCAAATTTAACTGAAATATCTGTGTGCCAATTCAACTTGGATCAGACTCCATGTTGTAAAGAATTCGAGTTCTGTTATCAGATGGAAAGCAAGGGAATATCTATAAAGGCTTTCAATAATCTCTTAATGAAATATCAACCTAATACTTGAAACTGGAGAGTATGTGCATAGTGTAGGGTGCTTATATGGCTGTCATGTCTGTAGTATTTGAGCATCTTACAATCTTGTTTTAATGTTTTTATCGTCTAAAAATCCCTATGAGGTTGGGATATAATAGTGTCCCTATTTTACAGATGGGGAACGAAGGCACAAAGGCTAAAGCCCAGACTTTTAAAGGTTGTTAGGCATTGCTTCACTCAGCGTTGCAATGCCTAACTGGTTAAAGGAGCCTAAATCTAATTTTCAAAAGTAATTTAGGTACGTAAGAGCCTCACAGACTGTTAGTGGGATTTTGGCTCCTGAGTGCATAAATCCTATTGAAAATAATATTTAGGATCCTAAATCTGTTAGGAGTTGCAATGCTGAGCCAACCCAGTCCAGATTCAGGGGCATATGGTTGGCGGAAGGCTCCTTGTGCTTCCCCCTCATCTTACATACCAACAGTAGGGCTGGCCACAGTCTGGCGTCTAATATTATATTAGCTGTATGGAACTTCTCCAGCCTCTCAGTATCATTGTGCACAAATCAGTCCTGATTCACTGAAAATTATTTTTGACCTTTTCTGAAAAGTTGAAGAATGAATGAAGACTTCTGCTGGCCTTTTAATTATGGCACTTTAGAAAGAGGAATATTTTGAGGATAAAGGCCCAAAGAGTGAATTCATAACACCAGGAGAATTACTTTCTCGTGAATCAAATTCCATGGTTCTCTCTCTCTCTCTCTCGCTTTCCCTGTGTTAGATAGTTCTTCCCCCAGTCTTCATTCCTATTTTGCCATGCTGTCTGTTCTGTGTTTCAAGAACTTTCTCTGCCCAATAATTGTCTTTAAAAGGCACACCCTTCTTCTTTCTGACTACCAACAGGCAAATCTTGTATCAGCTGTACAGTCTGTGGTAACAGGGTTGGTCATTCATGCCAGGGCAGCAGGGGAAGTAATTTCCTTCCGTCCAAGCCATGGGCAGCAGAAGAGCTGGTTCATGACTTCTATTGCAGTCTCAAGATTGCAGTACTTTCTGCTGCTTGTTTTATCTAATTCTGCAGGTCTGTGGAATAGCTAATGGATCTACACACTCCCACACCCATCCATGGTCTACCCCATCCAAGTCTCCAAACTTCTACTACATTGTGGAGTTCAGCTATGTAGTGTGCAGGGTGTGTAGGCCCCAGGCATGGCCTCCCAGAATCCTCTCCACTTCCCTTTGCACTGTAGGATTACAGTAGACCTGGTGCATCCTATGTGCCCTCAGAGGAAAGAGGGAGGTGGAATGATTTGGCCTTCAAAGCAGAATGTTTGATGCTGAAAAATCTTATTAAAAAACACAGCAGTTGGGTAACAGAACTGAATATGCTAGTTCTGCAAGGGACAGAAGAGAAGGCAGTTTGCTAACCACATTTGAGATAAATTTGCAACCAAAATAGTTTGCAGAATGCAAACATAATACAGAGATAATCCTCACCTACCGTGAAGGAGTGTTTTTTATTTTTAGGAATGTACATGCAAGGACTCCTGTCTTCTTATTCTTACTGTTCAAACGTATATTTCCCAACAGGCGGTTTCTTAATTACACAACGAATGCTGGATATGTTCAAACGACCTACAGACCCACCGGAATATAATTATCTCTACCTCCTCCCTGGAGCAGTGTTTGTTGGGGGATATGGTGCCTCTCTTGCCAGTGGATATAACATTGAACAGGTCAGACAACATTCAGATTTATTTTGCTCAGTTATCTGGTTAGCAATCTAAGCAGCTAGGCTCAGTTGTGCTAGCAAAGCTAAATAAATGAAGGGCCTGATTCAGCAAATACTTACTGCTGGCCTTAATAGTTAGCAGTATATACAGTAAGGGACTATTCACAGTAATAGGTACTTGGCTCGGTATTTGCAGAGTTGAGCCTCTAATTTTTAATCTTGGCCAAACTATTGACTTACATGGGCAAATACTCTCCATCTCTTTTCATTGACTCATGGAATCTCTCGTTTCCTAGTAATCTGTCCAGCACTGAGAAAAAAAACAGTTGTATAGTCTTTCTGAATCCCACAGTCTTTATTTGAGCAAAACTCATTTCATTCAATAAAACACTGCAGAATTTGGCTCTGCATTTCCAGAGTCTTTTTGTCCTTTCATGGGTTTCTTTAGGGAAGGTGAAATACAGTCAAGTTACTGTGTCACCTTGGAGGGAAAAAATTGTGCATGTGTGAATTTTAAAAAAAAGTTTGTTGAAATACAGCATGGAATTTCTGAAGCAGACGTAATATTGTTCAATACTGGCTTTTCTGAATCACTTTTAAATAGTCACAAAGATCACTGGCTGCATTTTACATCATTTTCTAGCATCCTAGCAACACAAAACATATCTACCTCATCTATAACAAACCTTAGAATATGCTCTTGTTGTGTAGAACAGAATCTTTAGACGTAGCTCTTTGCGAGAAGAAATTTTTCAATTGACTATCAACTGGGGTGAGCAAAACTGGTGACCTAAAGAATATAAATAATTGCAGGGACCTCACAGAATCAGTTACTTGCCTTGGCATAACAGTAATGTTTCTGTGTTGGTTGAGAGTTTATCCTGCTGTCCTGGCAAGATTTGGAAGACAGAGTTTCTGTAAAAACTCTTTGGACAGGTTCTTTCTGCTTTAGTAAGAAACCCTCCTGCTTTACTATTTTTTAAAATGATTATTATTTATTATTTGTAAAGCATCTTGAGAGTGTGTGGCAGTTTACAGGTGAAAAGGTATATAAGGTCTCTATCCCAAGGAGCTTACATTTTTTTAAACTGGACAGACCATGCAGTTCTGCTTGTGCAGTTGAATTAGGTTTTTTAAAAGGTTTACTGTTTCAACAGACTTTTTTTTAAAACTCACACCTACACATTTTTTTCTAACATCTTTATTAATGATCTGGATGTAGGTATAAAGAGCGTACTGATCAGATTTGCAGATGACACAAAGTTTGGGGAGTAGCCAATACTTTGGAGGATAGAGCTAAAATTCAGAGGGATGTTGATAAATTGGAAAACTGGGCTATAGACAACAAAATGAAACTCAGCAAAGACAAATGTAAGGTACTACATTTAGGGAAGAAAAACCAAACGCACAAATACAGCAGTGCTTAGCATCAGCACTGCTGAGAAGTATTGGGAGTTGTGGTGAATCACAACCTCAGCATGAGTCAGCAATCGGGTGCTGTTGCAAAAAAAGCAAATGGAATTTTAGGTTGCATTAACAGAGGCATAGCATGCAAATCACGGGAGCTGTGGTACCACTCTACTCAGCACTAGTTAGGCCTCATTTGGTGTCCGGTATCCAGTTTTGGTCACCAATATATAGAAAGGAAGTAGTGAAACTGGAAAGGATCCAGGGGCGAGCGACAAAGATGATCAAAGGGATGGAATGCAAACCATATGAGCAAAGACTGCAGTAACTGGGTGTGTTCAGTTTGGAAAAGAGGAGATTAACGGGGGATGTGATAGTGGTCTTCAAATATTTGAAAGGCTTCTATAAAAAAGGTGGAGAAAAGTTGTTCTTTTTTCCACAGGGGGCAGGACAAGAGGTAAGGGGTTCAAATTACAGCACAGCAGATTTAGATTGAACCTCGGAAAAAACTTCCTAACTGTAATAACAGTAGGATAATGGAACAGGCTGCATAGGGAGGTTATTGAAGCTCCTCCACTGGAGTTTTTCAAAAAGAGGCTGGATAACCAGTTGTCTTGGCTGGTTTGAACACTACATATCCTGCATCTTGACAGGAGGTTAGACTAGATGACCCTGTGGTCCCTTCTAAGCCTATGATTCTAATTCACCTCCAGATTCTTAGCTGTTATTCTAAATACAGACCCAGAAGCTGAGTCATTTCCAAGATAGTCTAAGCAGCAAACTGTGGTGGCTGGAGACACTGAAAGACAGTATTTTTTGAAACAAATGGCCTGATAGTAATCCGAGCCCCTAACAGAACAGAACTAGTCCTTTCTTACTAGCCCTTAGGACTTCCCTCCACCCCCAAAGGTGATCATCACCAAAAATCTGGAAAAAATGAGGTGTCAGTTTTCATTAATTCTGTAAAATACTTTAAATAAAACCATTTCAGGAAAGGAAGCTGATAAATAACCTGGAGTTTATCAGAAGGTCATTTAGCAGTCACTAGGCAACGTAATAGAGCTTATTTCCCAAACAGCTGTATCAGGGATAGTTTTTCATTGGGGCTCCGTTCTTTGAACCTATACTAAACTAATAGTCTAGGATACCTGATACTTTGGTTAAAGGAATTAAACAATACAATTAGCTCCAGGAAATAATACACCAAAGAGTGCTGATAGTAAAAATGTAATATCTAATAAATACCTTGATGAGCTACAGAGCAGAAGAACTGGAAACAGTAGTGGATGTTTATAGCTTCTTTTCTAGATACAAATAAATCAGATGCTTCCTGGATTTGGACCTAAAACCACAAGGACCAGTCCAATAGTTAGAAAGACATTGGGCCAAATTCTCTACTGGTGTAAATGGGAAAAAACTCTTTTGAAGTCAAAGGAACTGCATCCATTTACACCAATATAAAATTTGGCTATTAGGTGCCTCCCAAATAGTGACATATTTTGAAAAAGTAGATGTATGTAGGGGTTACAGCTAGGATTCTAGAAGGAGAATTATCTGGCAAGTGCTAATAGAGCTGCAAACCTGAATGTGCAGCCCACACTGACACCATTATAATTATTTTAGTGCCAGTCCTTCTAGCCTGTTGCCTGGATCCTAATTATAATATTGTGTAGTCATATTTATAATAACTACCTGCAAAAAATGATGTACAGTAGGTGGTTGTCAGCTTCAGCTATTGAAAATGAATGGCAAACAGATCCATTTGCAATGCTGCAGCAGTTGTTTGGTGGAAAAGGTCTCTAAAGCTAACCATTCCTGAATCCCAGAAAAGCATTTTATACAAACAGAGCATTGTGTAGTCAATATATTTCCCCACTCTTCTTTGACATGCTTGCAAGTGCCCCGTTGGCTAGGCTTACTTTATAAATATTTACTCTCATCATTTTCTCCCTGCCTCTCCCTCTCCCTTGTATAGATATCTGGGCACGATGCTGACGAATCAGAATGGCTAGCAGCAACTCTTAGCTAGTGCAGAAAGCAACCAACCATGGTATTGCAGAGCATCGCACACTCCAGTTATACGAATCCCATTTTTGATTGCTCTTTTGTTTCTCCCTGCTTGGAAAGAGCATTTTGGATACATGTCTTTTGTAGAGGATCTCAGTGTCATAATTACTGGGCGAACTGACCCTTCCTGGTCTCTCCAAGCACACCTTCTCTAGGCTTCATGCCATTGCCTTTCTCTTGGAGAGGAATCACATGATTGTCCCATCACAGATTGGGCCCTGGGTTGCAGTCCCTTGATATTAACTATGATTTACCTGAGCAGGCCTGATTTATGCCAGACCCTGCAATTCTGTTCCTGCAGGACAGTAACAGTGGTATTCAGTTATCAAGCACCTCCTTAAAGTAAAATATCATGTATTTAAAATAAAAGCATTTCAGGGAAAACATCTAATAATAATAATAATTAATATTAATCAGTAATAATTAATAATAAAACAGATTGCATGCATATCAAGTTTTCCTCCTAAGGCTTACAATTCCCTGGATCTGGGGAAGGCCCAATTTCTTTAGATTCCCTCCACAGTCTCTCTCTCTGTCATACTGTCTACTTAGCTTCTGTCAAGCCTCCCTCCACCCCCACCATCCCCTCTACCCCCCAAAAGTTTTTGACTGTTTGATCTCCATGTTCCAAGCCTGGCACAAGTTTGCATCTCCTTTGGAAACAGGCTGATAATTTTGCTGGTTGTCTTTCAAGTGTGTGCATGGGTTTTCTTATCTGGAAGGCCGTTGTGTTCTTCCCACAGCACAATATAAGTTAGATCAACACTTTCATAGAGGAAAATCTTACAACCATATATAATAACTTGCTCTCCCTGACCCAGTCACATACAATGTTCATAAAATTGTTACAATTCAGTATTCATAACACTTACATGTCAGCTCTACCTCTGCCATATTTAGCTCTTTGGATTTCCATTTTTGAAAAGCCCCTTTGAACAGCTCTTGAAAACTACAGCAAGCAAATGGTCTTGTGCTGGCCTTTCTGGGCTTTTATGGGGAGTGGGGTTATAGAATGTCCTAGCTTCATTTATTACTAGGTGATTAGAGAATGGTGGGTATGCAGACTGCATTCTTTTTGTCATTGCCACATTGTTTTAGATTCATGATTATCAATGGATTCAGTAATACAGGTGGGGGAAAAGTAACATTGAGATTTCATGCTGTGAAAGAAAATCACTATGTGCTTTTCAAACATGAGAGAGAACACCACATGTTATTTATAAATGCATCATCATGTAGGGATTTCAGAACATTTTGTGTATCAAAACACTTAAGAATCAAAGTAACAGAAAATCAATGGGGATGATCTCATAGCATTACAATCTTTAAAATGCAATTAAAATGACTGATTCGATAAAATGTTTCTTCCACACACAAAGAAACTGCTGATTAAAACCATTTAAAAATACATCCAATGTAAAAGAGATGGTAAATCTAGCAAAGATAATTGTACTAAATTACTTTAAGCTTGAACTAATGTGTTATTAGTTTGTTACTCTAGGGAGAGAGTAGTAAGAACCCACACGCAGACACATTTGAAGAAGAGTCACAATGGCAGGGCAATGAAGACTAATGCAAGCAACTATTAGTGCAATGGTTATGGACATAACCACAAATATGTACTCAAATATATGTCACTGGGGATTGAGGCTGTGTATTTGAGAAGTTTAGTCTGTGTCACCGCTGCAATGTTTGCAGACTGGTGTGACTGAGAAATACAGGAATAGAGAATGGCAAGGATACAACTTAGGGGAGTTTCAGCACCTAGGGATGAATAAACTAGTCTCCTCCACTAATATGCAAAGAAGAAATCTTTCATATCTTAAACAATAAACTCTTGGCATTGAAACTTCCCCTCCCTCTGCTTTAGCTGGGGATCCTGGAGGTTTTGCCACACCTTATCCTCAACCAGGAGAGAAGAGGGATGTGCAGTAATGCTGTGCACTATGTATTAACTCTTGCATTGTTTTACAGATGATATATTTGGGCTCAGGTCTGTGCTGTGTTGGTGCACTGGCGGGATTGTCTAGTCAGAACACTTCTAGACTTGGTAATGCCCTAGGTATGATTGGGGTGGCTGGTGGTGTAGCCGCTACGGTAGGCGCACTGAACCCATCACCAGAAGTACTCGCTCAGATGTCTGCTGCCATGGCAATGGGTGGCACAATAGGTACGTACAACACATTGTACAATTCATGTAGCCTGACTTCATTAGTCACCCCATTCATTCATACCACATTCGTTAGTGGTTTATTAACCAATTAATAATTCTTTATTTATAATAGGATGAGAAAATACATTTGGAAAGTGCATTAATGCCTAAAGGTGGCACTCTTGACTAAGAGGAGAACTTAAGATGGTGAAGCAGATGTACAAAGCTTATAAATTGTTTTTAAATTTGGTCACATGGCTTAAGCTTAAAACATACTTTTATTTCTAGGAAGAATTCTACCTGAATATGCACTTGCTGGCAAGTTACAATCAAAGGAAATAGTAACCATAGCTCAGAATGATGGCTGTTGTTAGAGAGTTTACGATAACAGTGTTTCCCAGAGGCTTCTTTCCCCATTTTCCATTGCCTCATAGATTAGCTCTCATGGCCTTGCGTGGAATCCTGAAAGTCTCACTGCAGACAACTCTACGGTGAATGTTTTTCAGTTGAAATTTCCCTCCATGTAATTCCAAAAAGCCGTGGAGAGCACAATCTGGAAAATTTAAAATCCTCCTATTCATTACTTATGCCTCTCCCAAATGTTCTTACTGCTAATAGTTTTGATAATAATAGTAATATAATGAATAGGGTGAGGGGAGAAGATTTAGCAAGTATGTTCCTGGATCACAAAACCTTTGAATGATTGGTCTGTAGTCAGGACTACTAAAACTGTCACCCCAGATCTTTGGTCTGGCAGAGGGTTTACTAATCTTCAGTGGTGGCCATTTGTACGTAGCCACATAGGGTCCTTATAACAGGGTACGCTGACCCTTTTGGCAGGGTAGAAATCCAGCCCTGCTTTGTTCCACATTTCAGCCCAGAAGGAATAGAACTTTGGAAGTTGTAATCGCCAAGGAACATGGGAGTTAGAGGCCTGACAGCAAGGAATGGTGGGAAAAAGCATTCCCGTCTTGTGACTGAGAATGCAATGTGCTCTCCCAGTGCCTCCAGGGGCATTTTGCTTGCCTGCTCCCTGTGGGAAGAATACATCTGGGAAATATGATTGATGTGCCCGCAGCACCTCCTCCCCAAGGCAAAGGTTGTGGCTTCAAAGACCCAATCTGGCTCTGTTTTTTATAGTGTGTTGTCTCAGAATGTTCTTGCAGTATACTTTTGGAGGAGATTTAAATTAGGTTATAATTTCCTACAACTATTATGTTTCTATTGTATTTCACAAAAAGAAAACATAAGAAAGAAAACAATCCTCTGTTGCTTAACTGCCTGTTTATACTTCAAGAGAGGATGAAATACAATACAATTCATTAATCTTAGATTTAAATCATTTCATTTTACAGGTCTCACAGTTGCGAAACGGATTGAAATCTCTGACCTTCCACAGCTTGTAGCTGCATTTCACAGTCTGGTTGGTTTGGCAGCTGTTCTTACATGTATTGCCGAGTATATGATCGAATATCCACACCTCGATGTTCACCCTTCTGCCAGTGTTCTCAAAACTGTGGCATATTTGGGCACCTACATTGGGGGTGTAACATTCAGCGGTTCATTAGTGGCTTATGGAAAACTGCAAGGTACTTTCTTTGGTCTGTGTCATGTTAAATAATTTAGAATGGGATTTCCAAAGCTTTCTATGGGAGTGAAGTACTACTTCCAGTGGGAATTGGGTAGCTAACTTTTAGGTCCTTCTCAAAATCACATCCTTGTACAATAGAGTTATTTTGACAAGTTTGGTGGAATTAGGTAGCCAAAAGATGATATTAGATTGTTATTGGTGACAGCTTCCAATGAATCCTGTCATGTAAATTTTCAGAGGGAGAATTAGTGCTTGTTTACACTCCCTCAGATGTAGCAAGGACTAAGTTCCTAAGGAGGACAAATAGGGGCCAGAGAAAATGTGATAAGAGCTCCTGTAGACTATATCTGGACCCATTACTTTTTAGTTCCAGTATGTCAATGAAAAGCTACTCTAGTGTGAAGTGCGAGGTTATGGCCATAAAAACTTAATTTCTCAGTAACTGGACACTTGCAAAAAATAGACCAACCATATTATGGTGCATGGTAGACTAAAGACAGACAACACATACATGAAAAAATATGAGTTTGAATAAGTGTTGATATGGTACAATTCAGATCCAAGGTGCATCTGCAGTAGTAGCATGACCATGACATGACCATGGCTTCCTTGGCTCACAGTTGAATTGGGAAACCATGCTGCCAGCCAGGGAGCTGAAGAGATTTCAGGATGACCCAGGCTGGGTAAAACCAGGGATTGGTGCAAGTGAACTGTTCTCCCAGAAAACTGATAATTGAGAGCAACCTTCATCCGCAAAGACTATTGACTGGGCAGACCCCTCAATGTCAGAAACAGGACAGCCAAGAGGGCTGGAGGGTTACACTCCAATGTGGAAAAAGACCAGCTGCTGGGAGCTGAGAGTTGAAGAGGAGCTGCTGGGAAGTAGGGAGCTCCAAACAACCGTCCCTCTGCCTTGTGTCTCCAAACTTTCCTTTAGATAAATTGATCAACTGTAGAACCAGCGTCTTTGGGCTTCTGATTCTGTCCCTGCTCTTATAGCTTCCTTGGGGTTCCTGTACTTTTAACATTTAAAATGTTTATATAATAAAATGACTCATGTGTTAACACCCTAGTGTTTGATTCCAGGTTTATTGAACTCGGCGCCGCTCCTTCTACCTGGTCGCCATTACTTGAATGGTGGGTTGCTGGCAGCCTCAGTGGGTGGTATGGGGCTGTTTATGCTGGACTCAAGCTACACTACTGGCATGGCCTGTCTTCTTGGTGTTTCAGGACTTTCCTCAATCATGGTAAGAACACAAGAAAGCACTCTCTGAATCCTTTCAATGCAAACAAAGGAAATATAAAGTTCTTGCATTCATCTGCAGCTTCTGCTGAATGCCAGCAAAATACAGCTTTGCATATGAACTGAAAAAATTGGTGTAATTACAAAGACTTCTCAAAGCAGTATGCAAAATATTTATGGTGCCTTATAGAAATTCCGTAACAAATCACTGCAGGATTCCACAAACCATAGTGCAGGGATCCAAAACATTTTAGCTAAGGGCAGTTCAATAAAACAAGCTATTGTTCGCCTAGTCAGATGTATATGTAATCCTATACTCTAAACCACTGCTATAGATATGATCTGGTTTTGGAAAGATGTTTTGGAAAGAGAGTAAGTGTCCAATCCTGTGAGATGCTGACTGGGTTCAGCTCCTATTGTATAAATGAGAATTCAGAGTGCTCAGCTCCTCACAGAATCAGATCCATTATGTGTAACAGATAATCATGAAATAGCCATGTTCTCATACTCGGGTATTTGATGGTATTCAATGGTTTGTTTTGTTTTTTAATTAACACAATAATGTCATTCTTTAAACGTGAGTTTCCTTTAGTTTTTCTTTTCATGGTATGTATTAAATTACAGGGAGTGACACTTACAGCAGCTATCGGTGGTGCAGATATGCCTGTGGTCATCACTGTATTGAACAGCTATTCTGGATGGGCTTTGTGTGCAGAAGGATTCCTTCTTGATAACAACCTGATGACAATTGTTGGTGCCTTGATTGGGTCGTCTGGAGCGATTCTCTCCTACATCATGTGTGTGGTAAGATGGCAACATATATATTTGGGCTAACATGCTGACTTTGATAAAACAAGTCTGGAGCTTCTACTGTGGGAAACTTTTAGAAAGAGAAACCGTAGAAGACTGAATCGCCCAAGGGATCAATTGCCAGTTTAAATCCAGTTCAAACTGCTCATAAATAATCAAAAGTTATTGTGGGTCTGATGACTGTTTGGTGGGCTTTTAGAATTAGGATGTGGTACAGAGAGTGTTTAGATGCAAAAAGGAACTGGTGATCTCACTCCAGTTCCTAGAGGTCTCAGAAACCACTACCACAATTGGCACTGACTGCCACTCGTATTGGCCTGGATGCTAAATTATTCACTGTTAAATGTGACCCTTCCAGGTCAGATTGGCGGGTTGTAATGCGGGGAAGCTTGTACTGCTGTTGCCTGCGCTGTACATTTTCTCTGAATAAACAGTCCCTAGCATTGTCAATCTGTCATCTAGCCTTACTTTCAAAAATGAAATAAGAAGTAATATGGTTTGCTTTGTAAGCCCAGTACTGTCAGCCAGCATTTTAACAAGGACCAAAGAATCTGCAATGAAAAATCTCACCCAGTGACTGGTTTTGAGGAAACATGCTGTTTTATAATGAGCAAGAGGGAAGAAATTCTTTAAACAAATCAATGCCTTTGTTTCCCTAGAGAAAAATGTTAGAGTGGCTTTGTGAGAAGAAAAATGGTTAGAACATGACTGAAAAACATAAAGAATTTCTCAAAGGCACATCTGAAAACCTTTGTTCAAAATGTATGGGTTATATGCCAAGTGGGATACTGTAGCTTTCCAAATAGAATATTGAACTATTGAACCATTGCTGCATCATCTTCAGAGTCTTGTTAAAGTACACTTTAATGAGCTGAACAATAATGCAGCTTGCCTTTCCAAACAAACGACATGAGGATTCCCATCAAATGCACTGGTTTTTTGGGGGTTCTCTGAATGTAAACAGAACTATTGCTTTTGACCAATGCACTCATTTCATGCCTTCCCTCTTAGGCCATGAATAGGTCTTTGCCAAATGTGATTTTGGGTGGATTTGGTACATCTTCTACGGGTGGAGGGAAACCTATGGAAATTGTTGGCACACATACCGAAGTTGGCATTGACCAAGCCATTGAAATGATAAAGGAAGCTAACTCTGTCATCATCACCCCTGGTAAGAATTCAGATATTTTCATATGCTTATTCAGTAATGTGCTTGTCGGGATAACTCAGTTATTACACAATATTCTGCTTCATTAGTTAAAGGAATGAGCAGAAATTATGACTGATAAAATAAATATGAAAGAATAAGGGAGTCTAACTAGGAAAATTAAAGATTCATGTGGGGATTTAAAAATGGATATTCTACACATTGAAAAACTAGGCAAATGAAACAAAAGAATACTGTAATCTACATCTCATTGGTATCAAAAAGCCCCAAGCTGATTTGTTATAAAGGACCAAATACATTACAGGGCCGTTTAGGATAAAAAATCCATCTCATCCTCAGGTCTGCATTGACAGAGGGTCTGATTTTACCAGTTTTACGCCATTTTCATGACACTGAATTCTCATAGACTCAGACTTTAAGGTCAGAAGGGGCCATCATGATTATCGAATCTCACCTCCTGCACATTGCAGGACACAGAACCTCACCCACCCTGTCCTGAATTCAGTGGATTTAATTCTGATTTTCCCTACTGGAAGTGAGCTCAGAATCATCCCCACTTGTGTTGGTTAGACCCTCAAGAATTAATACCTCACTTACAGAATAGTAGCTCCTATGGCAGGAGCAGATTTAACATGAAACAAACTGTGTGGTGACACAGGGCCCCCAACAACAGGGGACACACAAAATGCAGGACAAATATCTGACAACCTGCCCCAGTCCTGACTGGCACTGCAGCAGGGCTCAGGAAGGCAGGGTGGCTGCGTGCTGTGGCTGGTGACCCCACACCACTCCCAGGAGCTGCTGGCACATCTCTGCGTGCCCCTGAGGGGAGGTGGCTCTGCGTGCTGTCCCCACCCCAGGCAGTGTAAGGAGACCTGCTGTCCCCCCCGCCAACCTCTCCCAGAGGTGTGCAGAGACATGTCAGCAGCAGGGCTCCCTGCCCGCTTTGCCTCCCTCCCTCTGTGCCGCTTTGCTCCTGGAAGCAGCCAGCATGTCTCTGCAGCCCCTGGAGGGTGAGGGGATGTCTCCGAGGGCTACCCCCACCCTAAGTGCCAGCTCTGCATCTCCCATTGGCCCGGAACTGCCTCCTGCCCCCCTGCCTAGGAGCTGCTGCTGGAGGGGTGTGTCACTTTGGGAGCTGTGCTGCTCAAGGTAAGCACCACCCCTTGACCTCTCCCACACCCCAACCCCATGCCCCAGGCCAGAGCCTGCACCCCGCATGCAAACTTCCTCCCAGAGCCCACCCCCTACACTTCCTCCTGCACCGCAATTCCATGCCCCAATCAAAGTACCTCACTTTGTTTTCATTTACTTCCCCATTACTTATAATATAGGAGGAAGATGAAAAAAAGAATGACAAATGGGGCGGGAGGAGAGAGATAAGAGAGAATTTTCTTTTTCTTGGCTGGGTCCTGAGGGGAGCCCCCCGAAAATGAAGCTGTGCACAGGGCCCCCACTAACTCTAAATCCATCCTATGGGCTCTGAACGGAGACCTCTCTGTCCTCCTCAGATGAAAAACTAGTGACATGGCAGAGTGCCGCAAAGGTAGAAAACACTGGGGATACAAATCCTGAGTGTCAAAGCAAACTTGTCCTGAACTGGACTTTGCACTCTCTGGATAGTGCTATTATTATGGCATCAATATTGTGGGATTTTCAGTTACTTGTTATTTCAAGGATTTTACTTTTCCCCAGATACTTATAAAAGAAAAGTAATTTCTAGCTACTAAATTCCTTAAAATTAATAAGCCAATTCCTGCACACTTTACTCAGGGTAATCTCCCACTGAATGCAATGGGAGTTTCTGCTAAAAATGGCAACACCTGACCCTAGATATGGCCAGATGTTAATTCATTTCAAATTTGCAACAACCACCAACCAAACAAAAAAAACAGTTGTACAAAGTTTTAGGCAATTTTTAACTCTGCCAGTGTAATGGACGATAAGTGGCAAACATGTCAAACGTGATCAGGATGCATTCTTCACCCATCTCCTAGCTGCAGAATATCATGTCCAGTGTATTTAAATATGCCATATCAAATTCTTCTTTCATGGCAGTAAACTACACAGAGTTAGTATGTTTTATGATTGTGTATTAGCAACAAAAGGCCTTGGTCCCAAGTGTGTAGGGGGAAAAAATCCTTAATTAAATGGCTATTCTGCGTCGGCTTGCCTGCAGGGATTGAATGCTTGTTAGCGCGCCAACCCTCTACTTGGCAGCTCAGCTGGAATAGGAGTTTGGGTGTTGGGCTCAGTCCCTCGTTCTCTGGGCTGCAGAGGCTAGAAATGTTGCACACACCTAGCACTGCACTCAAGCAAACCAGGAGTACAGTTGGTTGGCTCCAGATGCAGCTGCCAGCAGCCCTTCTAGGCCAGATGGAAGGTTCATGCTGACGAGGGGCCCCTGTAATGAGAAGGGATAAAATGTGGGGAGAGGAGAAAGGGACTGCCTGAGTGTCCCCCATCCAAATATGTTGTTTTTAAGAAAAAATAATTATTCAAAGAACAACAATAAAGGCCATTGTTTATTTTTGCAGTGATATTTGAAAATTAGGCCCTTGATGCTCCTAGCCCTAAATATTTGTTGTTGGCCAAGATATTTATATTCTCCTCCCCGAGATCTTAAAGAAATTTGTCATATGGGGTTTGGAGACTTTATTTGGAACATGATTATGAATTCTGACTAGAGCACGGTGCAGTATTAAATAAGGATCTCTTGGTTCTTTCTAATCAGAGTCTGGGATGTGAGTGATTTTAAAATAAAATGTCCCTCAGTTGTCTGCTTTGGATTTATTGTTGCATAAGCTATCTGATGACAATGGTAAGATTTTCTAATAATTCCTACAGTGTGTGCATCAAGAAGATCATTACAGCTGGGGCTGATACCCCTGGGAGGCAGTGGATCAGGTCCTGGGCTTTGTCCGACCTGGCCAGGAGTTGGGGAAGTAAGGCTTTAAGCCACCTCTAGGCTCTTCCTGAGGCCACCAGCTGTTGGACAACAGCTCCCATGGGCTATTCTGACAGCTGGGAATCAACTGGTTTCCACAGTAGCTACTTTTGTCCCGGCCACATTTGCTACACATGGAAGTCCTACACTGGTCTTATCTCTGGTTTACAGTTGCTTTGCTGACAAGAGCAATTGAAAATTTGAGACAGTGTCTTGTGCGTAGAGCAAGGACTGGAATCGGGAGATCTCAGTTCAGTTCCTGTCTCTGCCACTCAGTTGTTGTGTGATCCTGAGCCAGAAAGTTAACCTCTCTGATTTAATTTCTCCATGTACAAAAGTGGGGCGGATGGATCCCTACCTCCCAGAGATGTCAGTAGGCTAAATGTGTGGTTCAGTCTGGACAGTGATTTTGTAAAACTGGCACTAAAGGTTCTATGCATATTATTTCTCATGCTCCATATCAAAAATGCTCAGTTTACAAGTTAGAAAATGGTTTTTGCCTGAATGGCAATCCTGCAAACTCAGCTTCGAAAACCAAAAAGCTGTCTTTCCCACACATCCCCACCAGTAATATGTATAGCTGCACAAATGCAACTGAGGCTAATGCAATTGCATAGACATAGCTGAAGTTGACATTTACATGCATTTTAGCAGTGTGAATTCTTTGAAAATACTTTCCATTTATAGCCACAATAAGGAAGACCAGATCTTGCCACATATTAGGGCACTACTGCATTGCTCTCTTGGCACAAAGCTGACCCAAAACCCAGATGATCTGGTACTTGAAGGATTTCCCCTGTATAGAGAGATACTTAGGGGATGCAGCCCTACTGCTGCAGGTCCTACATCTCTCTTCTCCCTGTGGCTGTAGCAAAGGGCATGGATGGGGAAAGAGGTGTGGCTAGGACTTTCCTTCACCCTGGCATTCTCCAGCTGCCATTAAAGCTCCTTAGAACCAGCAAACCAGGCAGGGGGATCAGGTTAGAGCAGATTGCCCCAGGACTGGACAAGCACAAAGGAAACTTTAAGCCATCTTTTAAACATGTCCCGAAAGCTGGACCAAAACCCCCTTGTCCAGAATTGTAGGATGGATGCTGACCATGTTTGTCAATGTTACTGCACAGATACCTTTGATTTCTTATCCTCCAGGAATAAGTGACTTTTATTCAACTCATACAATGTACTCCTCTAATTGCATTTTTACTGAAATGCCTCTTTCTCCTCCTTTATATTCACACAAAAACAGAATATGATGATTGTAGAGTGAGTTAGCTGTAGCCAGGACTCTTAGTGCAGGTTTCACTGTAAATTGCATTGAAAAACTAAGTGCTATCATTGTATTAAACAACCATATTAAAGTATCACTTTGCAGTTTAACTCTGTCATCTCCACCATGAGTTTTGTTGGCCCTGTGTGTGGTAACTGTGGTTTCTAATATTCATTAATGCAGACGACATGCTGGTTAATGGAGCACTGTATGATGCTTTTTGAGGGATGTTAAGCTTCCTTTGTAGAACACTGACATGTTTTTCATGGTTTAGGTTGGGGTCTTTGTGCAGCTAAGGCCCAGTATCCCATTGCTGACATGGTGAAAATGCTTAATGAACAAGGAAAGAAAGTCAGGTAAGTTGCATATAGTGAGACAGATCCTCAGCTGGTATAAACTGTTATAGCTCCATTGATTTCAAGGGAGCTCAGCTCTGATCTCATTGGGGCAACACTGAGGATTGTGAACTCACAATGTTGTCATTGAAATAGGCCAGGACAATTACTGTACTTACTGTACATCAGACATTAACAGCAATGATAGAACTTCAATAGGAAATCTTTAGTATGTTTAGTATGATGTGGTAATACCCCATATACCATGCCATTCAATACTATACAGGCTCAATTTTCAAACTTGAGTGCCTTGGTTAGGGGCTCCAATAAACACACAGTTCCCCAACTGAGCTATTCAATATTTCTAAAAATGAGTTGCTGTCTGACATAGCAAATATGGGTGGGATTTTCAAAAAACACCAAAGCAAATTAGAAACACAAATTCCCTGTGGGGGGAAAAAATCTCTGCCTACATTAATCAGGCAAACATCTGCGCTGGAAGTCTGCTAGCAGCAAACAGAACATGAATATGATCTCAGCATTGACAGAGCTTAGGTCTGCCATAGCATTCAGTTGGGAAGTCCAGGCCTATGTATATTTGAGTAGCCTCTGGAATTTAGACATTGATTTTCTTAGTATTTTGACAAGAATATTAAACGTTTCCATTATTGCGTGAAATCCTTGGGAAAGTCTTTTTTTCCCAGCAGTGTTGGGGTTTTGTTTGTTTGGTTTTTTGCAAGTGCATATTAAGAATGTGTATCAATAAGACACCTCTGCATTAGAAGCTCCACATATCTGTTTAAAGTGTTATTTCATTTGTCCTAGGCTCTAATCCCATTCTGGTGCAGTATATAAACACACTGTATATGACATACAGTCTTGATGAGTGATTTAGATTCTGGGGTATGGCTTACGTGTTAAATGAAATCACCAAATAACATGCCATGACTACATAGTTAATTTTTAAGCAACGGGGTCCCTGATGTGAAAGGAGTTCTGTAAGTGTTTCAATTTTCCCCTTCTGGTACTGACTACAAACATATCCATTAATTGCTCTTTCCCAAGTAGCAGTTTCACGACCAGTATTTTATAGCTCACTCTCTCTCTCTCTCTCTGCATCTGGTTCAGGTATATGAAGCACTGGAACTGGACTGCTTCCACATGTGTAGGGATTGCTGACATTTATCAGCCGGCATTTATTAGTTCAGCATGACTTGGTTTCTTTGCTTTCTTGGTTTCCAGGTTTGGCATCCATCCTGTAGCAGGTCGTATGCCAGGACAACTGAATGTACTATTGGCAGAAGCCGGTGTACCTTATGATGTTGTATTAGAAATGGATGAGATAAATGAAGATTTCCCAGGTAAAGGATGAAAAATGATGGCTTAGATTCAAATCATTCTAAATATGTTAACTTTATTTTCTGCTTTTAGTTAGGACAAATAACTGTAATTTTATTCCCAGGCAGTATTTTGGTAGGTTGAAGGGTTGACAGTAATGCTTTCTAAAAAACAGAATCAAGACAGGGTAAGACCAAAGGTTTGTCTGACTCATATAAAAGCCAAGCTAATTCTGACATTACTTAATGGCTAATCATAATAGCCATTAGGGTTTTGCTGTAGAGTAAGCAAAATATATGACTTCTTTGGTCAAATATGTGTCTGTATTATGTCAGTGATAAGGGTATCAGGAAAGGAAACCATGTGATATTCTGATTATTGGACAAACATGTATGGTTGGAGTTTAAAGTTAGTTTCTCTGATCCCAATTCGGTCAATGGGAGTTGTTGCAGTGACTTTTATGGGAGAAGAGTTATGGCAAAAATGAGTCCTTTTGAAAATCCACCCTTATGTCAGATTTCTGTGGATGGAGCTCTTTGTGGCATTACAGGTTATCAAGTCCCCACCTTCTTTTTGCCCTTCTGTTTGTGGTTTTATGAGGATATTTGGGTACTTTTATGTTTTGATACTATAGTGAGTATGAAAGAACATCACTTGGAGTGCCAGGCTAGGAAGATACTGCTTATATATAGGATCATTTGTATTATTTAATAGTGGTGTATTATTAATTTGTATCACTGCTACCATTATTGTGAGTGGAGTATGAGTGACCAGGCAGCTGCTCTGCAAGAGGCAATTTCCTTGTAGGATACTCTTGCTTCTCTAAAATATGGTAGAATCTTCCTTGGGATTCACTGAAATTTGGGGTAGGGAGGTAGAAATTACTGCCCTTTGCATATGCCAGGCCCCCTAAATCCCAGGGGAGGGAAGATTCACCAGAAGGGAGGGCTGCTGCCAGGTTTGGTACCACTTCCCTTCTTCGGGAAGAGGGAGGGACAGACAAAGCAGAAAAATGAAGCAATGAGGCAGTGAAAGGTAAAGTCCATAAATCGTGGAAAGCTTGGGTTTCTAGAGCAGGGCACGGAGCCAAACGCCTCTCATTGCTCAGATGGAAGAGTAGACCACCTCCATGGACAGAAGCTTTGCACAAGTACTTTGGTGACCTCGCATCTAAAGGGTGGCTAATGTTTCAGAGACAAGGGACTTGAGACAAACTGAGATATCACTCCCCTTTCTCCCCCCACCCTCCTTCCTTCCTTTCCCTCCCTTTCCATGTTCTTTTTGCCTTTTTTTTTTTGTTTTTCATTTGCCCCTATTGGGAGGTGGGGGAAACCAGTAAAATAAAATGCCTATTCTGCACCACAGGCAAGAAGTGATGGCTCTGAAAAGAAGACTAAGGCATCAGGAAGTTGCAAGAGTGTTAGGGAGGCAAAAGTCCCTTAACTTAATGTAGGAAAGCAGGAGCAAAGGGAGCTATAGTTTCTTTTGCATGGCAGCGTAGCATTTCTAGTTTAGACACATCTATTGTTCATGGTTTTCCATGGCTACCTCCCTCAACTTCTGTTACAGAATTAAATGCCTCTGGCACATTAGGGTCAGATTGTGGCTGCTCTTGGTCAGGGTTTCCAATTGTCCATTTTTCAACCAGAACACCTGGTCATAAAGGGACCCTGGCAGCGGCGATCAGCATTGCGGACCAGGCCATTAAAAGTCCAGTCGGTGCCCCAGCAAGGCTAAGACAGGCTCCCACTCCAGAGCCCACACCCCCTCCCACATCCCAACCCCCCTGAGCCAGCCCAGGGAAAATAAGCAAGTGAGGGTGGGGAGAGCAAGTGACAGAGAGAGGAGGGATAGAGTGAATGGGGGTAGGGCCTGGAGAAGGGATGAGGCCTCAGAGAAGGAGCAGGGCAGGGGGCGGAGCAAGGGTGTTCAGTTTTGTGCAACTATAAAGTTGGCAACTCTATCATGGCTATGTAAAACAGGAAAGATGCAGGAATCTCCTCCCCTTGCATACACATGTGACAGGCAGACTGAGTATAAATGCCCAATCTCCCTGATTGCAAGTGGCTCAAAAGCGTGAGCACGGTTAGCATCCGCTCATGCTCAGTGGGCTGCACTGCACAGAGGGCATGCCCCACCCTTTAAAGCTCTGAGCGCACAACTTCAGCATGCCCCACAAGCATTCTACTTGCTTCATCAATATTGGAGGATAAGAGGAGATCCCACTGCCAGCTACACAAACTAGCTTTTGATGCTCTGACATCACCATCGGGTAATGTTTTATGGCTCTGCAATTCATGGATCACAGGGTTGGACACACTATTACCTCTGTATGTGTTTAAAAGAAACCGAACTAACGTCACTTCCATGAATTAGCAGCTTATTCCTGTCAAATTGCTGCTCCAGCAATGCTTCAAGGTAAACCAACTCCAGGCAGTTTAGAAAAAAGCTAATAGTGGCAACAGTGTAGTTATACACAGAGAGATGAAAAGAAGGGAAAGAATAGTTTCAAAATTAGAGTCTTATGTTGTACAGGAGTGACTAAAGAGTTTGAGCTACAGCTCCATCTTGGAATTCTGGTGGTCACATAAAACACTTGACATGCAACCGGAACACTCCCCTACTTTCAACCTCTCCAAGCCCTGATAATAACAATAAAAAATAAACCTAGATGCAAAAAGAATAGGTGTCATAAAAATAAATGTAATAGCTGGTAATCTATACCACAATTGATTGATCTTGAAACATGACAACTGCCACTGTGCTGTAGTCAACAGTCCATGCATACCAAGATGATCTTTGAATATGACACGTGGGAACTATTTTATTGATGGTTTTGTACATCAGACATGCTGTCTTCTACCCTGCCCCAGGCTCTCAGAAGACTACACCACGGACAATCAGAGAGGTAGACATCTAAAGCCTAACTATCACGCCAGTCAGCAATGGATTGTGGAAGGAATTTTAGCAGCACAAAATTAAAGGCCGTTTTAAAACATTTGTCCAAATGCTGCTTTTAAATAATTATTTGAATCCAATTATAGTCTATTACAACCAAGGTTAATTACAAAGCAATTACTGCCTTCAGAATTAGCCCTCCATTGATTAGCCCTCCATTGAACAAGCAATTGTAACAATAGAAGCAATGTGTCTCCTAAGTGGCTTTTGGTGAAAGCATGTTAAGGGCCTACTTAAGCAAAACTCCATCTGGCTTTTATGTCTCACAACCCACCCTCCCCCGCTCCCAAATCCGCTTGTCACAAAAGCCAGATGAACTTTTTCCCCCTGAATTAAGACTTTAGTAAATATATAAATATCAGAAGGTCAAATTCTGAACTCACTTATACCAGTATAAATTGAGAATAATTTCTGTGCCATTATGCAGTTACACTGGATTTGCACTACATAACTACGACCAAACGGTGGTCCAGAGCTTTTCAGAAATGATTTACTAATCAAGGGACCAGTTTTGCCATCTTAACTATCAGTTAAGATAGCAATCAGTTAGGTATCAGTTACAGTTATAGGTAACAGATAGGTATCAGTTAGACTATTTGTAGTGTTAGGCCCTGATCCTACACTGGACAGTGTATCAGCAGGGGGCTGCTCACATGCAGAGATGTGTGACTGATTACTATTCAGAATAGAGGTTGTAGAATTGGGCTTTGGGTGAATGATGTTGAAATAAAATATGCCGCAATACAATGAAGATATTTCTTAGGGTCTACATGTGTACTCTGTTTGGTGACCTCACACAAGCCTTGCAGAAGACTCTGCACATTAAGATTTAGGCATATTGACTCTCATGGTATCTCGTAGAGTGGGAAGAGACCTTACGAGGTCTGATCTAGTCCAGTCCCCTGCTCAAAGCAGGACCTACACCAGCTAAATCATCCCAGCCAGGGCTTTCAAGGCGGGCCTTAAAGACCTCTAAGGATGAAGATTCCACCACCTCCTTAGGTCACCCATTCCAGTGCTTTGCCACCCTCTGAGTGAAATAGTGTTTCCTAACAGCCAACCTAGACCTCCCCCACTGCAACTTGAGACGATTGCTTCTTGTTCTGTCATCTGCCACCATTGAGAACAGCCTAGCTCCATCCTCTTTGGAACCCACCTTCAGGTAGCTGAAGGCTGCTATCAAATCCCTCCTCACTCTTCTCTTCTGCAGACTAAATAACCCCAGTTCCCTCAGCCTCTTCTCATAAGTCATGTGCTCCAGGCCTCTAATCATTTTTGTTGCCCTCCGCTGGACACTCTCCAATTTGTCTGCAACCCATCTGTAGTGTGGGGGGACCAAAACTGAATGCAAAACTCCAGATGTCTCCTCACCAGTGCTGAATAGAGGGGAATAATCATGTCCCTCGATCTGCTGACAGTGCTCCTACTAATACAGCCCAATATGACATTAGCCTTCTTGGCAACAAGGGCACACTGCTGACTCATATCCAGGTTCTCATCCACTATAATCCCCAGGTCCTTTTCTGCAGAACTACCGCTTAGCCAGTCGGTCCCCAACCTGTAGCGGCGCATGGTTATAATAGTTTTCATTAGCCCATGTATTTGCCAAGATTCACTTCTGGGTTTGACACAAATGGATAGGCCTAACTTATTTTCTTTTAGAATAACAGGGAACTATTAACATTTAATGAATGTTTGATTTGTGTGTTTTGGTGTTGCTGTGATAAAGGAAAGGCAGCTGCAAGTTCTAAAACATTTGTAATATATTTCTGTTCTGTCTCAGAAACAGACTTGGCTCTGGTCATTGGTGCAAATGACACAGTAAACTCTGCAGCACAGGAAGATCCCAATTCTATTATTGCTGGCATGCCCGTACTGGAGGTCTGGAAAGCGAAGCAGGTACTTAAAAACAATCAAAGTTGACTTGTGTCTGCACAGTATGTGCTTATGGAATGTATCTCTGTCTCTCAGGAGACATGCCGACTTGCACTAAAAACAAAGAAAGAGAGGTTTTTTTTTTCTGAGTACGCATGCTAGGACTATGAATGGAGGTGCATCTTTCTAACAGTATACGGCAGATACACAAGGCAGGCCCAGCTCTGCAGATATGGAATTCCCAGTCATGTCAACAGGAGGGTCCACATGATGATCAGCTATAGAGTTAAGCTCACAGTGAAATGCATGATTCAACAAGAGATGCCCTGTCCTGCTCTCATTGATGCCAATGGGAGTTTTGTTATTGACTTTAAAAAGAGAAGGATTGGCTCCTGGATTATATAGCATTTAAAAGGCATTTCTTTTTAATGGATTTTGCTTTTAAAATTTAGAATGAGCCAAAATACACTTCATTAGTGTTCCAAATCTTCTTCCAAAGAGCTTTGTTTCACTGTACCCCCCAAAAGCTAAAAATCTATTGTTGAATAAACTACTCACAAATAAGTTTTTACATTACTTGACCAGATCTAGATATAAGGGGCTGCAAAACTTTGACTCAATGTATCAGAAGCTTGTGTACATTTGCAGACCCATAGCTTTTCTCTTTCAATATTCCTCTCACTGGTCTGCTGTATCGGGGTGAAAGTAACTTAAAGAACTTACCAGTACTCCTGAGTCCTGGGCAGGGCCTCAATCAGAAGAGGCAGCTGGGGGCCCCAGCGGTGATTTAAAGGGCCAGAGGCTCCCAACCACTGCTACCACAGTAGAGCCCTGGGCCTTTTAAATTTCCAATGGAGCCCCGAGGGTCCTGGCTGACGCTGCGACCCCCAGGCTCTGGCAGCAGGGCTTGGGCAGTGATTTAAAGGGCCCAGGGCTCCTGCCAACGCTATCACCCCAGACCCTTTAAATCATCCCCAGAGCTCCACTGCTGCTACCCCAGGGCTCCAGAATCCTGGGGTAGCGGCAGTGAGGCTCCGGCGATGATTTAAAGGACTCAGGGCAGTAGCAGTGGCAGGAGCCCTGGGCCCTTTACATTGCCACCCGAGCTCTGCTGATGTTATTCCAGGGCTCCAGCAGTGGGGCTCTGGTGACAGTTTAAAGGGCCCAGGTCTCCAGCCGCTGCTGAGGCCCCAGGCCCTTTACGTTGCTGTCTGGGGAAGGCGGTGCACCCTGGCATGCTGTACCACAGTGTACCGGCTTTCTTAAACCTCTGTGCTGTATTCACAGACAATGGTGTTGGATATGTTCTTTATATCCATAGTGTGTCTAGTCACAGTGAACTGTGTAGGGTTTCAGCAAATTCTGGATGGGAGGGAATTTCAGATCTAAAGGTAAAATTCAGGGCAGGTAAAAATGGCAGCATATATCTGACAGATACATCCAGAAAGGAAAAGAACCAGTTTTAAAATTCTACTTCTAATTAATTACCTTAAATATAACTAATTCTAAGACAGGTTAACTAACTCATTTTAATTCAAACCTCATATTCTCAAAAGTTCTATGGCTATTTAAAGCCATAAAACTTGTACAAGTAGAGACATCAGTATATAACACAATTTAAGATTGTATAAAATCTGTGTGATGGAGTGTTTGAATGAAGATGACGAAGGCTCTAAATGATAGGCATGCAGATGTTAGAATTAAAAGCAACCTCTTAAAACACAGAAAAATGTGGACAAGTATATGGGGAAAATTGGACCCTCCATGTTGTTCAGCACATGGCAAGCTTGTTTTGTTATGTTTCAGTTAGACAATATTCCGGCATGTTGTGTTCTCACACAGCAAACATTTAGTTCTGATCGCAGACTGGAATGTTAGAACATTTATGCAGGTAACTTTAAGATGTAGTAAATAATTGCATATCACAAGCAATTTTTAATTGTTGAAATATGTACCTAAGAAGCAAAATGTTAGTAACATCTCTGGGCATGAGAGCATCATTTTGATCGGTTTAATGAGATAAATTATAGAAAATATATATTTGACTTTACTCTGCATCTCTCACATTCAGAGTAGTACACACCACATACCTGGCAATAAATTTTGGCCTTGACCCAGAAAATTAAGTGTTTCAGGTATCACATTACATCATATCCAAAATGGATTATTGTTTAATGAAGTACTATTGCAGTCAAATTGACTTGTATTGTGATCAGGTGAGATATCATAAGCAAAGGTGGTCTGGTCAGTACTTGGATAAGATAGCAGCTGGGTTTCACTCCCTTGAGTTATGGAAAAGGTAATTCAGTATAGTACTTTTCCCAGTCTGTTGAATCCAATGCCTAGTGTCAGGGAGCACTGTCATGCTCGAGGTACTGCTTGAGATTTTGCATATCTGATTAGGGAATTTAACTATCCTGTTCCAATGAACGTTAATGGGAATTTCATGGCTAAATCCTTTAGTCAGCTTTGTGAATCTCAACCAGGGTGCTTTGGCAGTTACCTGAAACTGAGGCCCGAACCATTATGGTCACTAAAAGACCCAATGGCAATTAGCATAAAATAGCCAAATTAATATGTCTTGGTCAAATGCGGATTTGGGTAGTTACATTTCGCCTGCCTAATTTCCCCTTGCACTTTCAATTGTATAGAATGCTCTTCATTTGATTTTCTTAACCCGTCTTTAGTATTTCAGGGTGCTGCTAAACAGCCACCTCCTTGCACTCCCAGGTGGCTGCAGAGCTGGAGAAGGAGATTCTTGTTCCGTTTCTGTATCAGTTTACTTTTTTTAAAACCGCAATACACTCTTTCAGGATGGAAGGTGGCACCTAAACATGAGGTCTGAGAGGAGTTAGATATGGACATGCAAAAGTCAATATAAAATGTATACCAATATTGCTGGTATGCAATTTTGATTGAGCACATGCATTTAATGCATGCCAAGATTTGAGATTGTATAATATATGTAACATGTTGTTTTAAAATCTATTACTTTAACTACATCCTTCATGCGCACATACTGAAAGTTTTTATTCCATTTAATTCTTTCATGATGCTATTTTTCCCCCCCAGGTCATCGTCATGAAGCGTACACTGGGAGTTGGGTATGCTGCAGTTGACAATCCCATTTTTTACAAACCTAACACTTCAATGCTGCTTGGGGATGCAAAGAAAACATGTGATGCTTTACAAGGCAAGATTAGGGAAATGTATTATGCTCATTAACACTGGTATTCAGAATTGTAAAAAGGTACTAGATATCATTTATATATTTCAGTACATAGTTTGGAGGCGTCTTCAGCACTTTATTTATATACAACCATTTCAAAAATAAAAGAGAATCCAAACATAACAAATTAGGTCTTAGATTGATTGGTGATTTATGTGCCTTAGTACACACATATGTAAGTCCCTATATTTAATAATAATAATAAAAACACTTTTGCTCTATTGGTGTTGCAGATTAATTATTTCTCTAATCTTGCAGCCTCAGATACAGCACTTTGGTTTTCTCTGTCTTCTCTTTATGTTCAAGGAGACAGAGAAATTATCACAGAAAAGCTTTGGTTTATCCTCCTCCTAATGAATAGACCCTTGGTGCAAAACAATGCTTTGTAATAGTAGTATAAATGTGAACCTCAGTGTAGCACCAGGAAAATTTACATATTTACTTTATTTTTTAAATGATATTGTGTAGAAGAAGTATTTACTGCTTCTTTACACACATGCTGGTAAGAACCAGGATGAGCACTGGCATATGTCATCATAGACTGAGATTCACTTCATACATACGTAGCCAGAATAATCTGCCATTGCTTGTGGATATGTGGGGTAAGTGTTCCTGGAGTTAGCAGTGTTGCCTCCTATGCCTGCTACTACAGTCTACAGTTCATCCATAGCTTTCCTGGGTCAGTCCATTCCTGTATGTGCAAATCCTGAAGATTCTCACTTTGCCAATTTTCCATGCTGAACTATTACAAAGACCACCTCAGTGATGTACAGGATGTGCTGAGATACCCTATCCAACTATTCTGCTGGAAGACTCCTTCACTCACATGGATGCCTAAATAAGTCAGAGGGGCTTACATCTTCTGAATCCAGGTGAACTTCAGCCATACTCTATTCATTTTACAAATGATTCCAGTATGAACTGGAATAAAGGCAGGCCAGACACCCAGGCTAATAGCAGCAGCAGCACAAAGCAGCATTCATACTATTAACATAGCAACCAAACAACAGGTTTCTAGGAAAAGTGAATTAACAACTCTCTATGAAGGTAAAATCACTGAGATCAAGGCAAGCATGGATGCATAATTATACCACTGGACATGCAACGTGTTTGGCAATCAGATTTAGATGGGCTCCAAAATGTGTGTAAGATGCATATTGATTCTCTTAGGAAATATCTATCAAACCTACATGCTGCCAGGTGCTATTCTGTAAAGTAAAAAAGCAGATGAACTGGAAATTTATATCAGAAGCCTCTTGGCAGAACTATTTATGGGAGTATCCCAACTCTAAAATGCTTTTCCTTATGTGCTTCTCTAAACTGGTGACAAAGCCAGTTCTAGAACTGATTCAAGGTTTTAGTGCTAACTTTTAAAGCCTTATTTGTCTGGCTAGCTTAGAGAGCATCACTCTCTTCAGTAGCTACCTTGGTGTGATCAGCAGGATGCTACAACTGAACCCAGAATGAAACTTTTGGTGGCTGTTCATTCTCAGTGACAGTCCTCCAACTGTGAAATTCCTTCCTACCAAAGAGGAGGGTGGGACGAAGGCTCAGAGCATCCATAAAGTAGTAAATACCTATTTTATAAGTGGGGAAAGTGAGGCACAGAGTCAAGTGGCATCAGTAATAGAGCTGGTACTAGAATCCACATAAATTGGTGTGACACTTTCTGTTCCACCCACAATGCTATGGGACCTCTCTGGGTACTCTATAGTCACAGTGGTAAACTAAAGTGTTAGTAATAAAATTCTGGTTGGAATGAGATAATTAAAGTGGGCCAGTAGCAACACTATTGTTAAGTGTGAATCAGGATTTCCATTTTAAAACAGTCTACAAAATACCTGTTTTCAGATCCAAATGCTTATTTATGAATTACTTGAATTTGCTGTGTCAGTTTATGATGAAAAATAGGTTAGTTATGAGTGTGTTTAAAACAAAAGTACCATGTGACTAATTTTTCTTCAGATGCCTTTTTAAAATGCTCTAGAACTGTCAGATACGAAAGTAAATGTATCATTCTTTTAAATGAGTAGATTAGATGAATTGTTGTTAAAAACTGCAATTTATTTTATATAAGCAGTTATTAAAGTTTAAAACATGACTTTCTGAATGTCAGATGTTGATACCCTGTTATCAATCAAAGGCAACATTGTTACTAATGACAAAGGAGCATAGAAGTTATGTTAAACAATGTCACTGAAAACAAACAATGATGATAATAATTTAGGAGTTATGTCAACACACTGCCAGAGACTGTCACACACAGCCTTAATGGTGACCTCATACTCTCTTGCAACAGCAGAACACCACATCTCTTGGTTGCATAGGCTATTCAATGGGAAAGTTGTTATGCTTTTATATGGCTAAGATCACCATTAAGGTTCTTTGTAGCAAAACAAGTTGGGTGAATTTGGGGCTGGTATTGCTTTTTGGTGTGTGCTGACATGGAAGGTGAGGCCTCAAAATCTATTTACAGCATTGTAAGTGATGGGAAGCTGGCACGAAATGGTTTTCTCTTTAGTCCTTTGTTCTCTGCTTTCAAAGATCGGGGTGGGGTGTGTCTTGAAGTAACCTTGCCTTTCATTAAACAACACTTTTTTAATAACATATTTAGTTTAGCTACAAATTAATTATGATTAAGGCTACAAGTATGTCATGGAGGTCATGGAATCACCTCCTAGCAGCCCAGGCACGGGTGGCAGCATGGGACCTCCCACAGCCATACAGAGGAGCAGAGGATCCCTGGCAGTTCACCAGCTCCCCCAGGGAAATCCCCTGGAACATCCCAGTTGCTTCCAGCAGGGGAATCCCCTGGGGAACCCTATCTCCCACAGGTGGCAAGTGAAGTCCCAGAGTTCCCTACCTGCTGGGGAATCCCCGGAGCGCCCCAGCCCCTGCCAGCGGCAGAGGACCTCACAGATCCCATCCTAAGTCAGAGGTCCCTGCCAGCCACTGGGCAGGGATGGGGGTCACACCTGCCTGCTGCTGCAAGCAGGGGGGTGGGGTGCTGGACCCTCCTCATTTTGTCAGGGATGTTTTTAGTAAAAGTCAGGGACAGGTCACGGCTTCCGTGAATTTTTATTCATTACCCATGACCTGTCCCTGACTTTTACTAAAAATATCCATAACAAAATCGTAGCCTTAATTATGATTGCTAAATGTTTTTAATGTGCTCAGACAAAAACTACAGTATGAAGTGCATTTTGGGAAGACAGTTCAATCAGAGCAACACACTACATTGCACTTGGTACTGTAGGAGCACACGAAACAGTTAGAATACTAATAAGACTTTATAATAAAGACTCAAAAAACTTAATAGGATCTGAAACAGGTGGTAGATAAAAGGTCTGGATTGGATAAGTATACAGATGTTTGTGGGAGGGGCCAAGAGTTTGTCTTCATCCCTCTCCTTTCCTCTCAATAGGTCATCTCCTATATATATGGGGGATGACCTAATGGGAGATCATATATTATATATTAATATAAAATGTTCTTTAGCTATCATGAGTTCTTTCAGCAGCTGAAGGGAAATAAAAGAAAAAACTTGAGACAACAGAAATCTGGAGCAAGAACCAAAGAACTTGAAAAGAATATACTTTCCCTTAGAAGGGAAATGGAGCTAAAGAAAGACAGAGTCCCTGCAACTGTTAAAGCAGATGGCAAAAGCCTGTGCTCAGTGGAACACCCAAAACCAAGAAGAAATCATCCAACTATAGGAACAAAATGAATGAGACTACTGTTCATTCCTAGGTGATTGCAGAAATAAAATTAAGGAGGTGCTTGCAACAGCCAAGGAAGATTCTGTGAATCAGAAAAATGAACTGCTTAATCAGAAAGAGGCACAACTAAATGAGAATTGGCAGCTTGGGAAACAAGAGACTCCAAGAGGAAATTCACCAATCCGAGGAAGAGATTCTGATTGAACTTGAGTTCCTGTTAGGAGAAGAAATCCATGACAAATTAGTCAAGAGCACAAATAATAAGCACACTTGGCAATACAAATGGTCGAGTAGTGCCTTCACTTAAACTACCAATACAAGGAAAAGCTAAAAGCTCCCTTACAGAAGACTTATAAAGGCACAATGAAAAGCCAAGCAAGAATGGAGAGAGGTAATGATTCTATAAATTAAAAATATAACTATTCCAACCATGAGAAGGGACTGCTTTGCTGTCATGACTGATAGCTATGTTGTCCATCCCTCCAGAAGTAATATATGGTGTTGAGCATCAGAAAAGTCTTTGTATTGACTTTCAACTAATCTCTCTCTAAATTTTTAGGCACAGAGTCAGAACTATAAATAAATTAAGTGGAAAAAAGAGGACTATAGGTATAACTTTGGTGACATTTTAAATATTTAAACCAGACAAATTCAAATTAGAAATAAGCACACATTTTTAACACAGTGTGAGATTAGCCATTGGAACAAACTCCCAAAGCGAAGTGGTGGATTCTCCACCTTTTGATGCCTTGATATCAAGACTGGACAACTTTCTGAAAGAGATACTTTAGTTAAACTCAAGTTATTGGGCTTAACACGGGGGTACTTGGGTGAAATTCTATGAACTGTTATACCCCAGTGGTCAGACTAGATGGTCAAATGGTCCCTTCTAGCATTCAAATCCAAGAATAAAATGATGAATGCACATCCTCAGCCTGAGACTGCAGTGACTCCTATACTTCTCTCCAGGAAGAGGAATAGCCTTTCACAACAGGCAAAAGCAGGATGCCAGCACTGCAGGAGTCAAATGGACCAAGACTGCAGGTAAGAAGGCTCTTTGCACTTTTATCACCACACTGTACTTGCTATTCATGGCAGGCTCTCTGTTCCCTTCAGGTACTAGAGGTGTTTCAACTTCATCTTTCCAAAGACAGTCAGATGTCCTTGTGTTTAGAAAATGGGGTTGCTCCTTCTTTTTCTCCTGTATCTTGAAACCTTTTATCTTGCTGCTAGACGAAGTTTAAGCCTGTCTTTTCCCCTCATTCCAGATGCTGTCTCCTAGTACCTCCCAGTCCTGATGTCATAGGTAGATGAGAGGTCCTTTTTCAGTTTACATGAGATAGGGGCCATTCCACTTTTTAATAAATAGGTCCAGAATTAGCCCTTAACTAATTAGTCCCTAGCCCCTAACCCTTATTTTAGTTAACAGGAAGGTCAGTGCTGCTAACTCAACTTGAAAGGATTCAATACTTCATATCTTTCATTTGGCAATGCAAAGCTATTCTTTTGGCTAGATGCTGGAAAAATCTATTGGCGACCATAATACTTTTTCAATGGGTTGAGGAGCCTCTCTTTTTTGGCCAGTCTCCAATTTAAATAATGGATTTTAATCTTTTCTGTAGAAAGCCCAGTTTCAGCCAGAAAAGGTCTGAAACAGTGGTTATACTAACCTTCTGCCTGCCCCTTCATAAAGTTATCAGAGGAATACCAATAGGCCCTAAATAATATGGACCCTAGACATGTCCCGTATTTGTAAGAGTGATTTCTATTTGTTTAAGAATTAGTGTGGCCTTATAAAAAAGTTAATTTTGAAAAAAATAATCTGAACCCAATTTTCTGGAGAGTCATTGTTCTAGATTTTAAATACTACCTGTGCATTGATTTCATCTGAGAACTAAAATTAATTAACTTTTGGAATAGCTTCTTAACTCCCATTGTTACAATAAAGTGAGGTACCCAAACTTACATTTGGAAAATGTTTTTAACCTTATGAAAATATTTTCCAAAAGTAATGAAGACCAGCTTATATAAGCTTTTATCTGACCTCTACTGTTTAAATAAAAAAACATGTTTTCAGGGAAATGTCTTGGAAGAAAAAAACAGATTTTCTCCTCTGTCTGATTCTTGTAAAACATTAGGTTACTGAGTTCACTTTTTATAAGTGTTTAAAATGGGTGAAAGTTTTTTCTTCTCAAACTATTATACGTGGTTAAAAAAGAGTTTCTTTGACCTTCTTAAAGTTAAAGCAATCTGTGTTTTAGAAACACAAGTACAGATGAAAATGTCAAAAAGACCATCAAAATTCATACCAGAGGAAATAGCATTAATCATTGTGAAAAGCCAAATAAACTCTCTCAATAACGATAAAAACAAATGACTAAGAAATCAGTTGTTTCAACAGCTGACAGAGATGACTGCTAGAGATTTTCTTGCTGCAAGAGAAATACACACAAACTTGCTTTTCACTTTAGCAGCTGCACTATCACATTTGAAATGCTGTTTATCATTCTGACCCTGAATCTGTGCCTCCTATGAACAGTGTTATTTTAATTCAAGCATACTAACTAAAGCTTTCTACTCCTAGGGCCAAATGGTCAGTTCTGGCCTTCACTTTTGTGCATGTACACAGAGTGATTTCCACGTGCAATAAAAATAAATATCTGTTTAGAAAAATATCTGTTTCATGGCTACCTGAATTAGTGAAATTGGGTGGACATGTAAAACTGGAGACTAGAAGCTGTCTGAAAAAGTGGCTCTTTAGTTTGTATTTTAATGCTCTATTTATTGTGATTAATTCAATACCTTGGTACACTTAACACAAAAGTAAAAACAACAATTAACTGGTCTGATAGCCTCAAACGAAATTCTATACATGTTTAAAAACAGAAATTCTTAATGCCTTTTTCACAGAGCTGATTACTTGCCTTCAGATACTGAGGCTCCCCTTTGGGAGGGGAGAGACTGATGCAAATGGAAAAAAGATACAACTAAAACAAACTCACAGATTTCTTGTCTCTTTTACAAGCTTTATGACTCCCCCACCAACACAGGAAAAAGACAGAAATATCTAGCCAGCGTAGGCCTGGTCTACACTTAAAAATGTTACCAACATCTGCTCAGCATCACGCCACCTAAGGACCTTTGTGCATCTAGGCCTATATTTTTATCTATATTACCAAATCATTTTTTCCAGCTTTCTTTAAAACTAACAAAGTTTATCATTTGTTTTTTCCTAACTTTAGTCTGTTAATTTTTTTTCCCCGATGAAATATTGTCCTAATCATTTCAGTAAGCAATTGTGATACCGACAGCATGAAGTCAGCCTGATTGGTTAAAACACATTCCTGCACAGTTTAATCAGCTGAACTACATTTTACTATGTTTTAGAAAAGAGATTCCACGTTGACATATTAACTCCTCTTTATAATCCTGAGATTTTACTATTTCCAATATGAGGTCTGAATCCTCCATTCCTTGCCTCAGGCACATTGTGTTTTACCCTAAGTGAGGATTGCAGGGTCAGACTCACAAAGTAGGCCCTAACTGGCCAACTCTTAGGGACATGAATAATGTCATTGAAATAAGTAGTGATTAAAATTACGCATCAAGTGTGTGCAGAATCAGATCCTGCTCTTACAGTTTGAGCAGCATTGCAGACAACTCGAGTGTAATACTCTGTGTTTTATTATTGAACTCTCACGTCATTTAGACAAAAAATTGTATTACTATATTTTATCATGATTAAAGAAAAACAAACATGGTGCTATTTACAGATAAACAGATGTCTTGGCTTATTCTTTTCCTGCAGAATTCTTGGCATTTTTTATCAATGTGTACATAAATGAAAAGAAAAAAAGCAGGTTGTCATATTGTCCTTTGTAGCTCTCTCTTAAAACCTCCTGGTGATAATCCACAAGAAAATAATAAATGGCTTCAATTGTAGAAAGATATGTATCTGGCTTTCCTTTCTGGTGACGCCAAAAGCAAGTTTTTCTTGTTTTCAACTCAATTTGTAGTAACCCTGCCAAGTAAAAGGGGGGAAATGTTAGGCATTGTGGCTTAACAAACAGAGCTCCAGACTGAGAATTGAGAGACTTGGGTTCAGTTACTGGTTCTGCCATTGGCCTGCTGGGTGACCTTGGGTAAGTCACTTTGTCTCTGTGCCTCAGTTTCCCCATTTATACAGTGAAGGTAATGGTGAAAAGAGCTAGGTATTTATTATATTTTTAGACTTGGCAGAATTCAATTTTTTTTATAATTTTGATGGAGATATTGGTTTCTTTTTAAGCATTCTTTCAATTTTTATCAACTTAAATTTTTATAGTTGCATAAAATTCTGGGTCTTAAATCATTTTAAATTTTTATTGATTTAAATTTTCACAATTACAGGAAATCATATGTCAAGTCAGACAATTATTTACTCACTGCAGACATTACGATTCAAAAAAAGTTAAAACTTTATAACAGTTAAACACAAATTGTCAACATCACACATGAAAATATACAAAGCAAATAGCCTTAAAAATCAAACTCTAGTTTCTCAAGCATCATTGTTCTTACTCTGCTTATTTGTAAGTTTCAATTATTTTTAAGAAGGATATGATTCAGTCATGGAGGTCCTGGATTCCGTGACTTCTTCTGGGGCAGGACTGGAGCAGCCATCAGCCCTGGGGTTGCTGGAGCAGCGGCCACTGGAACAGCTGACCAGCGGCCAGACCCAAACCCGCCAGAGCACTGGCTGGGGTTGGGTCAGCCCCCTGGGACTGAAGCAGCAGTGGTGAGCCCAGGCCACAAGAGCAGTGGCGGGGCTGGAGCAGTTGCAAGCTCCAGCAGCACTCTGTTTGTCGCCACACCTTAGGGTATTTTTAGTGAAGATCAGGGACAGATGGATTTTTGTTTATTGCCCAGGACCTGTCCCTGATTTTTACTAAAAATATCCATGACAGAATCTTACTGTAATTATCATCATCAATGGAAATTTTTTTCTAGGTTTGTGTGAGTATTGTGAAATCAACATTTACCAATCCTGCCAATCTTATATGTAATATCACAAAGACGCACACAGTTGTCAGCTATTGAGGGGTTTTTTTTTTATTGTTGTTGGTTTTGCTTTTTAATATGGCAATAATTCCCCTATCCTCACCCAAAAAGGTCAGTTTCATAAATATTTCTACTTAAGGCCCAGACCCTGTAATTTGATCTTCATAATAGATCTTTTATATATACACAATACCGTTGACTCCATGAGTCTCTATATAGGCTTAAGGCCTGCCCACACAGACCAGGTTGCAGCAACAGGACCTTAAGCCCCAATCCTGCAAAGACTCAAGCCCATGCCTAACTTTATGATGGGGCTAAGAGCCTTAGAGTGGAAAGTATAGTTCCTCAGGAATTTGATTTTGAGATGTCTAGAATGGCTATAACAGGTCACTTAGGCAAGAAAATTGTTCAAGACCGGGGCTTGGTGACAATAATATAAAGGAAAAAAGCAGATAGTAACCTTACATTTTTTATTTTATTGAAATTAATGTGTCTAGAGAAGTAGTAGGGCTTAATATATATTCGCATCATCTGTTTTTAAGCAGAGCTCATTCAGTGGAACGGAAATCAGGGGAGTTTTGCTTAAAACCTGATGGCATGATATGGCCCATATTACATGAATATCTTACAATGTTTGTTATATTTACAAAATTGAATAAAAATAAATAAATGATGCTAATTTCAATCATGCAATGATCCAAATGCCACTGAAGGCCCTGATGCTGCAACCTCTTCACTCCTGAACCCTAAATAATCCTATTGAAGTGCAATCCCATATTTCCCTAAAAAATCCTATTGAAATCACCTTAACTATGCTAAAATTTCTTTAAAAATGCGTAAGTCAATGGGATCAATCAGGTTAGCAAGCACTACATTGTGTAATATGTTTGCAAAATCAGGCTCTGAACTGTAAGTATCTTCTTAAATGGTAACATTAAGATGCAAAATCTGTATCTTGAGAAAGTTTAACATCAGTAATTACAACATGGTCTGAGAATTGCTTGGAAATTACAGGCAGAGAAGTTTGGTCCATTTCCATATGGCCCTATTTCAGGAGCCCAAACTGGCCTGTAGCCCAGCACTTACAATTCTGTACTTTTTATAGAGCTTCAAACTACATTTAACTGTTTCTGGTGCAATCACAAGGTAAGTCTAGCTATTTATTTCACAGCTGACATGATTCCTTGTATATTAATAGAATTTTCTTTTCAAAGTACACCATCATACCAGGCATAAAACAGTGTGTAAACTGGTATAAAAATGTGTCAAAAGTGAGGATAATAATGATACAGGCTAATCGTTCCCTTTAATTTTTACACAAAAGGCAGTTTTCATGACACTAGGTTATCTCCTATATAAAGTTTCAATGACCTCTTTTAACAGAGGAGTACCCACCCAATAAATTAAAAGAATGAGGGTGAAATTCTGGCTCAATTAAAGTCAATAGCAAAACTCCCAGTGACTTCAACAGAGTCAGGGTTTCACTTTATGAGTGATGAACTAAAATGTAGGTAAGATTCCTCCAATACAATGTTTCCACCTGTTAACATTTGGTAGCAGGGAAAGGGAAGTAAAATGTCTAACAAGTCAGATCACTGACCCCAGTGAGAATACGGCCATAGGATCAATTAATTTCAGCACAGAGTATTTAGAGTTTTGAAACAAAAGATTTAGAAGAGGTTAAGTGTTACTGTTTACTAAGCATATTTCCATCATCTCTGTAGTGTATCCATACAGCCAAAGGCAATATTTTATTACAAACACTAGTTGCTCATATGAGAGTAACTTAGGCTATCCAGGAACATTTTGACTTGTTTTCATGTTTAGTACCCACATATTTTGAGCTCAAATAATAAAATAAATGTTTGTGCCAATCTGGGATTTAGACAGGATGGAAGTATAGACATTTAGAAAAGACAAGTATGCAGAATAAACAAATTCTGTCCATACAAAAGCTATTTTCTCTCACACGCACTTTAGTTGGCTCACAGTCACCTTTCAGAGTTTTGTTGTTATGCTCCCATTCTTTTTCTGTGTGCCTTTATCATCACCACATGCAATCACAGTTCTTCACAATTACATCAAGACCTGTGAGGATAGATAAGAAAACCTGCAAGCTGCCATTCTAATCTACTTTAATGACTGTATTGGGAATGAAGGCACATTTAGGCTTGAAAGAAGCCTGCTAGGAATTTTAAGAGTCTGTTCCACGTGTCGGCAACTTTCAGTTCACCATTCCTGGCCAGTGGGAGCTTGAGGCGAGGGGCAGGGAGCTGTGCCTGCAGACGGTCAGCGTATACAAAATGTCTTGCGGCCTGCCAGCAGATTACCCTGATGGGCCGCTTGCTGAAGGCTGCCGACCCCTGGTCTGTTCTAGCCACATTTAACAGAATAAGCAAAAGTAGAACTGCACACATGTAAGAAATTGCAAAGTAATCATGTTTGTGACTAAAGAAAAAAAACCCTCTCAAAATCTAGAAAATACAGTTTTAAAGTAACACTAAAGTTGTAGTATTGGAAAGGAGAGTAAACATGAAAATGAGATTCTACTATATACGTAAAAGAAATTATAAATAAGTTTGTGCAACAAAGGGAGGTGCTGGAGATGACTGGAGAAATCATGTTGATGAGCTTCTCACTTATGAGTAACTGATCACCAGTTGCTGAGTGTTTTGCCTGGATAAAGATTTGTAAGACCCATCCACTGAGTGTGTAAATCTCAATCCAACACACGGCAGTTTTATTCAACAACTAAAGCTTTACAGCCTGATTCTGCTGGACTCTAAGCACATGCAGAAGGGTTCTGCTGAATCCCCATGTCAGATTTTATTGTGCAGGGGATTTAGAGCTCCACTAGTTTCAGCTCACTGAAATTTCCTTACAGTTCTTGAATTGGTTGCTATTGTTTGCATCTCATGTGGAAGTGGCAGGGGGTTCAGCTCCCTTCTCTAAATCTGCAGATTTTCAACATCTCTGTAGGTCTTGGGGAATTTAGCAAAAAAAACGGGAAGCCATATATTGGTCCCTTGCCTCTGTGTTGCTAGGGCTCTCCTACCAACTGTTGTCCCTTCAATTACCCTTGGTGTACAAATCATAAAGAAAAAAGATTTGTACATTACTGTAGGCAAAGTCTACAGGAGTTTCTGAAGTTGTTCCCCCATCTCCTGGGTTTTTTGGAGGGGAGTGGCGGGGGGGAACGAGAGCAGGAAGTCTTTGCAGACCTGCTCACAAAATGCTTCAGAGCAGTGGTGGGCAACCTGCAGGCTGCACATTGCCCATAAGGGTAATCCGCTGGTGGGATGTGGGACAATGTTTATATTGACTGTCTGGGCACGGCCTCCTGCAGCTCCCAGTGGCCCCAGTTCACAGTTCCTAGCCAATGCAAGTTGCAGGAAGCAGCGCACGCCAGAGGGACATGGTGGCTGCCTCTTTCCACAGCTCCCATTGGCCAGGAATGATGAATTGTGGCCAGTGTGAGCTGCAGTGCAGTATCTGTGGACAGTCGCTGTAAAAACTTTCTTGGGGCCTGCCACCGGATTACCCTGATGGGCCATGTGCGAACTGCAGGTTGCCTACCACCGCTTCAGAGGATGGGATAAAGGGGCAACATGCCACAGCGATAGTTCCTTCCACATTCCACTAGCCTCTATGTGCCGTTACAAGCTATCACTTACTTGCAAAAATAGAAGGGAGCATAGATGTTTTAAAAACTGAAGCAGATGCATGGCATATATTTGCACAAGAGAATATGTAAACTAATAAAAAAAAAAAGAGATCTGACTAAGCCTACAGAAAAATAACCTAAGCAATCTTCTACTTTAACAGCCATACTTATGCTGCATTACCTCTGGGAAAGCAATCATAAAAGCTGAATGTAACAGTTCACTTTTTAGATCCAGTGATCATTGATTTCTAATGAAGTAATCTATCAATCATAACTGAACATTAGCAATTTTCAAATATGTCCTGTGTGTAATGCAATTGAGTTTGGTTTTCTAAAGATATATTATACCACTTTCCTAATAAGATTTACTTTCCTAATAAGAAATACTTAATTTTGTTCAAGTCTCCTAGGTTGTTTATTTCTGAGGCTAATTCATGTCCCATATTGCTTTCACTTGTAAGTGCAATTAGCAGGTTTACAAAACAGACTTCATTTTATATTTTCTTGGCACATTTCCTTAATGGTTCTCTCCAGTACTTTTTTTAAGTTTATCTATTTGAACAAATACTGTAGTAACTTTTTTTTTAAAAAAACAGAAGAATGACAGTGGATTGTGTAACTCTGATGTGTGCTGTTGAGGTGCATACAGACAGATGTGAATGTCATCAATTTTCCTGTGAGAAAAAATACAACCAACCCACAAAAAAACTTCTAACTCCTCCATATTGTAGGAGGTGGGGGGTGAAATTCGTGCCTTCAAGGCAGTATACATACTCAGCTAGTCCTATTTGAGGTATAATGGGGGGGGAAGTGAGGAAGACATCAATGGTGTGGACATAAAAGGGGTCTCTGCACCCTCTGCTAATAAAGGCATTTGGTTCCATGCTGGTTCTACATAAAGTACAATTCACTTTTTGGCCCTTTTAGTCATCTCTATGTAGCCACTAGATGAACTGGTAAGATGACATGGACTCAAATGCCAACAATATAGGGATGATACACAGCTCTGCTTATCTGTCACCATGTATAAACGTACCACCACCACAACCAAGATGGAAGAAGAATTAGTTGAAACTGAACCTGAATAAAAGGAAGGTAATCAAATCTGTCTGCTATTCTCTACATTAGCTTCCCACAGAATGTCAATACAAATTCATGGTCTCAGTCCTTAATTTCAACCACTCTATTTGTGTCAATACAATAAATTCTGCTGTTATAGAATGAAAACTGTGGTCAATCACTCTACTCATCAGACACCATGGAATTTTCTATCACAACAGCAAAGCTTATCTGTGTAGGAGACAAAGCTTTGTCAAGAACCACCCCAGACTATGGAAGGAACTCCCATGGGAATTTGAAGATGAAAATGAGGTAAGTGTCCAAATGTTTATAAAGAGCTTCTCCCAAGCATGTGGGGCAGCATGGGAGAAAGTACAGAAGTGTTTATTTGAGAATTTAACAATTGGGTGATGGAGGCTGGCACGCATTGACAGCTCACTGGCAAGTGAGAGGTGATAAGTAGGTGGGGATTAACTGTGAAGTGCCTGGAAAGTAAATATAAGCATCTTATGTTTGATGCAATAGAGAATGAGGAGTCAATAGAGGGATTCCAAAAAAGGGGGTGACGTAGTCAAAGTGATGAGCTAGGAAAGTGCTCTTTGCAGCAGCATTCTGAATGGACGCAAGTGTGGTAAGACTGCATTTGTCAAGGCCAGAGAAAAGAATGTTATAGTAATCAAGATGATGAGAGTTAGCAGGAGAGTTTTAGCTTGTGGACAGATAAAAATAGTCATATCTTAGAGAGGTTATACCAAAAGATTCTGCGAGATTTAGGTTTAACCTGGGTTTGAAGACCTAGAAAAAGATGCAAGTCAAAGATGTGCATGCAGGTTATAGACATGAGTAACAGATGGACAGGTGGTGTCCACAGTGATTAGAAGGCAGAAGCGACTATTCTGTTCCATAGGCTGAAATAGGTACAAAGAAGGGCTTTGCTTCAGTCCGATGACTTGGGCATGCGGAGGGAGGGAGGGATTCTCTCTCCTTAGTCACGAGCAAGATACCATATAAATCCCAAGTTCCTTAGTGCATTTTGATTTCCTGAATTTCATCCTTTGTAAACAGGATTCTTAAGAACCTTACATTTAAATCAGTTCACATTTACATCATGCGATAAAGCAATACATCACTGTAGTGTATATCAATTTATTTGATATAAAATTTGATATCAATTTATTTGATAACAGAATTTTTATGTTAAATTAAATATATTTGCTAATAGGATTTTATTAGCTAAAATTATGCTCATGTGTAGTATTTTTTAACGAGCTAATGGGCAGAGAAGCAGCATTCATCTTCCATGCAGGAAGCCCGTGATGCCCATTCCATAGGCTGATATATTTGCTAATACACTTGCCAGCTAATACACAGAGTAGAAATGAAGGAAATGTGCCTTCTAACCTAAGGACTTGCTCTTGCTCTCGTGAAGTCAGTTTTCAAATTGCCATTGATTTCAATGGGAGCAGGATTGGCAGTATAAAATTGCCAAATTGTTGTTACACATTTTAATTCCCTGTGGAATGCTTAAATAGGTCATCCTTCCAATCAATATAACGCAATGAAAGCTGTGCAGAACTATAAGTACATTGTGCTAATTCATAATGAAAGCAGAAACACTTGTATTACTTTTGTGTTAAACACTGATGGCATTTGATATTTCGTCAGGATATTATTGACTACTGGTCAGGAAGAACCAGGTTCTGTGTAACACATGTTCAGAAATTTGACAAAATGGAAAAAATGCCTTTAGATTTCTCCATTTTAAGTCATATAATTGAACCTTTGATGTATCATAGAATATCAGAGTTGGAAGGGACCTCAGGAGATCATCTAGTCCAGCAGTTCTCAAACTTCTTCAGGTGGCAACCCCTTTTTGCATTGCAGTGTTGTGCTGTGGCCCAGGGGTATGTCCGCCGAAATGCCGCCAAATTGAACACTGCTGCTTTTGGCGTTCGCATCTGTGTCTGCTGAATTGCCGCCAAAAGTGGAAGCTTTCACTTTAGTGGACACAGCCCCACATTTGGGGCTGTTGCTGAAACGTGCTGACACCTCATGACCCCCTGGGAACTGCCCTGTGACCCCCCCTGGGGGGTTACAACCTCCAGTTTGAGAACCACTGATCTAGTCCAACCCCCTGCTCAAAGCAGGACCAATCCCCAATTAAATCATCCAGTAGATTTTTACCCCATATTCCTAAATGGCCCCCTCAAAGATTGAACTCACAACCCTGGGTTTAGCAGGCCAATACTCAAACCACTGAGCTATTTCCCATCCCCTACCCTCACACGTTCAGATCTACTTCCATGCATGTATTTTGACCCTGCTCATCATTATATCATCAAATCAGGTCTTTTGCATTTAGGAAAGAAATATGTATATTTCATTTAGCCACTTTATTGTAGCTGTAACATACCCTTTTATTTATTTACTTATTTACCTTGGAGTCGCTCATCAGTGATTATTTTGTTGGTTTGATTCCAAGTACTGTCAATAAATATTACTCTCTTCAGTACAGTGTCTTCACTCCTGCTATTTGATTTGTATTCACTTACGTTTCTATCTTCTTTTGTTTCTACTTTTGCTTTCTTGAGAAGTGGCTCTGCTGAAGAATCACCATCATTCCCCCAACTAACATTTTTCTCAACATTTTTTTGCAGATGGAGAATATCTTTTACTGAAATTGAGTTAGGACCAGGAAAGATAAGTGCAATCTAAAACGAAAACAAATACAAAGATCCGAGTGCCATTTTGATAGAAAATGTTAAAGTTTCTGGTAAAGCTTCAAGAACTTTTCTATTAAAAAAGAAAATATCTATTCCTTACAGCAATCCACACACAAATAAAATAAAATTTAAAAAATCAAGCCATTTAAATCCATACAAAATGGAAGTGAACTTCTCTTGAAAATGTATTTCAAATGCCCCAAAGGGCAAGGAGAGAGAGAAGGTAAAAGAAAAACTAAATTAAGGCAAGGGATTTGTGTAAATTAGTTATTTGCAAGGGTTTCATTAAATATGTATAAGCTTGGAAGGATTAGCTTTTTAATAGTAAACATCAGTTTCACCATACATACCCAAACAGACTAAAAAAATGTTTCCACCAACAATAATTGAAATTTACCGATAGGCAAAGATAGAAAAATGCTGCATGGGAACTTATTACAGGCAGTCATCAAATAATTATTGTCTGATGTACTGATAGTTTCCTGCAAGTGAAAATGTAAATTCGATAAAAACCGACAAATTGCTTAAAACCCCAAATTTCATACAACTGTGAAAACATAAATCAATAAAAATTAAATATTTAAAGCTATCCATCAAAATTATATTAAAAAAATCAAAATCTGCCAAACCTACATGTGTATTACTTCTGTACATATTAAACAAAGTTATCCTACCAAGACAATATTTTCTGCACAAGAAAGTACTATGCAGATATTTACACTAATCTATTTCTCTATGTCAGGCTGCAATCTTATATTGTGAAGATGGCCAAATTCCATTTTTAATTATGGTCTATGAGCCAGAGTATAAATGTAGGACTATTTGTTAGCCTCAATTAATTCATAATTTTTAAGGCCAGAAGTGACTATTAGATCATCTAGTCTGACCTCTAATCTACAGCAGAACTTGCACAGATGTCAATGGTATGTCAGAAAAAACAACAGTGTAATATGGCCTATAGGCAATAATTAAACCTCCTGATTATATTCAGCATCCTAATGGGAAATTACGACCACCTTTAGGAACAGCAGTATTTTTTCTCCCCAGTCTTCCCAATCTTCCTTCCTCCGTTTCTCTCCCTCTTCCTTGTTCTTTCTTTGACATTTCCTTCCCTGAAGCAAATACCAATTCCCACACCCATGAACTTCATTCACTCCCTTCCCCATTTGTTAATGCTGACATTACAAATTTGTTAGGTTTCAGAATTCTCATTGCAGTGAAATTAAATGAGTACCGGGAGCTCATTCCTCAGTCATTATTTCAGGCTCTTTACTGACTCAAGAAGACAACATGTATCGACTACATTTGGTAAGTTTTCCCTGCACCAGAAAATACCAGAAATTTACTTTTTTACAAGATAAAAGCTCAGATTCTGCAAAAGTTGAATATGCTAAGCAGGCACATAACTCCAGCAAGTAGGGCAATATGCCCAGTGGGTTTGGTGTTTGACGCTTCTGCTCTATGCAGTAAGTAAAATACTATAAAGTGCAATCAACCAAATCCTCTCTCTCCTCTGTAGGTGCAGAGGATCATGGACACAACAGAATCAGTATGTTTAGGCTGCATATGGAGCCAAATTTCCATGAGCCCAGCAGGTTGTCCACATCCCTACGCACTGCAGAGATGTGCTCTGGGTGAGGTGGAATGGATTCATGGAGGAATAGTGGTAGAGTAGTTGGATCTACATTCCCTTTGCAGAGGGGAAATTCAAGATCAGCAGGAGTTGGGAGACAAAAGGCACACAAACACTTCCCCAGCACACAGCCCTGTTACAGAATTTCTTACTTCGTGTCTTTTTTCTTCATATTCCGGAATGCAAGGATATGTATAAATGGTAACGTCTTCAGGTGCTAGGAGTTTAGCATGTACCGCAGTACTTTTGCCATCAGTTTCATTTGGGTGTTTAATTATGTCAATCTTCAACGGAAGCTACAACAAAAAATGGCAGACATATAAACTATTTTGGACATATGTCTAGGAAATCCCCAGAAAGAAACTTTTTACAATATGTAGTAAATTCATATAGTTTCCTAAAAATGTTTTGATTTAGATATACAAGAATATGGAAGTTCCTAACTTTCAACAGAAGTTCCTTAGAAATGAGATTGTTTAATGCAAAATTGGAGGGGGAGAAATCAATCAATCAGATTAAAATACACAGGAACTAGCACTCATTGCTTTTAATAATAAGCAACTTAGCATTATATTTACACATTTGATACTCTGATGTTGCTAAAGTGAAGGCTCTATTGATACTTTTGTCAATTTTAAATTTTCAGTCATTAATAACAGACAAAAGAAGTTATGCATTTAAATGTAGCAGCCTTATGCTCCCAATCCTGAACACCTATTTGTATTAGGTATTCAACCCATTGAAATTAATACAAAACTCTTTGACTTCAAAGAGAACAGGGTCAAGCACAATGGGTAAAATTTTCAAAAGCATCTAATTGACTTATAAGCCAAAGTCAGATTTTCAACAGACCGTTGGCACTTAAGTGCCTAAGTCACTTTTGCAAATGAGACCTTGGCACTTCTGAAAGCTTTATTTACTATCTCAGCTGGAAAACAATATATTTTAAGAAAATAGTTAACTAACTTAGTTATACAACTATGAGCAGTTCTTTATTTAAGTTCACATTTTGGGTCACATTCAGCCCTGGTTTAAAATGGGAGTAGCTCCATGGCATTTGCTTATACAAACCCCTCCCTCAGCCCCCCAGCTCAGATTCGTAGGCCAGACGTGACTGTCTAGTCTGACCTCCTATATAACAAAAGCCAAGGAACTTCCCAAAAATAATTCCTAGAGTGTATCTTTTGGCAAACAATCTCATCTTGATTTCAAAATATCTATGCCACTGATTCTTACAATCTGGATAACTCTCGTGAGAATGGTTTAAGTAAGAGTTTAAAGAATTAGCCCTAATCCTAATTGCTCAATTTCATAATTTTACACATGAGGAGTCCCATTGACTTCAGTGGGACTCCTCATATATATAAAGTTGAGCATATGCATAAATATTTGCAGAACTGAAACCTTAACTATCAATTTTCTTACATCTGGTTCCTTAAACTAGACTGCTAACCTTACTTTATCATAATTTAATCATCTATTACTGGACTGGGCAACCTTTGGCCTGAGAGTCACATAGGGGTGTGAAACTGCATGAAGGGCCAGGTAGGGAAGGCTATGTCTCCCCAAACACCCTGGCCCCTGCCCCCTATTCTCCCCCTCTCACTTCCTCCCCCTGACTGCCCCCCTCAGAACACCCAACCCATCCAACCCCTCCCGCCTGGCTCCTAGTCCCCTAACTGTCCCCTCCTGGGACCCTCACCCCAAACTGTCCTCCACCAGGACCCACCCCCTATCCAACCCCCTCTGCTCCCTGTCCTCTGAGTGCCCCGACCCCTATCCACACCACCGCCCCCCTGACAGGCCCCCAAAGACTCCCACGCCTAGCCAACTGCCCTCTGCTTCCTAACTGTCCCTCCCGGGACCCCCTCCTCCTTATCCAATACCCCACCCCCTTACCATGCAGCTCGGAACAGCAGGAGCTTGCAGCTCTGTTGCACGGTGGCATTGCTGCAGGGGAGGATGGATAGCAGGGAAGGGGCCAGGGGCTAACCTCCCCAGCCAGGAGCTCAAGGGCTGGGCAGGACAGTCTCACAGGCCAGATGTGGCCCAGGGGCCATAGTTTGCTCATCTCTGATCTATCATGACAACTGTGTTAAAGATGACCTAGAAAAAGAATGCTGGCAATGTATTCACACACACACACACCCCCCACTAACAAACAATAGGCACAATAAACATATTATGTTTCACTAACCTTCACAACTGGAATTTCTTTGGTAGGCACAGTTTCAACTGGAACATAACATGAATAACAATAAAACATCCTTGAACTACTGCATCTTGGACACTTTGATCTTCCACTGTTTTGGGCCTTTTCAAGAACTTCCCAGGATGCTAACTGTAAATTCTGAAGTGGGTTATCTTGAAGTGATGAAGTAGTTTGTTGTGAATTTTTCAAACATTCAAAATTTCTTTTTAATTTCTGATGGCTTTCTTGGTTCAAAAATGTAGTTGAATTTAAAGACATCTTTAAACAGACCATATGCTGTATCTGCCAACAAAACATACACTTTATCTTATGTACTATAAATAGACAAATTTCTAAAAAAGTAATCATCATATGGTCATCCTATTTAACTAACACATACTTGTTATTACTTATCACAGCAGAAATCAACTAGGTCAGATCAAATTAATCCCGGGAGAGTGGGTTTTTTGTTTGTTTGTTTTTTAATTTAAAACACCCTGAGGCTCCTATCAGGAGCCAGACTCCTCTGGGGGAGGTGCTATATAACAGATTAAAAGATGGTCCTTGACTTAAAGAACTTGAGGACTCAGGCCTTGGCAATGCAGACATGCACATGCCTAATTTTACTCAGATGAATTGTCTCACTCATTTTACTCATGTAAGTAAAGTTACAAACATGCATATTTGTAAATTCAAGTTGTAAACTCCATTTGCAAATAGCAGGATTGAGGCCAAAGTAACTCACTTCAGTATGTGCTCAACTTTACTTACATGAGTAGTCCTATTAATTTCCAGCAGGAGTAAGTGTTTGCAAATACAAGTATACAGGTTTAGGTCCCAACCCTGCAAATTGTTGGTACAGCCCCCTTTTCCTATACAAAGCCCCACTGATATGCATAGGATTCTGAGAGGGCACAGTGGTTTTCAGCAATAAGGTACAGTTTCAGAGAAATTGACAAAAATGTTAGGCCAAAATTTTAAAACCTGAATGCCTAAAGTTGAGCTCCTAAACTGAAAATCAGCCACTTGTTCACTTTAAATAACTTTAGTCATCCAAAGTTGCAGCATTTTCACATTAGCTTCTGCAGATGTGTTGGAGTGGGTGTTTGAGGTTTTTTTGTTTGGTTTTTTTGGTAGTTAAAAAAAAAAAAGATTTGTCTCTACGGCAGTGATAAATATATGAATTAAAGCATTTTTTGGTTAAATTTAACAGTTCTGTTTTAAGTAGAGGAACAAAATATTAATGCAAGAACTGTAGACTGCACATCCCAACTGTCAAAGCAACAGAATACTGGGGCCCCTTACACCACATAAAAGAGCTGGCACAAAGGGGCTTTAAAAGCCCTGTATTCAACTGGGAGAATTCCCCTGGGGCAGGCACAGCCTAATACTAAACCCAGAGTAGGTGACATGCCAGAAGTTGTACTACAGTACTGTGATATTTAGGGTAGTCTAGACAGACTTCCAGAACTATTTAAATTATGCCACGGGGGTTCTCCAGTTCCCTGGAGCAGCCCAAGAACAAGAGGCTGCAGACTTCACTTAAAGTCACCTAGTCTCTTCTCCCTACCCCCAACTGTGCTTTCTCTGCAGTGTCTCCTAGTTTGCTATGTTATGGGCTACACTTATGATGTGATGCAACAAAATAGATTAAAAAAATGCAAGACTACATAATGCAAAATGAACTATCCAAACAAAACTGTGTGACATGTCTCTCCAGTGTAAATTTAGAATACACCCCAGAGGAAGTCACCCTTTTCTGCTAAAATGAAACTCTCATACAGGTCACGAAAAAAATGTATTTCCAAATTCTGAAGCTTTAAAGGAAATTAACACTTCTCCCCAGCACCCCTCCTCTTTTTTACAGTCCAAGTTTGCTCTGAACTGAATCTTGAAAAGAATCAGGGGGCAGACATGCAAGGGGCGGGATGAAATTGCCCTGGTGACAGTTGTCAAGCCTGGACTAATGCCTCTAACCATACAGATTCTTCAAGGAGAAAAGAGGCCAGGAGGCCCTTTGATTTGATATGCATTCCCAGCCTGCAAACTGATTCTCTTCAATATAATGCCTTATGGCAGTGTGGTGTTCAGTTATGAAGCCCCAAAGCATTTTCATCATTGATGCTGACAGGAGAAATGCTGCTGTTAGTGGAAAAGAAAAACCTCTGTGGTCTCACAATAATAGCTACACAAAAATTTAACTGAAAAACATACATGCAATATATTTTTGCAAGCACAACAGCAATACAGTTTTCACATCCTGTACTATTGAGAGCTTGATTCAGACAGCAAATCAGTCATAATGAATAATGATTCCATGTGCAGAGTAGCCTCCTGCCCCAGCAGAAAAGTCTTGCTTATGTGGAGAGAGAGACTCTCATTTGGATGAATTTTAAGGCAGTTTAGTGTTTCTCACTTACAAAGGAGAATTGCTCTGTAGGTTTCACGAAACACTGAAAACCATACTGGTTATTTTCAAAGTCACCCTCAATCAAGCTGTTCCAAAATGACAGCCCTACTCACTGGGGCCTGGGAATAGTGCACTCTTAGGACTCAATCCTGCAAAGTGATGAGGCCCTACTCAAAAATGCTATGAATTCTCTCAACCTCCATTGAAACCAAATGTATGTGAACAGGCCCTTTAGAAGCAACAAACAACAAGGATTACAGCAGGGGTTCTCAAACTTCCTAGGTTCGAGACCCCTTTTCGTCTTGTTCCGCCCACTCTGCGGCCCTGGGGTATGTCCGCCGAACTGCCGCTGAATACAACACTTCCAGTTTCGGCGGTACTTCAACGGACACACAGCGCTTCTCTGTGTGCCACCAGAAATGCTGTGGAAATTGGAAGTGTTCCACTTGGCAGCTTTTCAGAGGACATGCCAACATTTGGTGCATCCACAGAAATGCCGCCGAGTGGAATGGGAGCTCACAACCCCCAGTTTGAGAACCCCTGGATTAGAGCACCATAAAAAGACAATAGGAAACACAACTGAAATGTTAAAAAGCATTGAGGCCTTTGCTGTTTCAATTTAAACAGAAGAGTATGTAAATCAGGGGTACTGGGAAATAATAAAACATTTCTCTTGCCAAACATTATTAGACACCATAAACACATACACTTTCTCATTCACTATCTTCTCCTAATACCATTTTTAAACAGGCTAAGAGAGCTATTTTGGGAGGCAAGTCCACTCCTTCACAGACCTAGGATTGGCCTGAGAATCTTAGGAGCTTGCTGTCATGAACATCTGAAGAGATTCCCTTGCCCCAGGCCTGGATTTGATGGTCCTAAAGGCTCCATTGCAAACACTGAAATGAGGGGGCAATGCAGCACACACCTGTATGGGCCGCTCTGTACCACAAAGGGCCCATCCAGTCATTGAAAGAAGCATCTCCTTCTAGTTCATACTACCCTGAGGAAGCGCTCCTTGCGAACAAAATCGGGCAGCCCTCTCGTCCCCATAAAAGCCTCCTCTACACACATCTAAATGGAGAAACCTCCCTCTCCTCACTACTCTTTTACAATCCTCCCCGTGGACATCAAAACAGAGTGTCTCCCCCCCCCCCCACTTCAAAATAGGATAACTGCCCACACAAGGAGCCGGAAAACATCAAAATGGGGCATCATCTGCCCACAGGGCCCCCCCTGCGAACTTCAGAGTGAGGGCAGGCAACTCTCCGCATGCCTCGTACAAACACCAGCCCGCCCCTTTCATCCCTGCCGAGAATCAGGCACCCCCGGGGGAGGAAGCGCTGCAGGTGCCCAGGCCCGGCTCCCACGGAGCGTAAACTTTTACCTGGAGGAATCCAGCCAGGCTTGCGTGACCCAGCCCCCTCCCCCGCCTTCTCCCGCCTGTCTGGATAATTAAAAGAGACCCCACCCCCCGTCGCCGCCACTCGCTCAGTTCCAGCCCTACAGAGACTCCAGCTGCTCCGAGTCCTACAGCGCACGGCAGCGCTTCCAACGCGCAACACCCAGCTCTGGGCCTGGGTCCGACCTCGGAACCAAAGGGCCCGGCCTCGGCCTGCCGGCGTGCGGGACACCGGAAGCACGCACCGGGGGGAGCGCTTTTTAGGTGACGCTTGGTTGCTAGGGGGGCCTTAGTAACGGTACACAGCGGCTGGAGCTGCTGCTGCTGCCGCCGCCGCTGTCCGCGGCCGGGGCTGGGGCAGGTACTGAGGGGGTGCGGCATCGTGCGGGGTTCCTGGGGGTAAAGGCGGGGAAAAGGAGATACATTTTACATTCCTACAATATAAGATTTGACCCGAGTCACGTGAACGTGCTCTGTACATTGTAATTACCAGTAAACGTTTTCCCCATCGTTATTAACCACCTTTTTTCACTATGTTCAGCAGTCTTTTGGGGGGGTGGTGCAAGATTCAGCGATGGTAACATTACAGTTTGCTGCATTTACTGAAAATCATGAGCTGGCTGTTTATAAGAAAAAGAAAGGTCTGTTTAGCTTCTATCTCGATAATCAGCACTAAAAAAAAAAAGGAAATCAAGATCTTGCTTCAGTCCCTCATTAATTGCAGTAAAACGAGATCCCTAAACCACCATGTTTCTCATTCATTATAATAACACTGAACAAATACTGGGGACAGAAAGGATTAGCAGAGTTATGGTGGGGAGGTTATATTTATCTGCATAAACGGAAAGCATAATTTAGATTGCATAGTGTTTAGAATAGAGAAAGGTCATACCTCTGAGACCTGCTCAAATAGAGTGCCTCACATGACTTTTGACACAGTATACAATATTTTGATTAAACTTATAGGAAATAGAAATTCTGATTACCCACACACCTTCCCATATAGAGTTTATAAAGATGTTAAAAAGGACCATGGACCAAATTCTGCTCTAGTGATAGCAGTGGAAATCCACAGTAATTCTGCTGAATTTTGCAGCAGTTGGCTATAAAATGTTGAGCATTCAGCCACCCAAAGTCTGTCTCATTGTCTCTCTTTACTTTTCAAAGCATCTTAAAACTTTTTGAAAAAATGTTTTTAGAATAACTGTTGACCCTATATTTTCATCTTTTCATCCTATTCTTAATTACCCTATTCTAAATTAATCTTGCCTTTTTAATTTTTATATTTTAAGAGGATGGTATTTTATTATGTTTCATTCCATTGACATGGAGTGCATTGTAGATACAAGATTATTATTACTATTAACTTGTACTATTGTATTGTATTGAAGTGTGCTGATAAATAGAGCCTGAGTTCTGATTAAATATATCTAGCTCCATTTTTTAACTGGTAAACAAAATGATTAGGAGATAACCTTGCCCATGTCACTAAGGTGTTGTGATGCTCAATGAATAAATAATTTAAAATACTGTAATACTTTTGAATAAAAGATACTATAGAAGATTTATTATTTGTTAATGTATTTTAGTACATTTAATAATGTCTTAGGCTTTTGCCTTCTTGTATAGTGGTCACTCATAGCTGCAGTTTGAACATACAATCTTATATTCAGAAGTTTTCAGTATTTCAAATGAAATACGGTATGTACCTGATTTGTCATGACATTTACATTTTTTCACTGATTTCTACCAAATTTGGATTCCCTCAAGAAAAAAAATACTTTTTAGATTTGGAAACAAGTTGGTTTCTGCAGTATTGCATGACTGAGAGATTATGCTTTAAGATTTAGTAATATAAATAATGCCATATTACTAAAATGAGTTCCAAATGATTTATTCAGTCACTTATTGGTTAGAGTCTTTGTACTCAAACAATTACTATTCAGTGTTCAGCAGTTGTATCTTTAGATCAAAATGACTAGGTCTAAAATGAATTTGGAATGCAGAGTATTTTCCTGAGTCAGTGAAACACAATAAAGGAGCAGTCTGTGGTATATTATTCATAGTGGTATTGCAGACAGTATTCTTGGGAAAATGCTGACATTATAGACAGATATTATGCCAAATTTTGATCTCAATTACACTGATGAAATCCCTTTGACGTCAGTGAGATTGCATGGACATAACTGAGAGCAGTATTTAACCAGATCTTATTGTTGCTTTTGACTTGACATGTTTTCTTGTTGGCAATGTGTAATATACTGCAGTAAAAAAATAAGTGGCTACATTTCACAGGTGTTAGATTATTTCACTGTCACTCTATGGCAGTCACAATAGGTCTGTAAAATGATATACACTACAGTATCAAAGCTTCTTTTTTCAAGAACTAACTTTTTACATTTTGTGACACTGTAAGTGGGAAAAAAAGCTTTTGTTTATATAACCAGGACAGCACCTTATTCTGTAATAGTCCTCTGACTCTTATTTCTAAAATGTTGTCACAACAGAGTTTACTAAATGGTACCATCTACTATTTTATTCAAATAGTATCTCAATGTGTTTGATACTAAGAAGCACTTTATTGGGAGTTGCCAGAGTTCAGCACTTTTTAAGTGCCAGACCAAAAGTACATAAGAATGGCCCTACTGGGTCAGACCAAAGGTCCATCCAGCCCAGTATTCTGTCTTCTGATAATGGACAGTGATAGGTGCTCCAGAGGGAATGAACAGAACACGTAATCTTCAAGTGATCCATCCCCTGTCGCTCATTTCCAGCTTCTGGCTTACAGAGGCTAGGGCGACCATTCCTGCTCATCCTGGCTAATAGCCATTGATGAACCTATCCTCTATGAATATATCTTGAGCCCTGTCCTCTGGCAAGGAGTTCCACAGTATTTGAAACCAATTAACTCCTTTTCATTCTGCTTTGTACAATGATTTGAAACATTAAAACATTGGCATTGTAAGGATCTTGAGACCAGATCTGTAGAGCCTGGGACAGCTGATAGTCCCACAGAGCCATTAAGAAGCCATGCAGAACCACAGCCAGGGAGCACTGTGGAAAGTAGGTGCCACTGCAAGTATCGTCCAACCGACCCAGAGTGATAGTACCCTAGAGCCCTCTGGATGGCCAAATGTTCTATATCATGGTTCTCAACCAGGGGTCTGCATACCTCGGGAGACATGCAAAGGTCTTTCTCAGGGTACATCAACTCATCTAGATATTTGCCTAGTTTTACAGCAAGCTACATAAAAAGCACTAGCAAAGTCAGTTCAAACTAAAATTTCATAGAGACGATGACTTGTTTATACTGCTCTGTACACTGAAATGTAAGTACAATATATATATTCAAATTGATTTATTTTATAATTATATGGTAGTACCAGAGCTGCAGGAGCAGATTGTGCATTTCAAAATCAAGAACCATCTGCTACAGTCCTAAGTGGTGCAGCTCATAGCAGAAAATCAGAAACTCTGTGAGCAGCTAGCATGGTCCCAGGAAGAGAATTCTGCCCTCTGAACAAATCCTCCTGGTACGTCCTGGTACCACTACCTAAATATTTTGATGGAAAGTTCTGGTATTCCTGAACCAACGTTGTCTCCATTTCCTGCTCCACTCTTGAATGTATCCCACAGACCAAGGTTCTCCCCACCACACAGAGATCAATCTAGTGTATCCCATTTGGTCCATGCTGGAGCTTGCTTGCGATTGACCAAACAGGAAATGAAATTCAAGAGTTTCAGAGGCTTTTCCTGTGTACCTGGCTAGTGCATCTGAGTTGAAAGTGCTGTCCAGAGCAGTCACAACTGAGCACTCTGGGATAGCTCCTGAAGGCCAATACAATCGAATTGCGTCTACACTACCCCAAATTTGACCCAGCAAGGTCGATTTTAGCACTAATCCCCTTGCAGGACCCTTGAAACCAGAGAAGGCACCTCTGGTTAGTGCACCTTTGTAAATATATACTACAGGGTTTAAAATCAGTTGTGTTTAATGTTTCATTTGCCCTGAAGACTTGGGATGCATTCGTGGCCAGTACAGCTACTGGAAAAGTCTGTTAATGTGTCTGGGGATGGAGCAGGAATCCTCCAGAGACATCTCCATGAATGACATCTCCTAGAGGTACTCTGAAAGCCTTTGCAGAAGGTTCCTGGAGAGGGCTGCCCTATTCAGTCCTTCTCTGGCTTCAAGGGTCCAAGAACCCACCTTGGGAGGGTAGTGGCTCCAGGGTGACGAAAAGTTCCTGGCTGCCGAGGAGAATGGATTCTCTGTTTGCCTGCTGTGCGTTCTCCTCCTCCTCCTCTTCTTCTTCATTCACAAAATCCTCCTTCCTGTTGTGTGAGACTTCCCCCTTGCAGGTGTCCATGGACAGTGGTAGGGTAGTGGTAGGGTCCCCCCCTAGAATTGTATGCAGCTCATCATAGTAGCGGCATGTATGGGGCTCTGACCCGGAGCTACCATTTGCCTCCTTTGTTTTTTGGTAGGCTTGCCTGAGCTCCTTCATTTTCATGTGGCACTGCTGTGTGTGTCTCTGTAGCCTCTGTCCATTGTGATTTTGGCATATATATTGGCATTTCTTTTCTTTTCTTTTTTTTTTATAATGGAGTTCTGCTTGCACAGATTCTTCTCCCTCCCCATACAGAGATCAATCTAGTGTATCCCATTTGGTCATGCTGGAGCTCCCTTGCGATTGACCAAACAGGAAATGAAATTCAAAAGTTCCAGAGGCTTTTCCAGTGTACCTGGCTAGTGCATCTGAGTTGAAAGTGCTGTCCAGAGCAGTCACAACTGAGCACTCTGGGATAGCTCCCGAAGGCCAATACCATCGAATTGCATCTACACTACCCCAAATTTGACCCAGCAAGGTCAATTTTAGCACTAATTCCCCTCGCCGGGAAGGAGTATAGAAGTCAATTTTAACAGCCCTTTAAGTTGGCGAAACCTGGTTGGTTGTGTGAATGCATTAAGTATAAAATTGACCTAATGTGGCTAAATTTGACCTAACCTCATAGTATGGACAGGGCTAAGACACTTATACAGATTTAGCAGACATTATACCTATGCTGAACAACTGGACTCAGTATATTCTGATCTATAGACTCTGAAATCAATTGTAAAATATATGATTCACGTTAACCATTTAATAGCTCTCTGCTTTTCATTTTTTATTAATAAAACTTTAGTTAGTTTACTAAATATTGACTGTAGCATGGTATTTTGTATCATGGAGATCGTGAATTATCTATATTGACCTGGGGATAGTGGCTGGTCCTTTCGGTTTGGAAGAACCCTATGTGTGGTATTTCAATTTTAATAATCATACATCATGAAAGTCTAGCTATCTGAGAAAGAAGCCAGAGGTTGGAGTGCCTAAGGGCTTCTTGTTTCGACTTCTTGGTATCCAATGTCAAATCTAATTATAGAATAAACCACTGTTTTGGCGGGGCTGTCTGCCCCATTTCTTTGTCTGTCCTGAATCTGGCATTCTCTGTGGTGACCCATACCAGGCCCCTATTTTCAGTGACATAACTTTTCTAAAAGATTTCTCAAGCTAGTTTTCTGCCCAGACTTTTTTAAAATTATGGTTGAGTTTTTAATTGCCCTAAACTCAGGAAATGTCGGTGGGTTCATTTCAATGGGACTACTTGCTAATGTGAAAACATGATATTTCTTCCCACTTCTAAGCAAAAATTTAATTGTTAAGAACAATACAGATTATCATACTAACAGACTTTACTACTTTTACAAAGTATATTGCAGTATATCTATTAATATACTAAAAAGTGTTGTTTATAAATATTTCATACTAATCAAAATACATGAAAAACTACATTTTGGTGATACTGTGTCCTTTCTTGTCTTCACATTTGTTCTCATGGTTATTAATTATTAAAATTTGGTACCAATCAAGGGGTCTCTCATTTATTAGTAGTAACTAATGAGCATATACTGTATACTTCATGGTGTTTGCTTTGTTTACTAAGAACAGTACCTCAAATTCCATTTTAATTTTATAAGGTATTTTATAAGAGTAATTCATATTTGTATGTTAATAGAAAATGCAAAGGCCTCCTGGTACTTTTGAAGAATTCTTACAGTCTCAGAAATTGGTAAGTAGAAATGTTTATTAGTGTGTGTGTGTGTGTGTGAGCAAAAACCATATGTATATAAATATTGAAAACCAAGTCTGAACGTGGATTGTATTTCCTAGGCCCTTGGGCAGTGAAAACTAAGAGCTTTGTAGAAATGGCAAACCTTCCAGAGAACAGTGCTTCTGTTGTTAACCTGCATTTTTTTGTAGATAGGCCATGGAGGAAGCAGTAATTCCTATTTTATTGTGGAGGGCATGCTTAGAGAGCACTGACTCATAGCTTGTTTAAAATGGATGACCAGGCCACAACTTTGTATTACCATAACAACAAGGCAAGGCTGTAATCCGGAAGACAAAAAATTCTGATAACCGTGACAGAGGGAATGATCAGTTTTGCTTATTCTAGCCATTCTACCTTGTCTTGTATTGATAAACGTATAGGGGAGATTTTCCTGATCTCCCTGTAAATTCTACAAATTCTATACCACCAAAATATTCCATATTAAGACAGATTACTAGTGATGCTTCAGCCAATCATCCATTCTCATTTGGAGAGAGAGAACACTTCAATGTACCTATATCTATTTGTTACAGGGGATGATGATATCTGTGTGAAACCTTGTATGGGTTGAGTTAAAACCTCATATGAGATTGACAGGTACGAATTCACCCTTCAATTAAAATAATTTTAAGGATAGGCCCCCAGTGAGGAGAAAAGAAGTATGTGAATCCACCCAGGGGCTTTTGTTGAGTATTATTTTGGGGTGGGGTGATGGGAGGCAGAACAGACATAAACCAGGGAAAGTCTGAGGGACAGGCAGCCTAAAGAAGATGATGAAAGCACAGTGGTTGACCTTGGAAGAAACCTGGGGCAAGGGTTTTGGGCTAGGGTGCTGTGCGAAAAGAGTGCTCTTAGTGCTGTGAGCAAAGAAAGCTGTTGCCTGCTATTTGATTGCTTCTGCATTGAGAGACACAGAATTTGATACCTTCTTTGTAAATATACAAAACTGCATGAAATAAATACCTGACTATCACCACCTTCTCCTCCTAACTGTGACAATGTACTGAACCACAACTTTTTGGCTCACTGCTCAGGTCAAAAGGGGCAACACTATTAACAGATTAGAACATGCCCACTCTTTACTGTGGGGTTGAACAGTGTCCAATCCTGGTATAGTTGTCATCAATTTATTATGATTGTACAATTTAGCATTTAGTCTCTGCTCCGGCAAAGTACTTAATCCCATGGGTAATTTAAAATACTTCAATGGGATTGCATATTTACCATAAATTAAGCACTAGTTTTACACGCTTTGCTGGATTGAGGACCTTAGTCCGTGCCTCTGCTTCCAGGGGCATGCATCACAGATGGAAGACATTACTATACTTTAAGAGAACATAAATTATAAAGGACTTTGTCTCCTTAGAACCATGATAACTCTTCCATGCGTGATGTCTCCTTTTCAAACTAAAAAGTCCTAGTCTTGTTAATGAGTTCTTGTATAAAGCCCTTCTTCCAACATGAATTTGTTTCTGCCCTTCTCTGGTGCATTCCTATTTTTTGCTGACTGATGTAACAAAATGTGAGTGTACTATTCAATATAGGAAGAAATTAGAGTCCTTTAAACAATTATATCTAAATTAGAGATCATTAAAAAGAATAGGAAAAGTGTGTATGTACTGGAATTGCAGTGCATTGTAAAAATGTAAATGTCACATATGATTGATTATTAATTTTATCTTAACATTTTTGATGATGCTTATGAGTAATTATTTTTAACATGTAATTATTGCAGGATGATTGGCCAAGATTTCCCTTTTTAGATGAAGATCGTCCTTTGGTGGACAAATTAAAAAATGACTATTCATTTAATACTATTTCTAAGTTTCTGTATGAAAATGCTCCACTACAAATCAGCCTTGTCTCAGATTTGGAGAAGAGAATAAATGAGTGCACAACTGAACTGAAGGAACATGCTGAAAAAATATTTTCTTTTCAACAAAGACCAACAGAGGAAGATGACCACTGTGTTTCACAAGAACAAAGTAATGGGCTGCTATTTTATTACTACTGTGAATAATGGTTGAAAGGTGAATGAAGTAATTTAATCCATTTCCCAACATTTAAATTCTGGCATAGCCCTAGTGATTATGTTCTAGTTTTGAGAAATAGTTGTAAGAATATGCTGTCTAGTATGCGGGAAGCGGGGGAGGAAGGCAGTGTGTATATATAGACAGAGAATTGGATAAACATCCAGTGAAATAAAGTAGAATGAAACTTGAACAATAGAAAATGATCATGCAGTGTTCAATAGGACTAGAATGTATCTTCATGTGTAGCTTTGAGTAAGGGATGGTGCATAAGATGTCCTGGGAAATATATATGCATAAGATATACCACTATGGAGTTATCCAGGGAGTCATTATGCCTCAAAGAGACATAATTCCTTTCTTGTTTCCTATACTTATAACAAATTACAATAATCCTACACCAGTTCAGCTACATTATCTGATGCACTGGGAATGTGGAGTCAAGGCTCTGCCAATTACCTGATGTCTAGTCCACCTGCATCAGGGGGAAGGGAGTAAATGGATACTTACAATTCACCTATACAAAATAGATATGCATTTCTTTGGTGCAGTCAGTGAGGCTGAGATAAGTGAACACAAAAAATACCCTCTGGCTGAAAGTGGATGAAAGTGTCCTTAGTCACCACAGTTCATTAGAACCTCAACTTTATATCTCATCTTAAAGACACTTCCAGCAATGCATTGTCAGTCCATTGTCAGCCTCTGGTTCAATAGTCAGTTAGAAAGGGGAGAGCTACTTCTTGAATCATCAGCATCATGTCCTGTAGCACATTGGTTTTCCTTAGAAGTAGCTTAGCAGATTGTACCTTGAATTGCTAAGGCTGCAGGGATATCAGTATTGCAACTAAATAATTGTGTTTGGATATTTAGCTAGATAAATTGATACTGACTTCAGTAGAAACAGGCCAGTACACATCAGCTAAAAATCTTGTCCAGTATTTATCTTTTATATTTACTATTTTGTATCTTGAAAATATTAGTAAACTGATTTCAGTATCGCTTTCTGCATTATGTATATATTGAGATCTCCTGGGAGATGTAGTCCTGATATTATAGATACAGTAAGATTGTCAATTGATTGATTAATTTATCTGTTAGCTAAAATCTAATTATTTCTGCTTGGTTTCCTCACCTCAATGACAAAATACTCAATTCCATGTACATAGAAAAATGTGATGAACACTCTCTAAATATTAGTTATAGTATTTCCTAAAATATATCCACACAATTATATATAAATTTATTGAGATTTTTCAAAGTCTGGGCATTCTCATTATATCCTATTGGGCTACCTGATATGCAATATAGTATCATTTTCTTCAAATATGTTGATTTATGAATTTCAGGACTTCAAGCATCCTAACTTCTGAAAAAAAGTTTTGTTTTGTTTTCCCATAATACAATTGTTTCATTCATGTCTGCTTGCTTAATAGATCCTGAATTAGTTTATATGCTAAAATGTATTTTAAATTAGGCATTGGAATGACATTATGAGGTGCTAACAACAATAAAACTGGAAAAACTGTTGAAAGAAAGCTTGTTACTTACTTAAAAGTGACTGAGTGGGGCCAACCACTGAATCCCTAAAATTAGTCCCAAATTGTCAGAGTACTTGAGCATATGCTTAACTGCTGTGTTCTGTTAAGTCAGAGACATTGTTCTGAAAAGCATTGTTTGACCCAAAAGTAATACACAGATAGTTACAAATTTTATCAAAGCAGATAGTCAACAATTACTAAGCTGCAACTAATGATATTATTCAAAAAAAATACCACTTCCAAAAAGTGTGTAGTAGTTGAGTTTTGTGCCCAGCAAAATGAGTAAGAAACGTTATATGGGTACAAAGTATGAAGTAAAGTTTTCTATGGTGAAAATTCAGTAAAAGTTCATGTATTACAGTTGATGACAAGGCATTAAACACTAATGCCTCATGCTTCTTTCCCCTTTCTCCCCCACGCCCCACCCCACAAGGATAATCTTCTGGTTAAACAAGGGGTGGGCACTTAGGGTTTGTCTACACAGTGCAGTAATGTGTTCTATCAGGTTGTGATTTCTAAAGCTCACTAAAGTTTTGTGCATTAAGTGGTCAATGTAGACCCTGTTAATATGCTTTAAAAGAGCACTAGGGACTTTTAGTGTGCACCCGCAGGGTCTACAGGGACCAATTAATGCCCAGCATGTTAGTGTGCTTTAGAAATCAAAGCCCCCGTAGAATGCAATACCCCACCATGTAGACAAGCCCTTAATCACTCTGTGTCTCCCTCCTCTATTTGTAAAATTGGATTAATTCCTCATATTGGTATTGTGAGTCAAAAATCATTAATTGTAAAGAACTCATATAAATACTCAGAATTTCACAGCTGTTCAAACTCCCCCGAATGTCAGAAACTTAAATGAAAGGTACCACTCCTCTTAAGTCCTAGGGGTGCACTCTTCTCTTTATTCCATCTCATAAAGAACAAATAGGTGCACAATAGATGCAATTGGATAATGTGTTTTTTAAATTTATAAAGTGAATATGCCTGGAGGTGTGAGACATGGGCAGTTTGCTCACAGTGTATTAAACCATTACATTTTGTTCAGTTAAAGTATAACCCTTAACTTCCAGTTGCAAATGCATGTATACAGTGTCAAATTTATAATAAAAAGGAGCAAGCTTAGGCCCTGCTCCTGAAAAAACTTATGCATCAGTTTAACTTTGTATGAATAAAGTACTGTAGCTACAAACATCTTTGCAAGAATGAGATCTCCGCCTGTCACATCCTCCACAAATGCAGTTCTTAAACAGAAGATAAGATATACATAAAGGAAATGTGAGTCAAAGATAAGTCAGTAGGACTACACACTGCATAAAATTAAACACATAAATATTTGCATGTTTGGAGCCTTAGTTTGGTCAAGATCTTAAATTTGTCCTGAAGCTGAAAAAACAGAGGTGATTATTTTGTTGCTAAATCTTACTTTTTTTTTTTAAGCCTCTGATACTCAACTTCTTGATTCAGAAGAAATTTCAATGCAAACAGGGAAGATGAGGAAAACAAAGGTATACTATTTATTTTATTTTATTTTTCATTCTGTTACAGGTTTAGACAGTGAAGACCAAATTTTCAAAGGGGCCTCTATCTTGCATCTTGGACTGAGATTGTGGCCAACCCTATTTGATCCCACAGATAAAACTACTCAAAAATATGATTGTTCTTTATATTATCACACAATATTCTGTAGTGTAGATAAGACCTAAAGTCTTTGTGTGTCACAGGCCATGTTTTTCAATTTGAAGTGATACATGGGCTATTTTAAGTTCTAACTTGTAATATATCATCAGCTGAAAGTGTTTTCCTTTATCTGAGAAGACAATATGTTTAATTCATGGTATGAAATGCATTTAACATTAATTTTGAATGGTTTGTTTAAAACATTTTTCAGATTGATAAATATATCACTGAGGAATCAAGCAGAAAAAATGTAAAGGTAAGTTTGCTAAACATATCATAAAGTAGATTACAGTATTAAATCAATATAGTGTCAATAGTGTGTACATCAGTGGCAATTTAGGGAAAGAAAGGAATTATATATATTTATTAAAGATCCAATATTATTTTTTTTATTAATTATATGCATTTAGATATACCGCATAATGGAAAATTCAAATATGGTATGAGTGTGTTGATTTAATTGACATGTCATGAATGAATACTTGGGGCCTAATTTTTGGATCTTTCTAAGTTGTGCTTAATGAAGAACCTATGGGTGAAATAAAAGTGGCTGTGTATCAGTTTTATATTCTCCTGATTGCTGGGGCTGCTTGGGGCTGCTCGTAGGCAGTGGGTAGCTAAGGCTAGAGGGGACTCAGTCTCCCCAGAACTGATCTCTGCCAGAGGGATCCCCTTCACTACTGGTATGATGGAGGCCTTAATTGTATGCTAACTGCATGAGCGTAACCCACCTAGGCCCACTCATGGATATGCCCCTGCTGAGCCTTCCTGCCCCAAGTATATTTTCTCCAGCCACCTATGCATCTGCTTCTGCTCCTGCCATAAATTAAACGAGTCTTTAACCAAATCTGACGGGTAAGAGCATACAAGGCACCACTGGGACAGCCAGGAATTCTGACTGCTCCATTTGAGGCATCAATGTGATTATTTACATAAGTAAAGTTATGTAAATGATGGTGTCAGTGTTGTGGAACTGAGCACTAAAATATTAATTGAGACAATTTCATGAAGATAATATGAAATAAGAACAGATGATAACTTCTATCACAACACAATAATGTATTTATAACTGGGCTAATTAAGTTAAGAAAAATATTACGGATATATGTAAAAATTGCAAATCATATTCAGTGTTCTTCTGAGACTTCTCTAAAGTTTAGGGCCAAAACCTGCTTATCTGAGTTGCATGAGTAATTGCATTGACATCACTAGATCAGAACCCACTTAGCTCACAAGAGTGGTATTATCTGCATAGAGTGGTAATATTTGCATAGAGCTTTGAACACATAAAGTGCTATGTAAATGCTAAGCATTCTTCTTCTTTTAATTTTGCTTTCTGTACTCTGAAATACAAACTGATCCACTTCCTGGCATGAAATAAAAAAGATGCAGCATGTTCAAATTATACGAGGGTGATGTTAGGCAGAAGGAGTTGTTTTCTTAGCTATGTCCGTGGCTGCTGCAGGGACACTATCTGGTATGCACTTGCCATACAGTTAACATAATGACTCTGCAGTGACTAGCTTCAACAAAGAAATGAACGCAGGGGCTGGGACATAGCAAAATATGATCTCAAATTGAACTGCTGATTTAAATATAAAAACAAAGCAAAACACCTTGACTGGGATTTTACTCTGTATTTTGTGGGGGGAAGTAATTTTTGAGACAGAACCACAGGGATACAAAACATTTACTAATGACCAGGCAGCAATTTCTTGCTGTACCTTGGCTGATTGATAACTGGACCTCTCAATGAGTCTGGACAATAAGAGAAAACAATTGAATACTACTGAAAAAAATGGGACTCCCAGCAATGGAACATTTTCATTGTGGGGTAAGTGTCTTCAGGTTCAGTTTAAAAAAGATATATGGTGGATACACTTGAAGTGAATGTTCTCAGCAAAAAAGAGAAACTACAGATGTTTTCCCTTGGAGGTGTGTAGTAATTAGTAATTAAACATTTTTTTCCTTTTAGAATTATAGTTTCCCAGGTTTCAAGTTAAAACAGCTTACAGAATTACCAAGACACTTGGAAGCAGCAAAACTTTGGGAGTTGGTTATAAATGCTCACAATTTCAAAGTATGTACACTTTACTCCAGTTTGCTAAACAGAAACTGCTAACATAAAAGAGCACCAAATCTTGATGGTTCATATCTTGGATAAGCATATATTTTAAAATGTTCATATTTCATTTTTCTTTAGGATTTTTTACTTCATGAAAGATGCCAGATTGAGAAATCTAAACAGTGAAGTCCATTATTTATACACCAGCTCACCTCAGGCAGGAGCAATGAACATTTCCCCTGAGATATTATTCTTGTGTTTCAAACCTGATCTGTTATTATACTGGGGAAAAATACATTAAAATAACATTAGAGTTGCAAAGTCAAGCACTCAGAAGCTAGTAAACTCCAGATCTTAGTAAGCTCCAGATATAGGCACCTAACTTCTATTAAAATTAATAGGAGTTAGGCATCTTAATACCTTTAAGGATGTGGGCCAAAATTCCAGAATTAGGGTTGCCCAAATAACCTTAACTCAGCCTCCTTCTGTAAATGCATTATAGTATAGCCTTTAATTACATGATCATGTGGTATTTTTGCACACAGGATCAATCTCTCATTCAATCCACAGGATGGACTGTGCTCAGGGAATGAATCAGGCCTTTGTAGTGCATGAGGCTATTGTCTACAGGACTCCTGCTGTGAGGATCCATGGACCTGGAATCCAGGTCTGCAGGCTCCTTGGTGGCTGCGTTGTCTACACAGCCAAACTACAGGTCTGGTGAAGCAGGGAACAGAGGCCTATGAGCCCTATGGGTTCAAGCTCCACTGGATGTCTCACCCATGGAGGTCCTGACTGGCAGAGCCTACTGAGTTCTTTAATTGCCCTAGGGAAAACATCTGGAGGGTGTCTGTGCAACTAGGTGGATTTCCAGCTTGGTGCTGCAAACAGACCCTACCTCACACTCTTGGATACATTGTCTCACTCCTGGTTTCTGGCCCCAGTCTTGCTCCTGGTGCCAAGCCCTGCTTATGGTTCCTGATTCCCTGCTCTGCTCCTAACTCCTCATGCTGCCTTCATTCCTGGTTCCCTGCTTCATTACTGCATCTCGTCCTGCTTCTGCTTTACTAACTGTACTTTGGCTGACTCACTTGGCTCTCACATGGTGCAACTCATTGACCCCGATTCTAATCTTGACTGCTGCGTCTGGCCTTGAAACCTTTAGGCTGAACTCAGACCACGACCCTTATAAGTATGGCCCTGGCCTTGACCCCCGCCCTGTAAGTGGGGTCCTGATACCTGCCTAGCTCAAGTGAGAGGGAAGTGAGAATGCCCACACTGGGAAACACCACTTAAGCTACACAGAGTGATTGGATTATCAGAGTGATTCTGTTAGAAGCAGATGAATTGTAATTCAAGTTCCTGCATCCCATTGCATTATTATCACAGCAGCATGCAAGCTTTGGTGTGTACGTACTAAAGTTCCCTTATATGCTATCTAGCTCAAATTTAAAGCACCACTTAATTTGAGCTAGAGGTTTGTGTTTGTGTACAGGAATCAGGTTGGGGAAAAAACTTGAGTTACACCTTGGGCTAATAGTTTAGTGAAGACAATTCCTTTGTTTCTTCAAAATATTGTGCACATGGATTCTCCTCTTGGTGCGCATGGATTCTCCTCTTGTACAAAATAGGATTCTTTTGGGCAGTAGTGCCCAATAGAGCTGTGCCTGCTAGATGTCCTTACACCTCCAACTCAGGAACATAAAGTGGTCCCTGCTATCCCTCTGTTCCTTCTCACCTCCTGTGGCAGCAAGAAGGAACTCCTCTAAGTGTCCACTTGCTTCTCTGTGCTAGTGTTAGTTATTATTGTTATTTAGTTAGTTCTTAGTGAATAGTTTTAGTCTTTTTGCCAGTTGGCACCAAAACCAGTATTTTTTGTGTGTGAGATATTTAATTTATCATCTAGACTTCTCCCCTCCATCCATTACAGAATCTATAACGATATGGAAGAAACAAAATTCCCAGGGTTCAAAATCTGCCCTTCATGTGACGCTTCAATGCCACTTACCAGTAGACACTCCAGTTGCCTCTTTTGTTTAGAAGAGGATAAATAAGCTTAGAGGATTGGTAGACAAGTTCCCAATGAAAAGAAATCTAAGAGGAAAAAGAAGTTTAGGAAAGCTGGCAGTTTCTCAAAGGGACAGCATTAAAGGCATAACAGCAAACTATCCCAAAGCAGAGTGAGGATAGGAAGAAACAAATATAGTTGTATCAGGAACTTTTTAATTATCTGAAAATCAAAAAGGAATCTTACAAAAGAGTGAAACCAAGGACAAATTGCTAAGAATAAGCACAAAAAAGGAACATAAGCATGTAGGGACAAAATCATAGAGGCTAAAATGAGTTGCAACTAGCAAGGGACAAAAAAGGCAATTAAAATGTTCTATAAATGCATTAGAAGTAAGATGAAGGAAAGTGCAAGTTCATTACTTACCAGGAAAGGAGGGGTACTAACAGATGACACAAAGAGGGTGCAAGTGTTTATGAATGCCTATACCATCTCTGACAGATGTTTGTCTAGCACATTCTTAAAAACATCCAATTACAAGAACTATACAACCTCCCTTTATAATCTTTTCCAGTACTTAAGTATCCTTATAGTTAGTCTTTTTTCCTATTATCTAACCTAAATCATCCATAGACTGTAATAGGAGCTGCAGAGCTATAACCTTCTATAACCCTTTGAAGACTTATCCCAAATAAGTGTTTAGGTCAACTGTCATTCTTTGAATAGCTGGTAATAACTTTTACAAAAGGAAATTATAGTACTGTATATTTTGAGGGACTGAACATTAATATTTCACTACCAGCCTTCAACAAGATGTTTAGATTCAAAATATACAAATCTTTTACTTTTTAAAAAATGACTTATGTATGCATATGTTTGGCACACCGTGCTGTCAGAAAGCCTACTATATAGACCAAAAAATGACTGGGACAGCTCAAAAAACATAATTTTAGTCCCACCCCCAATTCCAAAAAGTCTGTTTTTTGTCAGACTGACACTACTTTACCTTCAGCAAATAACAGGAAATTCATAGCTGCCATAATAAATAAACCTGACACAGTCAAAATGCATGAATTCCAGAAAAATTCAGTACATAAATTACATATTTATAATCCCTCAGTTATTATCAGATAGTAACAGATTTAACAACTACTTCAAACATTTAACTTTAGAAATACAATATGTTTATGTAATAATTTTTAATAACAACCTCATTTGGGGGAAAAATGTAGAAGACTGCAATTGCGCTTCACATAAGCATGTTGAAAAAATACCATTATGTGAGTTTTAAAGTCTTTTTATGGCATTAATTGTAATATTTTGGGGCTAGTTTCAGTGGTGTTGGAACAGTTTTTATAGTAGGGGTGCTGAAAGCCATTGAACAAAACTGTAAGTCTTGTATATAATAGAAACTACTTCAACCCAGAGGGTGCTATGACACCCCCAGCACCCTAGTTCCAGCACTATTGGCTAATTTGGGCCTTGCCTTGTGGTAGAGCTACCCACCAGGACAGTTCTAAAATCTCACTAATACTTCTGCATGGGGGCCATGCACAGTTCATAATTTATGCATGTTGCCTGATGCAGAGGGAATAAATGGAACTTATATGTGAATCTTCTTTATTGATTTGGCTAACTGTACTCTTTTATACTCTGAGGTATTATTTTAAAATTGCCATTGTGTTGAACTCATTTTTAGGATTCAAATGCAAAGAACAGTACCTAAGGCTTCACTAATTTTGTGTATCTCTGTTTTTGAGTGCCAAATGTGAGAAACTTAGGACCTGAATTTCACATATGCTGAATATCTGTAACTCCGGTCACAGCCAATGCAAGCTGCAAATGCTTGGCACTTAAGAATATCAGGCTTTCATTGTATCCACCTGAGTACCCCATGTTGTACCCAACATAGTGGATAATTTTGAAAGAAACTGCTTCTCTTCAACTTAAAGCTAAGCATTTTCATCTTGAGTTTTTTTCCAAGTGTTCACTGAAGCTAAAACATTTTTCTGCTGTCTGCTGGATTTTGTTATGAAGTGAACCACTTACACTTTTTAACTTTTTGCATTTCTTCAATCTGAATAAATAAATTATACAAAAAATTTTCTTCAACAGGGAGAAGCTTTTAAAGCTTGGAGAAAGTTGTTTCTCTCAGAAGCATCTGTTGCTGTTTTACAGGATTGTTTTTGGTGGTGGTTTCTTCAAAAGTTTAAGGTATACACATATAACAAAAGTTATTCTTACATCTCTTCTAATCAAATGTACAAAATAAAGATTTCTTGTTTTACAAAGTCATGATCCATGGATTGAATAGATTCAACAGGAGCAGAAGTAGGCCCAGAATGAAACTTCTAACTAACTTGATCTCAGAGGAGACATATGTTTTACATGTGAAGAGCCATTTAAGATAGAAGGTTTATATCACTGAATACTAAAATAAAACTTTAAGCCAGAATTGACTGTTTACTTTAGCTTGGTTTACTTTGTTTGATGATGCTAAGATTTATGCAAGATTTTGTTTTGAAATAATTAAATATAAGAACAGAAAGCAAAAATCTCACCACTTTTGTTACCTGACACTATCAACAGATACATAACTGAGGAGCCAGGGGAAAATATTCTTACAGTACAATACTGTGCTTGTGAGCTACCCTTGACTCAGTATAGTGCTTGAGTCCAACATTTAAGGTGGTGCTTAATAGAGATGGATTAAATACCTGCTTCAAATTAAGCATGTGCTTAAGTGCCAAATCAAAAGCTTTTGCAATAAATTAAGAAAACTGTTCATTTAAAGTGGGAAAGAATACAGCAAAATGTAAAATTACTTTGGGAATATAGATAACAATGTTGTTCTTCATATAATCAAATTAAATGCTACAAGAAATTGCTAATGCCCCAGTTCAACAGGGTTTTTAAGCACATGTCTAACTTTAAACATGTAAGTCATTATATTGTCTGTAGTGGAATTGCTCACATGCATAAGTACCCTGCTGAGTCAGACCTAAATTCTGACCATCATCATATAATTCAGAACTGTTTCTAATTTTATGTTGATTTTTCCTTTTAAGCCTAGTCAAGAAGATCAAGATTACTTGTTTGACAGAATTGCAGACAGTTTTGTGTCACTTTTCCTATGTGTCCCCAGTGACACTAAAGATGCTTTTTTTCAGGTAATGGTACAGTGACAAATGAATTGCAGTTATTAGTTATATGAGTTTGGCAAGTTTTTAAGGCTCTTTTCCTTCCCTCTTGTACATGGTGTGGAAAAATGCATTGATTAAATGGAAATTGATATGTCAGAGGGGAAAGGCATACAGAAACAAGCTCCCCCACTCACATAGCCACAAACATTCCCTTGCTTAAGCAATACATATTTTGGGAGAGTTGTACAGGGGATTACTGGCTGAACAAAAGGATATAGAAGTTAGGGAGCAGCAGCTGCCCAGGAAATATTTTCAAAAGCACCAGAAACCAAAAGGTCAGACTTTTAAAGGGATTTAGGCACCAAAACAAGTAAATAGGTGCCTAAGTCCACCATGTAGGCATCGCTGACATTTTCAAAGCTGCAGCTCATGTGCCACCTAATCCCTTTAGCTGCCTAGGTACCTTGAGTACCTAAATTTCTGGTGATAAGCATTTACAAAGCAATTTAAGTGCTGCTGCTAACACTTAATCCTTTTAGCTGCTTAGGTACCGTGAGCACCTAAGTTTCTGCTGATAAACATTTACAAAGTAATCTAAGTGCCAACAGCTAACAAGCTGCTCAGAGCAGTAGCTGAAGCCCAAGCCCTAAAGGAGAAAGAATGCCTACCTCACCTGCAGGGCCTTATCCTGTAGGTGTGCTCTACGCATACCTGTTACCTGCCAGACTGCAGCAGGAAGTCTGGATACAGGCTATTGATAGATGTTTGTTGGGGGAACACAAAAAACATCCAGGGCACAGGGACATATTGAGCCAGCATGAGAGAGATATCTAAAATGAGCAGGAATGGGAAAGAGAGCAAGAGAAAACATTTTGACAGGTAGGGCATGGGTTACCTAAGCAGCTGACCTGGCATAGATGGCTAACTACAGGAGAGGGTTTTCATGTCTGAGATTCTGAGCAAAGAGACACACTTCTCTCTGGCTTGTCAGCCAGGCTCATGAAATCAGCTGCGTAGATGCCTAAACCCTGCCTTCCCTCTGCCCTTTCCTCAGCATTTCACTACTGGCTTCTGAAAATCCCTTTCTTAGGTGTCTAACTCTCCCTATGTGTTGTATGAGGAGCCTGGGTGCCAAACACAGTGCTGTGAATAGCACTGGATGGCAGGGCACCTAGGAGTTAGGCTCTGAATTGTAATGCCTAAGTCTGCTTTGTGGAAGCACTAGCCTTGAAGCACTTTTGAAAATGTTACCTTATGTAGTATACTCCTACTGAAAAGCACAATACAAATTTCTACTAAATCAAATGCAAGTTAATGCTGAGGACATAAGTATCAACTTCTTCCTGAGCTAAAGGTCATCTACTGGACCTTACAAGAGGGGTTGCACACTTCCTTAGAATTAGTGGGGCAATTAAAACTGAACTGTCAATTATCTAATATTAATTAAGCATTCTGATAACCCCTACGACACACTATATACTTGTATTCTCCTCCTCATAGAGGAGCTATGTGAATTATTTCATTAATTTATGTGAGCGTCACAGACACTGTGGTGATGAGCACCGCAGAACATCCAATAAACTAGGACTTACTTTTGCTTTTCCTGCCAGTAGTTCTGACTCTTAGAGGCTGTGGCATTTGGAATTTCTCCAGTGTGTGGCTGTATTTAAGCTGTTACTAGGCTATTTCTTCACCATTCAGTCTGTGTATTTTACAAACAATTTACTCTGGCTAGACTTTTCCTGTTGGTGTCTCTATTTGGGAGCCCTGTAGCCACAAAGTGGTACAATCAACCAGGAGAAAATAGTCATTAGGTCTAAAAATACCATGTGGAAGTCCATGAGGTGTTGTTCTGGGTCCTGTTGCCTCCCACTCACAAGGCGGAATTAGAAGTAGAGATAGTTACTTGTATATTTGTATGGTGTAAGTGTTTAGTATGCAACATATATTATGACATTGCTTGGACCAGAATCCAGATATGTGCTAGCATTTAAAATTCACATTGATATGTTGCAGCAGCTGTGTTTTTATTCAGCTTGCATATGACTGCTACGACATTTAAAATAAACTCATAGTTTTAAATTGTTAAAATGAAATATCTGCATTGTATTTTCTTATGAAAATGTTTTCTGAATAGACTTTTTTAGCTTTATAAAAATGCTGACATGGTGCAAAAGTTAGTATGTGTATATCTGAACCTATATATTCTAGGTAGAGAAAACACAGCAGTGTGTGTGTGTGTGTGAGAGAGAGAGAGAGAAAGAGAAAGGAGAGTGACAACTTCAAATGTTAGAACAACATGTGGGCAGTCTGAAATTAATACCTGGCTCAAACAATATGTGGCCAATGAAATGTGATCCTAAAATAAACATGGCAAAGTTTTCCAAAATGCTTACTTTTCATTACATATAGTGATTACTTAAACCTTAAGCAATGTTTTTTATTCCCAATTCACCCTTCCATGCTTCATTTGAGCCCATAATGACTCATTCAGAGATTATACGTGTAGTCTTTTGAACTCAGCATTTTACAATTCTTGTTCTAGCTGCCAGCCTAGACTGTACCCTTTTTCAGCATTACACCTGCTATTATATTTGACACAAATGTTTAGTATTTCATACAAATAATAAAGAGAAACTATTTTTGAATGCATTAGTTCAATGATTACTGCATTTTGTTTTAATTATTTTGTAAACAGAATTATAACTATAGTAAAATTAGTACTAAAGCTCTTTTCGTAACCTTATAATTATTGAGTTTAATTTTTATTTTGGCAGGTGTATCCTGATTGTTTGTCACAAGTCATCTATGTTGCTTTCTGTAAAGCATTTCCAGAATCCAGTAAATCTTTTGATGATGCATTTAAAGATGGACTAGTGGATTTAATTTTTCAGTGGGTATCAGGTACTGTTAATTTAAATATATTTTTGAAATGTATTCTGTTAGGATTTCCAGATTTCAGTATATCTTTCCCTCATTCCAAAATTATTACTTTTACCCCCACTGGTGATATTTAATAATAATAATTAATAATAATTCATTACTAGAAATACTGTTGTCAGATATGCTCTTCTGAGTCTGGAGCATTAATATCTCAAATTCCAACTCTTGGTTAGAGAATGGAAAATGAATGGAGATAATTTGAGGTGATCCTTTAGCTTTATTCCTTAATGAAATTGTAAATTCATTTATTATTAATTTTAAAATTCATGTTCCTTGATGTTTAATGGAACTTTAAAATGTCTCAGCATTATAGAATTTGAGGTTTTGTGAGTGGGTATTAACTTTAGAAATTAAATTTTCTTGCGTAATGCCAGTACATAACACATTTAACTTAACACATCTGACTTTACGAGCCACCATCAAATTTGTAATCCCTGCCTCATTGTAGAGGTCCTGGTAGCTGTTATACATATATATTTTATATACCTGTAAAAATATTTAACTTCTGCAGAATTAGTCAGCAATTGTATAATCCTCAGCCATATGTATCAATGTCTCCTTATGGGTGAGCTGCTATCTGTGCAATGCACCACTAGGTTTGCCAACTTTCTACTCACACAAAACTGAACACTCTTGGCCCCTCCATATGTTTGGCAGGAAATGGGCGCAGAGGCTCAAGACTTTCCCTTGCATTGGGGCAAGCTGGCACTTGTGGCTCCAGACCTGTGGGAAGTGAGGAGCGCAGAGGCTCAGCGCATCCCCTCCAGAACTGGACAAGCCAGTGCAGCAGCTCCTGCCTCACTGGCAGGGGTGGGGGAGGCTTGGGGCGTCCCCGCAACAGGACAAGCCGATGCAGTGGCTCCAGCCCCACAGGGGTCACCAAGAGGGTTTCCTCTCCCACAACAGGGCGAGCCAGCACTCATGGCTCCTGTCCTGGGTGGGGCACGACGGGCCAGATGAAATTAACAATGGAGCCGGATCTGACCCGCATGTCCTAAGTTCTCCATCCCTGCCCTACACGTAGGAGCTGGAGGTGGGATATGCCGGCTGCTTCTAGAGAGCCATGAAGAGCAGAGAATAGCAGGGAGCCTGCCAGCCATGCCACGCTATGCTGTGCCATGCCACCACCTGGACAGTCAACAGCCTGGTCAGCAGTGCTGACTGGAGCTACCAGGATCCCTTTTTTGACTGAGTGTTCCAGTCAAAAACTGGACAACTTGTCACCCTATGCAATACGCTGATTCTTTCTCTGTGATCCTTTGTGAAGGGAATATTCAGGAAGAATCTGTGGTGAGCACAGCAATGCAGCAAGAATGCAAAATCTTCAGGCCATGATTGAAAGAGAAAGTGTTATGTGATTATTGGAAAAGAAAGTAGGCAGAGACAGACAACATGAAATATCTCTGTTGGAGAGAGCACTAGAACATCTTCCCCATGAATTAATCTTAAATGTCCTGTGGAAATACTTGGAACTAGGAAGTCTGGGTGAGTGCAGTGTATTCCCTTTTCCAGGAGCATTTTTTTTCAATTTCTATAAAGATTATTACAGGGACCAAGCTGTGTCTGTTCTGGTAGACCTTCTTTGGCAGCAGAATTTGATCTGAAATTTTTATTATTGTTTGCATGGTCCATTACCAAGGTATATTAATAATCTATAGATTTTATTTTCTTTTAACCAACATCCAGACATAGCTGAACACAATACTTTGAGGAAGAGGAAGAGAGATTTTTTAAAGGAAATTATGCTTTACCAATGTATTAGAATTATTTGAGGGTGTGAACAAGCATATAGACAAGGGCGAGCTGGTTGATATAGTGTTGTTGAACTTTCAGAAAGTCTTTGACAAGCTCCATCACCAAAGGCTCTTAAGCAAAGCAAACAGTCATGAAATAAGAGGGATTAGTAACTCATGGATTAGTAACTGGCTAAAATATAGGAAATGAAGGGTAGGAATGAATGAATGGTCACTTTCACAAAGGAGAAAGGAAATAGCAGGGTCCCCCAAGGATCGTTCTGAGACCTGTGCTATTCAGCGTATTCACAGATGATTTGGAAAAGTGGGTAAACAGTGCGGGGACAGTGATGAAGTTTGCAGGTCAAGATAATTAAGTCCAAAGCTGACTGTGAAGAGTTACAAAGGGATCTTATAAAACTGGGTGACTGGGCAACAAAATAGAGATGAACGTCAAAGATGATAAAATAATCCCAACTATACATACAAAATAACGTTAGCTAAATTAGCTGTTACCACTCAAGAAAAATCTTGGAGTCATTGTGGATAGTTCTCTGAAAATATCTGGTCAATGTGCTGTGGCAGTCAAAAAATCTAGCAGAATGTTAGGAACCCTTAGGAAAAAGATAGATGATAAAACAGAAAATATTATAATGCCTCTATACAAAGCCATGCTATGCCCACACCTTGAGTACTAGTGTGCAGTTCTCATCACCGCATCTCTAAAAAAGATATATTAGATTTGGAATAGATACAGAGAGGAACAACAAATATTATTAGGTATATAGAGCAACTTCCATTGAAGGAGCGATTAAAAAGACTGGGATGGTTCAGTTTGGAAAAGAGATGACTAAGGGGGGATATGATAGCGGTCTATAAACCCGTGAATGATGTGAAGAAAATGAATAGTGAATTGTTATTTATTCCTTTACCTAACACAAGAACCTGGGGTCACCCAGTGAAATCAATAGGCAACAGGTTTAAAACAAATACAGTAATTCCTCACTTAAAGTCGTCCCGGTTAACATTGTTTCGTTGTTACATTGCTAATCAGTTAGGGAACATGCTCGTTTAAAGTTGTGCAATGCTGCACTATTATGTTGTTTGGCTGCCTGTTTTCACCACAGCTGGCAGTATCCCTACACCCCCCAGTGCCTCCAGCCTGCCGGCAGACCCCGTGGATCAGCACCTTCCACCTCCTCCCCCACCTCCTGACTGGGGCAATCACAGTGCACAGGCTTCCCCTCCCTCCCTTGCCTCCTAAACACACAACCCAGCTGATTGCCCCGGCAGGAGGTGTGGGGGAGGGAGGAAGAGCCTGTGTGCTAAGTCCTCACTTCTCCCCCCTCCCTCCTGCCTCCTAAATGCTACAAGCCAGCTGATTGCCCCTGGCAGGAGGGAGGGGAGGAGGAGCAAAACTGGATTTGCTTAACGTAATTTCACTTAAAGTCGCATTTTTCAGGAACATAACTACAACATTAAGTGAGGAGTTACTGTATTAAAAAGTACTGCTTCACACAACCTGTGGAACTCATTGTCATGGGATGTTGTGATGGCCAAAAGTAAAACTGGGTTAAAAAAAGAATTAGATGAGTTCATGGAGAATAGGTCCACCAATGGCTATTAGCCAGAATAATCCCATGCTCTGGGTGTCCCTAAAATTCTGACTCCCAGAAGCTGGGACTGGATGACAGTCACAAATCTGTCTGTGGTAAGGTAGGGCATTTCCTTTGTGTTGTAACGGGAGCGCACATGCTTGAATCCTATTACTCCATCCCCAACCCCGTGACTGCTTTGGGGCATCTTTTTAACTTTTTAGCTGAGGACTCTCGAATGTTGAGTCCCTTCTCTGTGTTCCTGGTAATGCTACCAAACATCCCACAGTCAGCAAAACAGGTTTGTAAGCAGCTCCCTCCAGGATATGGGACTCTGGGAGTATCAAGGTCCAATTCAGAGCTCACTGGACTCCAGTGCAAGCCTCTGTTCTTTTCCCCTTTAACTCAGGGGTTCTGCACCCTCCTTCAGGAGCTCAGTAGGCTGTCAGTCCTCTCTCCAGGGATAGAGAAGCTGAACAGTTTGTTTCCCAGGGTTGCCCCCATCTGAATGGAGTTCCCTCTCTTTTAGCTCCTCCTGCAGTCCTGGCATGATTTGCAGCAGTGTGACAGGGCCGGTCCAGGCCAAAGCAGCTCCTTACCCCTTCCATGTTAGTCAGGGTTTATATACACTGTCCCATAGGGATTGGATCGTCCATAATTGCCATATTCTGTTCATTCCTTCTGAAGCATCTGGCACTGGCCACTGTGAGAAGACAGGATACTGGGAGAATACTAGATACTGACAGGATACTAGACAGACCATGGGTCTGACCCACTATGGCCATTCTTATGTTTTTAGACTGAACTTCAGCTGGACTATTGATTATATATCAGATGCAGACTACTTTAGTGCTTATTTGATTACGTTCTAGCCAGTGTGGGCTTCACTGACCTGTGGATTGGCACTTTGTGATAAACATTGTGCTGTTGATAAACGGTAGAAATATATTTTCATATACCTGTAAAATGTCAAAAAATGTTTTTCTCTATATTTCCTCCCTCTTTTGAAAAGCATTGTTTTTCAGGCATAAATTACTTTGATCTTACCAAGAGACAAAGGGAAAATTACTAAGAGAAAAAAATGCATTAGGAGGCACACCAAGGTGACAGTCTATCACTCTTCTTTGCATATGCTGTTTTACCATTACAGGACTCCTCAGCAGTCAGAATAATGTGCTCTGGATTATATTTTTATTGCTTCTGTGGGCAAGAACAAAGTTAATTCTCAGTGAGAGCTTTCTGCTCACAGCAGCATACATGGTAACCTGCTAGGGATAAATGTGTACCATAACTCCCAAATGTACTGTGAGGAGCTAGTTAAACCCAAGAACCTAGCCTGTAATATGTGTCTACTGTAAATAGATATTGGGCAGAGTTATCAAGAATTCAGTCAGACCAGATACCAAAAGATAACTAGAAGACCACTCCTGTGGCTTGGATTCCATATATCTCTGGAAGTACTGACACATTTAGGTTAGAGGCAGTAAAACATTCCACTGGAAAGGAAATAGAAAGCCACCGAATAAAGCAAATTATACACCTATGCCAGGATAACTTGAAGCCTTAACAAAATCTTTCATTGTAAATGTTTTGTAATGTCAAATTACCAGAATGGGAACAACTACAAAATAAAGGTATTTCTCCTCTCATGAAATATATATTAAGATATCCATACACAAAATCAAGTAGAAAAGGAAATTAACAAAAATAGTAAATTAAGATAATAAAATGAAAATAAAATATTGAATAGTAAAATGGGCATTCAAGGTCCAAAACTGGAAAGAAAGAAAGACTTTTTTTTTAAAAAAAAAACAAAAACACTACTCAAGCAAGTGAAAGCCTAGCAAGAGCCACCACAAACTTAGCCATGTGTCACCAAATACATGAATTTTAAATAAGTTTTGCATTTCAGAACTCTTGAAGAAAAACTGACTCCACTCTTCCTAATTCCACTGCAGATGATAAAATGCATGAACATTGTTTGTGCAGTTAGAGCAACAACTGTTAAAGACCAGAATACTGTGGCAAAACCCTCTAAATGTCTTTCATAAAACAGTAATTAAGAAAATAAATAGTTATTATAAATGCTGACATAAATTAAGAATCTCTGTTAATTGTATAGAAATAAATAGTAATCTGCACAAAATCAAACCATGAGCCTGATCTTGCAAGCTCTCACACCTGTGTTTAACTTTAAGTATGTGAGTATTCCTATGGAACTTAGTAGGATTCCTTACTATTTTAAAGTTAAGCACATACATAAGTGTTTGAAGATTAGGGACCTGAAAAGGAATCAAAAGTCTTAACTTCATTTGAAAGGATAACATGTTTGGTGTAGGATAGGTTTCAAAAGTAACACCAAACATGGCAACTCCCATCTTTTCATTTTCTCTCTCTCTCTCTCTCTCTGTATATATATATATATATATATATATTCCTACTGTATCTTCCACTCCATGCATCTGATGAAGTGGGTTTTAGCCCACGAAAGCTTATGCCCAAATGAATCTGTTAGTCTCTAAGGTGCCACAAGTACTCCTCGTTCTTTTTGCTGATACAGACTATCATGGCTACAACTCTGAAACCTGTCACTAAATACTTCGGTCTTTTTCTAAAGTTAACGTATGCTTTTCAGGTCTAAAGCCACAGAAATTTGTTTGGAAGAAATGGAATCTAGATTGTCTGAATAAGCCCACAGCAGATAGTAGCAAGAAAGATACTTTTACCAAGGCACCAGTTAAGGAGTCTGGCAAATCCAAAGCAGTCATTGAAGCTTGTGAGTATTTTTCAAATGCACAGAATAGATTGCAGCATGAATAGCCGAATGGAACATACAGTACTTTGCAAAGTCTAATATAATTGTCAACACAAATCATTATTCACTTTTCCATTTTATTTTGTAAAGGGTATCCAAATGAAAAAAATACAATAATTTGGAATGCTTGGGTTGTCTCAGACATATATCTTGCTGTTTTGCTGATATTTGCATTTAAAGAAATCTGTAAGGAAAAAAATTAACGTGAATGTCAGATACTTAAAATAGCTGCTTATATGAAGGCCACATATGGCCATTCATCTATTGTGCAGAGATCCCTTTCTCTACTTCATCCAGTGGTACATGAGTCTTTCTCTCACTCCTTCCTGCTGCGTGGCTCCTATTTCCACCATTCCCCCTACTGTTACCATTCCTCCTCCTTGCTCCTGGTCGGTCAGCTCTTTCACCACTCCATCCCTTGATATCAGTATGCCTTTTTGATCCTTCCCACTGCTTAGCATCCTACCTCAAGCCCTTTTTCTTGATGCCAGCATACCCCTTTGTTCCTTTCATTTCCTAGATGAAGCACCTCTATTGTAGGGTGTCCAACCTGAAGCTGGAAGGTCTAAGTGGTGGCCCCCAATCATGACAATTTATATTTAATTATAAATTGAAAATGTATTCCCTAAGGTGCATCCTGTGATCTTTAAGCTGAAGAGTTTGAATCAACTCCACCTCGATGAGGAGAAAGTAGGGAGAAGTACTTTCCCATCTGCCTCCCATAAAAGCTTCTGCAGTCTCAGCAGAAGCTCTCATGTGAACTGAAAGTGCTCTAAGCAGAAGTAATCTCCTCTGTATTTCAGCTGCTCAGCAGCATCCCCAACGGGCACCTGCTACACTGCATGGGAGAAATGATAGAATGGCTGTGACTGTTCCATATCTGCTTTGCTGTTGGGCTGTCAGAGCCCCAGTACAGGAACTTGATTGGCTCTTTTCAGTCTAAGGGAGACCTTCTCCTAGCCAAACACCAAGAGCAGGAGAGGGGGGAAAGTTGAGAACCAACAACCTGTTCCATGTTCTTGATTCTCTGCGCCAGCCCTAGCCCCAGTGAAAGTAACAGCATCAGGGAAGCTGCTCTAATTTGTACTTGTAAGAAAGAATGGGCCAAGGGAGCAGAGCAGGGTAGATAATCTGTCCCTAAATATTGATTGTGCACCTTTGATCTTTTTGAAATAATATGTTTGGATCTCAGACTGAAAAGGTTGGACACTGCAGCTCTATCTGATCACCTGCCTATCGTGTTGGGTGAGCACTTCATTGTGCATTGACTCTGCTGTGTCAACTTGTACTGTATGCCTCACAATCATCTCTAGAAGATATAGGAATAGAATGATCACAAGGTATGTTTTATGACCAAGGCACCTGGCTATGGACTAAAGTGCAATGATTCTCACATAGCTTGCCCATAGCGAAAGCATAGGAGAACCACTCTAGTCTGATTACATTTATTGAGTGTGCTGTCTAACTGATTCTGAATAGGGACTGCAGGATTGTGGCCCTACACAAAAGGCATTTTACTTTTTATAGGGCTTTCTTTTATTTATAGATTTTTTTTTTCTGTGAGCTGACCATGCATATCTACTACATAATAAGACTGGGCATCTCTCAGCCTTCAGTTGTTAACTTGTAGCCTTCCTTGCTCTTCTTTGTTGTTTTAATTTCTATATTTCCTTTCAAGTACAGTAAGTAAAGAACAAACCAAAATTACATTAAGGAATGCTGAAATTAGCACTGTCATCGGGCTTACTATATAATTCCCATCCTACCACTCCGGTTCCAGTCTCAAAAGGAGGTTCTTGCTTTCCGAATTCTTTATTTATATGTTGCTCAGTCTGCAATAACCCAGTTTAAAAATAGAAGTTTATCTAAAATACTGAAGGGACATTGTCAGGAGAACCTTTAGCTTTTGAAAAATGATAAGCTTTTACAAAACTTGAAACTAGTAAAAACATTTGCATGAATTTTGCAAGTTCTCATGTTTTTATTTTTAAAGAATCAGATTTCCCCATCATTGCAGCATTGTCCTGGTACAAGAGAACAAGAATATTAAACTAAGTAAAAAGTAAATATATGTGCAGCAGGTTAAGAAAAACACTCCCTGTTCTGGACATGACCCTCTTCCCCTTACTGGAGCTGTGCTATCTATCCCAGTAGTTCCTAAAGTCATTGGGATAGAGTAACCCTGTGTTTGGCCCCAAAAGAAGAAGGCAGTTATTTGATTTGTGAGGCATGTAATGTATGTGGTTCTCTCTTGTCCTCATTCACTAAATGTGGAAGGGTATTACTATTATAAGTCATACTTATAAACCTGCCATCCTACCATTTACCATGTTCTTTTAAGGAAACATGAAGTCCAATGAATTATTCTCATTTATGACAATTGAGAGAATGGTTATGTAGACAACTACATGATGCCAAAAGAGGAATCATGTTAGTGTGGTCTGTCACTTTTCAGAAGAAAGTATTCCCTAGTTTCAATGGTACACAGAGGCCATAATAACAATAATCCTTAGCTCTCATGTGGTGCTTTTCCTCTGTAGGTCTCATAGTGCTTTAGAAAACGTTAGTATCATAATCTCCATTTTGCAGATGGGAAACTGAGGTTCTGAGATGTGAAAAGATTTACCTAAGCACAGCAGGTCAACTGCAGGACCAGGAATAAAACCCAGGTTTTTTTGTTGAAGAATTGCCACTTTTAGGTCTGTAATTGAATGTCCAAGGAGGTTGAAGTGTTCTCCAGAGAATTACAGACCTAAAAGTGGCAATTCTTCAACAAAAAATTTCCAAAATAGACTCCAATGAGAAACTGCAGAACTGGAATTAATTTGCAAACTGGACACTATTAAATTAGGCTTGAATAAAGACTGGGAGTGGATGAGTCATTACAGAAACTAAAACTATTTCCCCGTGCTAATTATTCCCCTACTGTTACTCACATCTTCTTGTCAGCTATTTGAAATGGGCCATCCTGATTATCACTACAAAATTTTTGTTCTCCTGCTGATAATAGTCCGCGTTAATTGATTTGTCTTATTAGAGTTGGTATTGCAATCCCATCTTTCCATGTTGTGTGTGTGTATAATCTATCTATCTATCTATCTATCTATCTATCTTCCTACTGTATTTTCCACTCCATGCATCTTATGAAGTAGGTTTTAGCCCGTGAAAGCTTATGCCCAAATAAATTTGTTAGTCACTAAGATGCCACAACTACTCCTCGTTCTTTTTAGGAAAAATACTAAGACTTCATAGGTAAAGAAAGATTCAAATAGCAAATATCCTTTCTCGGGCACAGGTCAAAAAGTACAGTAATTTTCAAGTATGAAGTATGTTCATCTCTGTTTTAAGTCTTGTTCTCCTTGGGTCCCCACTAAAGGAAAATATTTTATTTCCTTTTCTCATTATGAAATGATTTCTTCTTACTTCAGTTCTCTGTTCAGCTAATGGTGTTAAAACCCAACCTTTACAAGTGTAGAGGTTCTTAAAAATTTAAACAAAAAGTTTTTTTAATGAAACAAATGGTTAGTAGTGAGTTAAAATCTGCTTTACAAATAAAATTGAAGAAAATCTCCCTTTTTAGGTCTGGAATGTAAGCAGTTATACAATTTCAGTATCTGGAATGCCTCAGGAATTACAAGAAAGCTGGCTTCAGTGGGTGCATTATTAGATTATTTACAAGACTAAGGTTTCTAATGCTAGATTTTCTTTATACTATTTTAATTTTTGTGTAATTTTAAAAAATATTAAAAACTATAGAGATATAATGAAATAATTTGGATTTAAACTGCTTTTTCAAAGCATTGTGAGCAGTTTTAGATGTGTGAATCATTAAAGTTAACAGAAGTCTCATGTTTAAAACCTCATGTAATTCCTTAAAAAAATTACTCTTTGGAGTTTCTGTTTTAAAGTGCAGGTCAACTCTAAAAATGACTATGTAAAATTAGCAGAGTAGGGTTCCATGTTTATTGCCATTAAATACCCCATATCAAATTTGTTCCATTTTCAAGTGAAAAGATCATTTTGCTAACTGTTGCCTCTGAAGACTCAATCTAGAATGGAAAAAACAGGCTGAATTCTTTCCTTTTTCATAAAATATTGTAAGTAAATAAAGGAAGAATTATGGAATTCCTGAGTTCTGACCTCAGCTTTGGCTGTGATTGCATCTGTTGCTTTAGGCGAATCACCTATCTTCTCTTTCTCAGTTTCTCCAGCTGTAAAATGGAGATAATTATGAGAATAATAATACTTTCCTAAATACTTCATTGGAGTGTTGTGAAAATAAATTAACTAATTTGTAAAGTGTTTTGACAATTAAAAGTACTGTGAAAGTACTATTCTTATACAAGGGCATGGCTACACTGGAAATGTCAAAGCGCTGTTGCGGGAACGCTCCCGCAGCAGTACTTTGAAGTGCGAGTTTGATCACGTGAGCGCTGGAAGAGAGCTCTCCCAGCGCTCCTGGTGATCTACCTCCATGAGGGGATTAGCTCCAAGAGCTGGGAGGGCAGCTCCAAGAGCTGGGAGGGCAGATCCCAGCGCTCGGAGCCTGTCCACATTAGCACTTTAATGCACTCAGAATTGCTGCACTCAGGAGGATGATTTTTCACACCCTTGAGCCAGCAAGTTAGAGTGCTATAAAATGTCAGTGTAGACAAGCCCTAAGTGTAGTGTAGTCACAATTGCTTTCTGTGTCAGTATTAACTTGCTGCATTTATACTAGCTTAGGCCCCGAATTAACAAAGCATTTACCTTTAAGCACATGAGTAGTTCTGTTGACTTCAAGGTTCCATCAACTTCATTTGCACTAATCACGTGCTTGAAGTGGCTTGCTAGATTGCTTTTGAGAATAGACCCATTATGTGATCACCCAGAGACCAGATTATCCATAAAAGGGCATTGGTTTAAAAAGAACAGTATACTTTTATAAATATGATTTCTTACATGTTGAATAATGATTAACCACATGGCAATCTGAGTGGCTGGTATAATTTCTGTGATAATATTTTAAAAGGTTGCAGTGTAGAACTAAAAGTGAAAATAAATTAAATATTATTATATTTTAAAGGCAATGGAAATTGGACAGTTTTGCCACTGTTAACTTTATGCTCTATTATACATGTATTTTACGGTAGTAGACATTTAATAGTATAAAACATATTACAAATATAGCAGAACATAAATTTGTATTTATCCCATGCAAGGAAACAGGCCCTGCTCCAGGCACCAGATGAGCAACCTTGTGCTTGGGGTGGTATTCTAAGGAGTGGCGTTCCATCCAATCCTAGGGCGGTACTGCCGCCCTTTTTTTTTTATTTTATTTTTTTAATGGTTCGCCGCTCCGGCTGCCATGCGCACTGTTTTCTTTTTGTTTTGCTGAAAGCCTGGCAGCCCATGTCCTTTCCCCCCTACCCCCCGTTGACCGACAACTTTCAGTGCACAACTGAGGGGGCGGTGGTGCGGAAGAGGTAAGCACCCTGCTGGAAGCGGGCTGCGTGCTCCACCTGCCCCAGCCGGTGCCAGGTCTGCAGCAAGTCTGGCAGCCCACGTCCTTCCCTTCCTGATGACTTTCAATTCACCTGCAGGCAGGAGCAGCATGGCAGGAGGGGCCAAGTGGTGAGCACCCTGGCTGGAGGAAGCCCTGGTCGCCCCCCTTCTCTTTCTCCCCCCCCCCCCCCCCCCCCGCTAGCTGGGGCACGCACTCCGCTGCCCATGGCATGTCTGCAGTGCAGGGAGTCCCGCTACCCAAAGTGCAGACACTCGCCAAGTAAGTGGCACCGAAAGTTTGCACCCTGGGGTTTTTTGTTTTGTTTTGTTTTTTGCTTCACTGCTCCAGCTGCCCTTTTTTTTCCTTTTCTTTTCTTTTTTCCTTGGGGCGGCAAAAAAGCCAGAGAAGGCCCTGCAAGGAAGACATATGTTCAAAAAATTAGACTTAAACTAACTCAGAGAGCCAGTATGTAGGGTCCCATGGGAAGAAAATCTCAGGAAAAAAGGAGTTCAGGAGAGCTGGCAGTTTCTCAAAGAGGCAGTATTAAAGGCACAGCGGGGTGAAGAACAGAGAGAAAGAACAGTAAAATGCCAATATGACTGCACTGGGAGCTCTTTAAGGACCTAAAAAATCAAAAAGGGATCATACAAAAAGTGAAAACATGGACATACTGCTAAGAATAATTATAAATGAATAGTGCAAGCATTGTAGGGATAAAATCAGAAAGGGTAAGGCACAAAATGACTTACACCTAAGCAAGAGACATAAAAGGCAACAAAAAGAGATTTTTATAAACACATTAGGAGCAAGAGAAAGATAAAGGAAAGTGTAGGTCCACTACTTAGTGGGGAAGGAGAGCTAGCAATGGACACACCAAGAAGACTGAGGGGTTTAATGCCTATTTTAGTTCAGTTTTCACTAAAAAGGCTAACTATAACCAGATGTGTAACACAATTAATATTAACAACAAAGTGGAAGGAACGCAACCCAGAATAGGGAAAGAACAGGTTAAAATATTTAAATAAGTTAGATGTCTTCAAGTGGGCAGGTCCGGATAAAATTCATCCTACAGTAACTTAAGGATCTAGATGTAGCTATCTCTGAATAATTAGTGATTATCTTCAAGAACCCCTGGAGGACAGGTGAGGCCTCAGAGTACTGGAGAAGGGCTAACTCAGTACCTCTCTTTAAAAGGGGGAATAAAGAAGATCCCAGGGAATAAAAGACCAATCTTCCTAACTTCAGTACCTGGAAAGATATTGGAACAAATTAACACATAATCAATTTATATTGTTGCCTGATCTTTAGATTATGTATTAATTATATTGATTACTTAAGAATCCCCAGTTTTCACTTTGAGCATTGATAGGTTCTTGTCCCTAAATCAGGCCCAGTATTTTTTAAATTACTATATACTTGGGAACCCCAATGTGCACAGTTGCAACACTCACACCATAGGAACTCCTGAATATTTACGAATACAGTTTATTAATATATTTAACACAGTCACAAACACCCCAGTTTAGTAAGGTACATAGAGCTATTAAGAATGTCCATATGCACATCCGTATACTCACACCATCTCTTGTAGAACAACCTGAAATGTTAGCCATCATCTTCTCCATCACCATCACATCAAAGCAGAATATAATGCAAATCAGTGAATATAATAAAGGCAAGCTAGTTCACTGGGCTACAGGATGCACCTAGAGGATTATAGGATGATAAATAACAGCCAACATAGATTTGTCAAGAACAAATCATACCAAACCAAGCTAATTTCCTTTTTTATTACTGACCTAGTGGATAGTGGGGAAACAGTAGATGTGATTTGTCTTGATTTTAATAAGCAAGCTAGGGAAATATAATCTAGATGAAATTACAATAAGGTGGGTGCACTATTGGTTGAAAAAACATTCTCAAAGAATAATTTCAACGGTTCATTGTCAAACTTGGGGGATGTTATCTAGTGGGGACCTGCTGAGGTCTGTTCTGGGTTTGATACTATTCAACATTTTCATTATTGACTTTGTTAATGGAGTGGAGAATATGCTTATAAAATTTGTGGATGACATCACACTGGAAGGGGTTGAGAGCATTTTGAAGGGCAGGATTGGAATTCACAATGACCTTTACAAATTGAAGAATTGGTCTGAAATCAACAAAGTGAAATTCAGTATAGACAATTGCAAAGTACTACATTTGGGAAGGAAAAATCAAATGCACAATTACAAAATGCAGTATAACTGGCAAAGCAATAGTACTGGGAATTACAGTGGATCACAGATTGAATATAGGTCAACAGTGTGATGCAACTGCAAAAAAGGCAAATTTAATTCTGGGATATATTAACTGCATATTCATACTTTCAGTGCCTGGTGAGATGACAGTATTGACACCAGTTAGTTCTCATTTTTTCTCTGTTTTTCTCCATTTAAGACCAGTCTTTGGTCATACTTCGCCATCCTTTCCCTTCCCTTACTTATAGAGTTCCTGCTGCCAATAGAAGTACAGTGCAGTCTGAAACAATTGTCTTGGAATTAGTTGTGCACCAGATAATAGTTCTGGAAGGTGTTTGTGTAACAAGAAGTAGGTACCCATATTTAGTTGTGTGTTGGTAGTCAGCTTGGGTTCTTCGTGCAGTTCAGCAGCAAAGCACTGAACTACAGATAGGTGCATTTACTAGAACTGCACTTAATTTGTAGTGAAAAGGTGTCAGAAGTAGGAGTGGAAGAATAGATGGCAAGGGAAGAAGCTGGATAGACAGAAGGGTTTGCACTCCAATTGTATATAATACAATTGTATACTGGGATTGATGTGAGGATTGTCTTCAAATACATTTGAAAAGAGTAAATTGGAAGTATTTTAATGCCAAAAGAAATCTGACAGCTATTCCTTCTTCTTTTCCTTTGTCTTTCTATCCTTACATTTTTAGGGTCTTCTTACCTTTGGTTTGGTCAGTTTAGGCTAATTACCTCTGCCACTTTCCATACTCATTTTTCAGTTTTGAGACTGATGAGGTATATTTTCTTGTGGGATGAATTTTCAGGATCAGATCCTTAGGTACTTACATAATATAGAATGGACGTTAGAAGACAGTGTAAAGTTCCCACTTGTGCTGCCCTGATCTTTGTGCTTCAGTGTGCATGCTTTCAACTATGCACTGGGATAGAGCAACAGCTACACTGGGCTGGAAAGGCCATAAGGAGCTGAAGACCAAACCCAGGAGAAAGACATATCAGTGATTTCCCAGTCATGGTCCCTTTTCAGTAACCACACTGCTCTTCTCTGCTAAGTTGACAGCAAGGTGAGCAGTATGGAATACAAGGCCCTGCACTGGATCTATGCTGCTACAGGATCTCCCTTGCAATTGGGGTGATCCTCCCTGAACGACTTACTCAGCTTTTGCATCCAAAGTATGACAGCAGAGCAGCACAAAGTGGGAACTTTACACTGAGGATCTGATTCTTTATTATCCTTTACTATCCCTCATATTCCTCCATTTCTGTTGTTCTTTTCCATTTTATCAATCTTCTTATCTTTTCTGGTTGTATCTGTTAACCCTTGTCTCTTTATTTTATTTATTTCTTCTCTACTCTCCCATAATGTCTGCCCTTTTTTCCCTTCTTTATTGTTGTTTTCTTCTTTCCCCTGTGTAGACTCTTTCCTTCCCTTTGTGCCTGGGCTCTCTCTCCCTTCTTCCCCCATAACAATGCTGTATTTCCCTTCACTTTTCTTTGCACAAACTATCACTTTTTTTACCCATTGGCTTTATGATTCCCTATTGTCACTCCCATACATGACTCCTTCCAGACAGCTTGTATTCTGCTCAGCTCTTTTGAAGCACTAAAACATCTTCAATTACCATAGCTCCACCTAGGGAGGCAACACAGCACTTCTGTCTACTGCAGAACCAATTCAACAGCATATGAGGATGCATCAGAGGGTCTGGCAGAGTAAATTGGGTGATAGGTACAAATGTCATCTCATAAATTTTGGCATCCTGGTAACTATCCTGGTTACCCAGTACAGACTCTTTTTTAACCTCACCAAGTTTCCATACATCATGTATGTGCACCACTACAAAGAACAAAGTACTTAGCATGTGTTATCACTGCCCCTTGATTAAAGGTTGGTTCCAAAAGTCTATTTTATACTGTAGAATAAAAATACTAACTTAGATGACTTATTCTGGTAAATTAGTTTTGAGTAATCAGATTTGTTCTTTAGTAAATGGTTTGATAGTTTTGGCTCTCGCAAAGGGCGAAAAGTAATCTGAAGATCTTGGGGGAACAATCTGGGCCAGAATAGTTAATTATTAGTGATTTAACATATTTTTAAAAATGTAACTGCAATTATAGTATTAATTTTAAAATCTAATTTTATTTTATTAGAAAAGGAAATCTAATAACAGAATTTACAATCTGTCTCTTCCAAATCCATGAGTATGAAATTATTTATGGATATATATGTTTAAAAGAGCTCGTCTCCTATTTAGGCAGCTAAATGGCATGGCCAGGTTTTCAAAAGTATACATATCAAGTGGTTATGATTGAGAACAGTGTCTGTGAGTATGGAGCCACACGTTGCTTCATTCTACAACCCCACATGCAGAATTCCCTTAAAATCAAACAGGTAGGCTAGTCCATATCGAAAAATGACATTTCACCTCTCCGTGCCAATAATATTTATCATTTTATAATACTTTTTATATTCAGACATTTAACAAACATTGGGTTAAGTAGTTTCCCCACACAGAGAAATGTGATGATCTGGGTGTGAATGATTCTCTGTGCATGGATCAAAGGGAGCATGATCTGGCCTGTTAGTTACATTGCAATGATTTTAAATGTGTTTGTTTTATCTTGATCATCTTTCCTTGTAAGTTGGCAGTCTTCTTTGCAACATGAACATAGATATTCAGCCTCTTCTGATCCTTGATATATACAGATAGTTCAAGGTGTCACAATGTCAGCCCAATAGGCAAGGCAAACATCAAAATTGCAAATAAAAATTATCAACAAAGTTTAAGAAAAATCTTATCTTACTGCTTTCTGTTTCAATTACCTAATCATAAGATCTTTAGAAAAGCCAACTCTGATTCTGGATTTAATTTTAAGCACATTGGCATATGGTTGCATATTATAGCCAGCTTCAATAGAGTAGCTAAACACAAACAGTGTTAGTAGAGTTTCATTTTTTGCTTTCAAAACTTGAACTAACCTAGGCCAGGTCTACTCTAGAAACTTTTGCCAGTACGGTAATGTTGATTACGGATGTGATTTTTTTGGTATGTATGATTATGGATGTGATTTCTATACTGGCAAAAGCTCTACTGTAAATGTAGCTCCAGAGTCTGTAGTGGAAAATTGAGCTTTTAACTCCATTGGAAACTGCTTTGAATCTGTCTGAGGTTAATAGTGATTGTCTAACAGCTGCTTTTTAGTGAAATTATTTGGTGATCTCTGTCTATTTCCTATAGCAGACAAGTACTCATATAATATTAACTGGCAAATTTCTTGCCAGTCTGAAGAGCAAGGGCAAGAGCACTGAACTGTTCATGTGGCAATAGTTATTGAACTATTGCTTTGCATCTGTGGATAGGGGATTTAAATCTCTAGTGTCATGAGGTTTCATTGTTATTGGCTAGACCTTCTGAACCATTATCTCAGCTGGTGTAAATTGGTGTAGTTCCATAGAACTCAGTGCTGATTTATACCAACCAAGGATGTAGCCCAATAGCTATCAAAGCTACCACCTTACTATATCTGCTGTAACTCTGGGAATGCTATCAAACTTCATTGGCAGGAGTATGTGGCAAAAGATTTTTTACATTTTTGAGTTGTTCCCTATGAGACTTCATTTTTAAGAATTGCTGCAGGCTGTCATTTTTGTCTGCCATCCAGTGCATGTTGGCAAGAGTGTTGTGTACTAGACTTTGTGTCTGGTCATAGAAAAAAACCAACGCAGCTCAGCCAGACCATTTTGTTATTCCTTTAGAATTAAAAGCATATGAAACAGATGCAGCTTAATAAGTTTTTTTTATAAATAACATCAACTTAAATAACTTAGAACAATAAAGTTCAAATATAACTTAAAATAAAGTTTAATGCTGTAACAACAGAAAAAGCATGAATAACGGTGGAAAAACAATATTAAAAGCCATATGCCCTAACAGGAATTATACAAAAGATAGGTTATGTTACATAAAAAACCTTAAGATGTCTGAATTTTTACTTCGTCGTTATATAAAATGTTATTTTGTGGAAAGTGAGATGAAGTACATTTTTATTTATTCCCTATTCCTATTATATTACATACACTATTTTGAAATGTCTTTTAGAGCAGCATTAGGTATTTGTTCTTGTTAATACATTTGACATTTTGTAGTGGTGCAACCTTAATTTTCCAACCAAACTTTTTTTATCTAAATATGACAGTAACAAATTTACAAGATTTAAAGTTTTTTTCTGATCCTAGTTTATGTATAGTTTTTCTGTTTCTCTGGGAACTATTTAAAATACTGCTCAATCTCTACATTTAGCATTGACTTGATAATCTGACAAATCATTCCAGCAGCCTTAAAGTCTGACATATTTTACATAACATTATCATCTGCTTTATTATTATTATAGCAGCCAAGTTTAATAAGCAGATAGGTTTTTTAAATAAAATATCATCAGATAATCAAGTCATGACTTACTCATAAGGGTAAATTAATTTAAGAAACTACCCAGTTACTGTTACTAACATAATGATTGTACAACTCTTTACAATTTTTTACAACTTTTAGTTACTAAATCTGATTTTGTGTATATTTTCAAATCTTTTTAATGCATTCTCTTTAAAATAAACATAAATGCGCAAGTCCAGCTTGTTCAGTTTTTCAGTAGTATTCCAGCCTCTCTTGATTACTTGTTCAGTCTCCTTAAAAATAATCTTCCTGCTGGAACTAGTTCTCTATAGATCATATATGATTAGGATATTGGCAAAGGAAGAAAGTGGGATGCTCTGTGTTCTTTCTTTGTTTTTTTACCTTTCATAGGGACACCTTTGTGATTTAATGTCACAAACATCTCTTTCCCTTTGTTTGTCCAATTTGCTGAAGCATAAGTATTGTAATGGTTTTCTTCAATCAGTTCTCTGAAGTTGCAGTCCTCGTTGCATACTTTCTGTCAAGAGTGAATGATAGAATAGCTTAAAATTAGCATTTTTTTTCTTTAAATACATAATGGCAGTGGGGAAGCTGGGGAAAGAACAGATACCATATAATAAATACTATTTGTTGTTAAAATACTCAATACATTTCTTAGGTCTCATAAGTCTTAACTACCATATTTTATGTTTTAGTTTTGAATATGCTTCCTTAACAGTTGAAATATTTAACAAGAGGAGGATTTTTACTAAAACAAGATTAGGGATCTAATCCTTAGCTTTTATAACCAGACATAAGAATCTACCATTGCCATTGGATAAAGATGCAATACGTTTCCACTTACTAGCAGTAATTTACATAAACTGCACAGATGTTATGTAAAAATCAGCAGAAAATGTACAAAAGTATATATTTCCATAGTATAAATTCTTTGCAGTATTATCAGTACCTTTCCATAGAGTTTTCCAGACTTGTTCATTGCTAGAAAGTATCCACTTTCCAAACCTTTGATTGCCACGATTCCAACTGCCACTGTTCTTATTTCCAGAATACCTGCAAAGAAACAAATTGAGGTCTGTAAACTTTTCATTTGCTTTTTCAGTTGAACCAAAGAAGGCTGTTTGTCTTAATAATTATACAATACTTCTGGTTTTATTTAAAATCCTAAACTGATGAAAGTGGTTATTAAAATAAAAGTTAATGTAGTTACACATATGGAGTGCAGACTAGATACGGTTTTCTCTTTAAAAAAATCTCCTGTAATTTTGCATGTCAGTTTCTAGTGCTATATTTCCCACTCACCATATTATTCTAAATTGTACTTGCATTTTTTAAGAATCAGACTGTTGTCTTCATATTTCTTTGGTTCGGGTTTCCAGTTGAAAGAAATATACATGTTTTAGTCAAGATTCACAGAATTTTTAAAGACCACATTTAAAAGATTTGTGAGAATTTTACTGATGTCATCTCCTTGAAGAAGCATAAACCTTAGAACTTGCAAATGATGGAAAACAGACCACAGTGTCTTAAGGAAGATAAAGTACCTGCTTGACCTTTACAGACTTTGAAAACTGACAGGAACTGAAAAGATATCTGCATTTAAAGAGAAATAATCAAAAGCTACTATCAAAGCTTTTTTATTCAAATATCTTTAACCCAGAAAATTTGGAGTTGTCTTAATTTTGTGTTGACTGGTAGATGCTATTAACAAATATTCATAATTACTAGCATAACCCAAAATACCCTTTGTTGATCAAAAATATGGGATTCAGAGCACATTGTGTATTTTTCAAATTCAAGCATTTTAATAGTTTAAGAATATAGTACTTTTGAATTTGGGCCACACCTTTTCTGATATGAGGCCATCCTCAGAACAGTTGATACCTAGCTTCCTCTTGTGACTTTCTTTCTACAGAGGGGGTCTTTCTAGCTCAACCAATTCTATTCAGAATCCAGTACCTAACCAAAGTGTGCTGGGCAAGAGAGAGAGAGGATTAAGGGTGTAACCTTACATCTTTAACAGGCAGCATTTTACCGAAGTTAACCACCTCTTTCATAAAGATCATTCTTGACTGATGGTATATATAGCATCCTCATTCCTATCCATTATGTATCAGGACTATGCAGTGGCAGTATTATCTATCATCACTACAGTAATTCAGGAGTGTTACCCTCACCATAGTGTGAGTTTTTCACCTGAGGCGTGCAGAACTCCCTCCCAAGCCAGACTTCCATTTAATTTTACCTTTGTTTACAAATTTATGCTTGTTTTTTGTGAAGTGGTGGAGAGGGAGAAATGTGTGCGCTGTGGTTGTGTTTTTTGGTTTGTTTTTTATAATCTGGTATCATTCTGCTACTGTATCTCCCTCGCATATGCCTTTTTCTACGTTCTCTTGCCTTTGCGCTTTTTACTCTTCCCTTTTGCTTCTTTAGTCTGTTGCCTCCTACCCACTCTGCTTCTATGCCATCCCCGGCCTGTATACTTTCTTCCTTCTGTTTTTCCTATCACCAGATCTAATGCCTCTTCCTTTATTCTGTGCTCCTCTGTTCTTTTATCTGTTCTCTGATATTTCCCTACTCCACTGTAGAATCTACCAAACTTCAAACAAAATTTTCAAGTTTTTAACAAGCATCATTCTGTGTGCAAGCATTGCAAAAAGGATTTGAGCCAAACAACTTCAAAGTGAAGCTCACCAAAAATTGCATTAACTTTCACTTTAAATTTCATGGTTGTGAAACTCCAGTGGAGCATACAAACTAGATGATTGGCCTGAATCTAGACAATCAAATATATATTTGATATTTCTCGTCTGTGTGGAAAAAACTTGAGTTAAGGATTTATAATGACTTTGCAGAACAGAGTAGACATGCACGAGAAACTGCTATTGATGGCTAAGATAGTGTACCTTTTGAAAAGCAGGGAGGTGGGTGGGCAGAAGCTGCCTGTGTCTGAAGGCCCCTCCCCCAGCCTAAGGGGAGGAGCTACTGAACCCGGGATTCATATAATTACAGGGGACAACTGATTAATAACAGGGTCAGGAGTGAGGGTCATAAGTACAAAACCAGAGATCCACAGGCTGTGGCAAAGAGCAGCATATAGTGGAAAATAATATTACTTTTAAAAGGTAATCTGTATTCTAAAAATATGATACTGTATTAAACTTGGAATTTCTGAATTTGTAATTTTAGCCCATTATTTCTTCATTTAGTAATGAAGTCCACCATTATATTGATTTTTTTTGGACACATGCCAAACTCATACTTGTATGTTGACTGGCAGCCTTCAAGTAAATTGGGGTATGACACCATTTTGCAATGCCAAGAGAGTAGTCAAAGAATCAGGAATCAGAATTATATGACCAAACAAATAATCATAATATCTCTCAATCTTACACTGGGATGTGTGTGCCTGACTCCCATTGAAGTCACTGGGAGTTGCATTCAGGTATCCAAGGACAGAATTTGGCATTATTTGTTTGGTTTATGTGTAGTTACTGGGGATGCTGGGCCATTTTATACAGCCTACCTTGCCAGAACTGAAGGACTTTGTTGAATAAAATCCTGGATATTATAATTATACCCTATAAATGTGTAAAAAGATAGTATCAGTTGCAGATTAGTATATTAATGAATTATGTGATTTTGCACCTTATTTCCTGAAAATCCTCTTTTTGTAAATAAAAGTCAATACATTCTCTATGTGTGAGGAAACAGAGATAAATTAGGATTCTTATTTTAAAAATATATTAAGCACTCTTTGGCTTATAATTACATGTCTCTCATAGTTTATATAATAAATCATTAGGATCCTATCTCAGAAATCTTTTACCCTCTGATCCACAGAGACTGTGGAATGCCAGGGACCTTATTAAGTCTTTGAATATCACTTTTTTGAAGATGTTCTGCTCCTGAGCGGTGGTGTCATAGGGTACATCTACAGTAAGAAATTGTATCCAATATATAGAACAGATTTTATACATTCGATTGTGTGTACCCACTAACCGCGCTAAGTTGGCGGAGTACATTCACAGTACCGAGGCTACCATCAATTCTCAGATAGGTGCACTGTGGGTACCAATCCCACAGTTTCCGCAGTCGCCACCGCCCATTAGAATTCTGTGTTCAGCTCCCAGTTCATGATGAGGCAAAAACATTCTCATGGGTTTTCCTGGGCACATCTCGTCAGTTGCCCTCCCTCCATGAAAGCAACGTCAGACAATCATTTCGCACCTTTTTTCCGTGCAGATGCCATACTGCTTCTACCAGGTGGTGCAGTACGACTGCTTTCCTGCTCTCCTGGTGCCATGACACCACTTCACAGGTCCTCTTGTCCTTCTGAATAAATATCTATTCTCGTGGCATCCACCACTTCTGCTGCCACTCTGCACTCCTGCTCTTGCCCTGATAGTGAATTTTTCCATGTTCTCTGTCAGGGGTTCTCGGGGATGTGTATTCTTCCCTTGGGAAATATGTGCGGTGCTAACAGTCATCATCCATCACTTCTGCTGCCACTCTGCTCTCCTGTAGATGCCACGGCAAGCATGGAGCCCGCTCAGCTCACTGCTGCTGTTGTGAGCATTGTAAACACCTCGTGCATTAACCTGCAGTATGTTCAGAACCTGCAAAAGCAGGCGAGGAGTCGACGACAGTGACTTGTGACTTTGTGACTTCCTTTCCCCTGCCCTGAAGTGCAAGGACACCGAGATGAGAGCAGCCCTCACAGTTGAATTACCGTTGGGGATATTGAAATGCCTATAGTTATCCTTGGGGACCTAGCCTACCCCTTAATGCCATGGCTCATGAAGTCTCCCTGGACAGTAGTAAGAAGCAGTTCAACTATAGGCTGAGCAAGTGCAGAATGGTGGTATACTGTGCATTTGGATGTTTAAAAGTTCACTGGTGCAGTTTTGCTTACACTGCAGCGAAACCAATATTCCCATTGTTATTGCTGCTTGCTGTGTGCTCCACAATATCTGTAAGAGTAAGGGGGACATGTTTATGGCAGGGTGGGAGGTTGAGGCAAATTGCCTGGTGGCCAATTGCGCACACCCAGACTCCAGGGCTCCCTGCGCTGTGACGGAGTCAGACCAGAAAGGTATAGGAGAGTGCTGGAAGGCAGGTATATCAGCCTCAGGATGTGTAGGTCCCCGTTCCCTGGATAGCCAAACAAAGGCTACTCCAGGCCAGTCAGGAATCCGATTCAATTCCGAATCAGGAACTCCACTCCAATCCAGGCCTTCTAGAAAGGAGTAGAAACAGCTAGCCTGATTGGGACACCTGAAGCCAATCAGGGACTGCCTGAAACCAGATAAAAACCTCCCAGTTAGTCAGGTGGGCTGTGGGTATCAGGAGCTGTGGAAGGAAGTTGTGCTGTTGGTGAGACTGAGTGGTGGACAACATATCATCCAGAAGGAAGGAGGCCCTGAGGTAAGGGTGAAGTGGAGTTTGAAGAAGCAGGGACTGCTGTGGGGAAGTAGCCCAGGGAATTGTATTGTGTTTTGTGCCTAAAAGGTCAGCCATCTTAGCTGATACTATTAGGGTCCCTGGCCTGGAGTCGAGGGCGGGCCCAGACTCCCTGCTTTCTGTCTCCCCTAATTACTTACTGAGAAAAGGAGGTCACTCTGGGGCCTGGATGAGTTTCTGAGGCCCCTAAATCTGCCAGGAAGTGCAGGACCCACAAATACAGACTCGGAACTTTGTCACAGCGCATTAGAGAAGCTTTGAAAACCGGTTTCATGACTGGCCAGGCTACGGTGTGACAGTTCTGTTTGTTTCTCCTTGATGAAAACCATCCCCCTTGGTTGACTCTACTTCCCTGTAAGCCAACCAACGTCCCCCCTTCGATCACCACTTTCAGAGGCAATAAAGTCATTGGTGTTTCAAAATCATGCATTCTTTATTAATTCACCACACAAATAGGGGGAAAACTCACAAGGTAGCATGGGAGGGGCAGCTGAGGAGGAAAGCACCAAGTGGTGGATGAGGGGAGGAGGGAAGGACAAGGCCACACTACCGTTCCAAAGTTATTGAATGCCAACCTTCTGTTGCTTGGGCAATCCTCCGGGGTGGAGTCCCTGGGGTGGAATGGCTTAGACTGTAGACTTTGCCTGCACTATCTACTATTTACTATCTATTATTGCATCATAAGGTGCTGGAAAGAATAAAGTATTTTTATTGCCAGTAGAAGACTGTGAAAAGTGATTTCCTCAAAACCACAGAGGGAGTTAATGTCAGAGTAGGACTGGATTTCAGGAGTTCCTGATTCTCAGTCCCATGCTCAGAACACGCCTCCTTCTCAAGATTAACTCACATATAATGTAACAGAGTGCTCTCCTTTTTTAAAGTCGGAGGGCAAGGAGTAGTCAGCCCTGTTCTGGATGGAAGTCCAGCAGGTGGGTACTGGCAATCAGCTGACCCAGCTGGACAGCATTTAGTGATTGGTTCTGGTTCCAGGCTGCATGATATAAATGAAGGCCTAAGGAGCATGAAGGAGCCTGCAACCAAAAGAGAGGCAGATTTGTATTCGACTGGCTAGCCCAAGCTGCTGCCTGTGCTAACCTTGGTTACACTGCTACTTTTAGCCCACTGGATTTACCGGACCTAGCATTTGTCTGTCTACGTGAGGTGGGAAGCTCTCTCTCACCTGCAGTGTAGAGGTCTCCATGTCAAACAATAAATGCTACTACATTCCAATCATCTGATGAATGCAGTGCTTAATTTGTGCCAGGGCTGAGCCCTGACACTTCTAGGCTTGGCAGTTCATAGCTCTGGGCTTGCTTCATCAGTTATGAATGTAAAAAAATTGCTTGAGCCGTAGCACCTCTTTCATTGCAAATTAAGCACTGTAGGGATGGTGGTGCGTGTATGTGTGTGTCATTGGTGTTACAGGAATTAGGTAATGAGAAAATATTCAACTGTGAGTTGCAGTAGACTGAGTGCTTAATCCAGTATAATATATCCACAGAAAACTGAAATAGTCAGCAGAAAAACTAGCTAACCTCCCCAATTCTTCTATTTCCCCCTAAAACAAACACACATTCTTACAGAAAGCAAAAATCAGATGTCACAAAAAATCTGGTGCCAGCTAGGAAAACCATACTGCATTGCTATATCATCAGATCTCGGGTGTGTCATTTAAAGAATAATTAAGGATAACCCCCCAAAAAGCTTTACAGACACTTTACTATTAGAATTGCAATTGCCCTCACCACATATTAAGTAACGAACCTTTGTTTGGTTTGACAAAGAAGGTGAGTTGCCCTCCCTTTAATTGCAAGGGTGACTTATCCACCCATTCAGAAGAAAGGGGTCATTGCCTTTTTAAAGCCCTCCCCTACCCCCAAGATTACCTGTTCCACATAAAAGGTAGGGAGCAGTCAGCCAGAGCAGGTCAGCAGACATCTTGCCCTGTCTGCCCCCAGGTTACTGGATGGGGTTCAGACCTCTTTTACCTGGAGCAGGTGAGCAGCATTCAGCCTCCCACTCATGTAAGTAGTTAAATATAGGTTTCATCATGATCTGTTGCAGTCATCATCTTAGATACTTCTTTCTCAAGGGGGCTGGGAAGGAATTTTTCACTCACCATCAGATTGGACTAGGCAAGATGTGTATTTGGGCTTGGGGGTGGGGTGGGGCGGGGGGGTTGGTGGAGGTTGGAGAAGGAAGAGTGGCCTTCCCTACTGCAGGTGGAGGGGCCTATTAGGTTAGGAAAGAGGTATTAGGCTATTCTGTTGCAATTCATCATGTAAGCTTGTGGCAAATGTCCTGTGCAGGTATTGTGCAGGGAATGGATATGGCGATCAGATAAAATGGATTGGTAAAGGATTTAAAGGAGATATTCTTTAAAGATCAGAGAAAATAGAGTTGGGGCTCCTACAACTGGTATGGTGAAGAGTCAACCCCACCATTCCTTTATAGCCCCTCTTAACCCTCATACAAGGGGAAAGCAGCGGGCTGGTTAGGACCAGGATACGGGAAGGAGGAAGGCTGATGGCAGCCACCCAAGTATTTGGAAAGAATTATGGAATTACCTGCACTGTAAAATGTTATCTGATGGTTAGTCCCAGATATTGAAGAGTAGAGTTGTGGTCTAATTAAAGTGCATCCAGTGTCTCCTGTCCTCCTGGCATAACCAGACAGTGCCTGGATGATTCAACATGGCCCATTAGGGTGTGAAACTGTGGTGACCTCAAATGTTTTTGGATACTTTAAGATCCTGGACAGTAGCTCAAAAGACACAGTATAGCTCTGTAAAAACTAAAACTATCATTTGAAAATCAAGAAGCAGTGTTATACCACATAAAATAAACTGCTCATTATTTTCTTGAAATCAAAGAATTTAGAAATAATTTAAGATGTTTTTCTCCTTTTCAACAAATAGAACCTTAAAACCTCCAGTCAGGAAATCATCCCTGTTCAGAAAAGTGTTTAATAACATGAAGTCAAAAACCCATATCAGTGTTTTCTTACATAGGGAGAGATTTAAGCATGTTCTTAAGTGCTTTCCTGATTAGGAGCCCAAAAATGTAAGGATTAGTTCTGCATACAGTAACTACTGGATGAGATTTACAAAAGTTCTCAGCATCAGCCTAACTATGCTTCCACTGAAATGAATGCAAGTTTACCATTGACTTTAGTTGGAGCAAAGTCAGGCTCACGCAGAACATTTTAAAAAATCATATATTTTTTCTCAGAAGCAAAGTCACTTTGTAGTAGTCTACTTAGAACAAAGTATATGTGCAATAGTAACCATTTGCAGGTTGGAGTCCAGAATTTTTACATTAGGAAAGAATTTAAAACTTTAGTCCATCCCCGTCACAGGCCATTTTTTGAATTTCAGGTGATATTGATTCCACAGCAGGGGAAGTAGATTTCTTTCCAATGGTTGATTTTACCATCTAACATTTTTGTATTATTTAAATTCAGTTTTTTAATTCAATTTAAAATTTTTGAGCAAGGTTCAAGGTAATGATTTTTTTATGTATCTTTGATAAAAACATGTTTTGCTTTTCATTTCTTACAGGCATTTATAAATGTTTCACCACATGTATTTTAGCAAGAAATATATGCATGTAGAGTCTGACACCTATTATTATGTCATTACATACTCTTAATAGGTGTATATTTCTATGACATTGTTTCAACTATTAGAGAATAAATTATAACAAAATATTGACACCTTTATACATAATGTATTGATAATGATGTAAATACAGTATGCACATATTTTGCACAATATGCCCATATGTTTACATGCACCATATCCACATAACCATAAACAAATATGCATATACTACACATATAACATATATGTATGTTAATAGGACATTGATATGCCATTATATATAAAGGTGGGCTTAAAAATAATATAATATATGATGGACTTAAAAATTGAAAATATTTTAAAATAATTCAGTATATTAGATTACAAATTTTAACAAAGTTTTGTAAATGTAATTAAAACCCCCAAAACTTATATAAAACAGATAAGCGTGGTCAGTTTTGTCACTGATTCAATATGAATGTTTTTAATTTAACAATGAGGTTAATATATTTCTCCCTGCATATGGCAATGATTTTAATACCTTGACAAAAATCACAAGCATAGCAAAACGTTTTCACATGCAAGTAACTATTAGGATCATAAATTTAGCATTTGTCAAATTATTCCAGCTATGGTGTAGTGGAGTTTTAATATGAATCTGAAATCTGCAGTATATGCAGTAACTACATTAGCTGCATGGATACATGTGTGTGTATTATATATTTTCACATGCTGAGAATATCTTCATTTCACCTTTCATACTTAGTCTCCATCCAAAGATGAACATTTTTGCTAATTTTAAGTAAAATCCCTTCCACAGTTGTGTTATGTACAAGAAAAGAAACACCATTCTCTCGCTAAAATGTTGCCATATTTCTTTTCAACACAGATAGCTCAAAAATGGCTGAATTTGAAACTTGACATGGAAACATTCATCATTGAGGAGTAGCATATATCCATGACTAAATTAAAACAAGACTGATTGAAAAATGAACTTAATTGTGAATGTTTGAAAATGTCATATTCAGGATTTGAAGAACAGATTTTAAGTCAAGGTGAAATTCTGATAATTAGCACATAGCCTGAGTGTCAGCTATGTACAAGTGGCCCTGGAGGAGCAGACTCCTTGACTGTCTCTGCGTAGCTGTACTGCAACTTCACTGTGGCCAATAAAGCAAGATTTGGGCTTGAGTAGTAACGTGGCCACAGCTCCTCCCTGATACATATGTATATATGGGAGTAGAATTATGTAGTAGAGGGACCAACTGGACAATGACTTGTAATAGCAGGTCTTTCCTCTTGCCTTTTGTCATAAATCTAAGAATCTGCAGTATAGAGATACGGTGGCCCTTTTTGAATTCTTTGAAAGATGTTCATGCTTCAGTTGTATGTTATTAGTGAGGCTGGGCAGAAAACAAGAAATCTGTTTAGCAGAAAAATACAAAATTCGGTTTCATTCTGATACAAAAAAACTTCAAGAATTCTAAATGTTTCATGAAAAAAATGAGGAGAGCCCCAGAATAGCCAAGTGGGGACCCAGATTAAAGTCATTGTTCCAAACCATACAGAACAGGGATTTGAATCTGGGTCTCCCACATCTAACATGAGGGCCCTGTCCCATGGGCTGTTGGCTATTCTGCAGTGCAGTAGTCTGTCTATCTCTCATTTTTTCCATCCTCGACCTGAGAAGCCTTTCCTGATAAAAGTATTGTTGAGACCAATACTTTTCTGCAAAAGGTTTAGGTTTCAACAAATTGTCATTTTCTATTTAAAAAAATATTTTGGTGAAATATTCCTGACCAACTCTAGTTATTAGTAATTTAGTCATGACTGGTGTATGCTACTACATGTTTTCCTAAGGAAACTAGGAGACCTCAGTCAACCAGGTTTCTGAGTGGAATATTTCTTTTCCTGTTTTTCTTATTTCATTTTCCCCTCCCCCTTTCTCTTTCTTTTTTCTTTCTTCAATAAGGATGATAATATGGAACATATGCATGAAGGCAGTATGGCTGATGGAAATGAGTATCTAGAAATGCAAATTACCAGATCTGAAGTGGAAGAAAACCTGTAAAGAGCTGAATACGCTCAAATCGTGGGGACCGGATAACTTCCGTCCCACATACTGAAAGACTAGCACAAGAGATTGCTAGTCTGGTAGCAAGTATTTTTAATAAATCTTCCTGTTTGGGAGTACTACAATGTGATTGGAGAATGACTAACATTGTACCTATATTTAATAAAGGCAGAAAAAGTGATCTGAACAATTACAGGCCTGTTAGTCTGCCTTCAGAAGTAGGCCTGGCTTTAGAACAAATTGTGAAGGAAAGACTAAATTAAATTCATAGAGGTGAATGGTAAAGGAGATATGACACAACATGAATTTACTAAAGGTAGAGCCCAGTTTCCTTCTTTGAGAAAATAACTGACTTTTTTATATAAGGGAAGTGCAGTATATCTAATTTACTTGGACATCAGCAAAGCATTTGATATGGTGCCACATGAGATGTTATTTGTTAAATTAGGAAAGCTGGGGATCAGTACAAGAATTGTAAGATGGATAAGGAACTGGCTAAGGGGGAGAAGGTAATGGGTTGTGCTGAAAGGCGAATTATTGGACTGGAGGGTGGCTTCTAGTGAAGTTCAAGGATCAGTCTTGGGACCAGTCTTATTAAATATTTTATGAATGACCTTGGCTCATAAATTCGGAGTGTGCTGATGAAGTTTGCTGATAATGCAAGGTTGGGAAGCATCGTCAGTACAGAGGAGATCCAGAATATTATACAGGAAGAGCTAGATGACCTTGCAGAGGGGCATGAAAGAAATTAGATGAAATTCAGTGGTACAAAGTGCAAGGTTAAGCACTTAAAGTCTAATAAGAATTTCTGCTACAAGCTAGGGGCTTACCGGTTGGAAGTGACAGAGGAAGAGAGAGACTTGTATGTGTGGATTGATCATGGGATGACTATGGGCCAGCAATGTTATTCAGCTATGAAAAAGGCAAATGTGATCCTAGGGTATATCAGGCAAGGAATTTCCAACAAAGGTAGTGAAGTATAAATGCCATTATACAAGGCACTTGTAAGACCTCATTTGCAATACTGTGTAGAACTTTGGTCACCCATGTTCAAGAAAGATGATGTTACTGTGAAAATCTTTTTGTCATCCAAGTAAATGTCTACCACTTTGAATAATCTTGTTAAATTCTTGGCTTCAACAACATCCTGTGGCAATGAGTTCTACAGTCTAATTATGCACTTTGTGAAAATGTATTTCTTTTTATCAGTTTTTAATTTGCTGCCTTTCAATTTAATTAGAAGACTCCTTGTATTATGAAACAATGCTTTTCCATATCATACTTGTCTCTTTTCAAAGGTAAATAATCCCAATCCTTTCAATGTCTCTACATATGAAATGATGAGAACCCACCAAGAGAGGAAGAAAAAGAGGGAAATTTTACACTTGTTTTTGTCTGGAAACAGCGATTAGTTGTTGAGTTTGAGTAGTACAGTATTTAATTTGTTATCTTAGTGTCTTCAGTTTTTTATATAATCATACAGAAGTTGCTGAAGAAGGGAGCAATAATGACTAATCTTTAAATAAATTGGTGTGTCATCAGTTTGAGAATGGATATCAAACCTCTTTCTTTGGATTGCTTCATATAAAGGAATCATGTAAATGCTGAATTGCCTTAGAAGACACCAGAGGAAACTGGGAAGGGAGTAGAATTAAATCTAGCAAGAGGAAGACATTGCAAATGGACAAACAAAATTGAAAACAAGAAAGTGTAATTTTCATAAAATGAATATAAAATTCCAAACAATTCACCATGGTTACATGGTCAGTGTTCCACATATAGCTTGATATGCTCTGCAGTCCAGGAGTAGAGATGGTACATCAATATAAGGAATAGATCATTTATACTCTTAACTAATCCTGACTGTTATGTTTTCTCAGCAAGGCAGCATGATAATTGTTGGCTGCATGGACAAATTAAACCTCTGACAATGAATGGAAAGTATATCAGGATGCACTGCTTTAAGTTAAAAAAAATTGGGTTTCAGTGGGACTGGAACTATACCAGTACTAGAAAACAAATAGCTTGCATAATAAATGAGAAGAGCTCATGGGCATACTGATTTAGAACATCAATGGGCCAAGATTCAAGAGTACACATTTACATTCCTGACTGATTCCTTGATCTTGCTCAGTAGGACAGTATTTTTATAATCTGAAAACCTAGCTCAGAGCATGGCTTTGTCTATAAATGTTCTCAGAACACTATTGATCCATTTCAGAATAATCCAAACATTGAGATTCAGTAGTTCTTAGCATAGAACCTATGTTAAATAGATAAGATTATTTTAAATTTATTATGACTATCCTTGATGAATATGCACTGTTAATCTACATGGGTGGTGAGCAAAAGGCAACTGCAGTCAGATATGTTGCCATGTGTATGAAGCCAACAGTCAGAGCCAATGTAGAAAGTAGAAAACAATGAACAAATGAGCCACTGCATTCAAGACGTGGAAAAAAATATTCACCATGAATTAGTGAAAACACACAGCAAGAAAACCTTAAGGAATCAACAAGGTTAAAACAACTCCACAAGACCAAAATGCCTACAAACCACAAAACAGATGCTGGCATTACTGTAAAGTGCAGCTGTTCCATGTGCAGAGCATAGGTTTGTGTAGTGAATGTGTTTTTTTCAGCTTGGATTCTCATATACAACTTCCCACCACAAATATGGAGGCACAAGTGCACGTACTCATAACATTCCATTGATGCAAATGGAAAAAGCTTCTGGCCTTATTCTCTCTGCTATAAACAACCAGAAAAGTCTATAGGAACTCCTTATGTCTCACCTTCACTAGACATAAGCTCAATATACTTCCTCTACTTAAGAGAAGTATTTCTTTGGCCTGCCATGTAGGAAACATTTTTCCACTCCACCACAAGTTTGCGCATGAGTAAAAATAATTACATGTACTTCACTCTGCCTCATACTGAGCAGTTGTTAGTCTCTGTGTTTGCATCCTTACTCACAAATGACCAGGATAAAAAAGGAGCAGTCCCCAGGAGGAATATATAAATGTATGAGGAGACATGATGTTGAGGTGTTTAACAACCAGTATTATTATTATTACCAGTTATACAATAGCACCAGCAGAGATCAGCGCTCCATTGTGTTGAGAATTACACAGACAGGGGATGAAAGAAGGGCATGCAGAAAAATAAGCAGAATGATTGGGGTTGTGGATGGTAAAGGTTAGGTTGGTTCCTTTTTGTTGTGTGCTTCTGATCATATGGTGGGAGTTTTGTTGATTTTTTTTTTTTTTTTTTTAATTTTTACAGATTGGGGATAAAGAGGGAGGCATGAAGGGATGACTTAGGCTCAAAGCAGAAAAGACAAAGGAATAGGAAGAGTGAAATTGAAGGGACAGAGAAGCAGAGATGAGGATAGGGAAAGAACGGAATGGGGAAGGAAGAAGGCAGCTGAGGGACTGAAGGATGGAGGCAGTTAAAACAAGCAGTCAATCAGCAAACAGAAAATGTCCAAAACCTTAACTGAAGGCAGCAGAGTATGAGGACATCTATGTCCTGGGAGTTATGAAGAGGTGCTTGGTTACCTGCTCCTATTGGGGTGGTCTCCAATTTCTAGGACTGTCTCTGTCCCTATTTTCCCTCTCCAAAACTCATGTGGTTGGGGAAGAGGGGCTTGCATGTGACCTAATGCCTCTGGAAGAACCCCTAAAATCCCAATGAATTTTGAGTCCAAAGGAAGTAGGGGTTAGAACAGGGGTGGGCAAACTGTGGCCTGCGGGCCAGATCCGGCCCATGGCACTGTCCCCTCCGGCCCCCGGGGAGGCTGCCCCTGGCCCCTCCCCTGGAGCCGCGCCGTGGGAGCAGCATGCCAGGGGTCTGCACTCCCCCCAGCCCCAGAGCCGAACAGCGGGGGCAGACTTTGGGGGCCCGGGCTGCGGGGACAGGGGGAGTGGGTAGGGGGTGGGATTCCGGGGCTATGGTTGGAGGGGGCTCGGGAAGGGGCAGTCTGGGAGCAGGGGGTTTGGATAGGGAGTGGGGTTCCGGGGTGGTGGTTAGGGGGCAGGAGGATGGATGGGGGTCCAGGTGTCAGAGAGCAGGGGAGTTGGGTAGGGGGTGGGGTGCTAAGGGTTTGTTAGGGGTGAAGGTTCTCTGGAAGGGGCAGTCAGGGGACAAGGTTGGGGAGGTTGGATGGGTCAGGGATTCTGAGGGGGCAGACAGGGGGCGGGAAGTGGAAGGGAGGGCCGTATAGGGGCAGGGTCTTCCCCACGTGGCCCTCCATATAATTTTCCAAACCCAAGGTGGCCCTTGGACCAAAAAGTTTGCCCACTCCTGGGTTAGAACATGTTTCCTCCTTATTCCTGCTAGAAGGCAGGGATTACTTCTTGTCAGTAAAAGGTACTCAATTAGTTTTACTGTGCGCCATATTCTCCTCATCATTTTTTACCTTGGACTTACACATTCTGGCATGTTTTCCTGCACTGTGCAGGATCAGTTCTTTTATTTCTCTGTGATCAGCTTAGCAGCCAAGATGCCAAGAACATGACTCTTTCCCGACACTTTTCTACTTTGGAGGATGAGAATGTGATGCCAATAGTTCCTTGCTGTTTCTAAGAACTGTCAGCTCAACCATCAAAGCAGCCTAATTTTTGGCATTTAATCAGACCTAACCTACTTTGAAACACCTTTCCCACTAGCTGTCCTTGTGACATCTCCTTAGCTCCAAGAAGCCTTTATGACCAATAGTCTTTTATTGGCCACCAGTGTATGCAAAGTGGGTGCCCTCTGACAAGAATATTCAGGGAGCAATGGAAAGTGTAGGTTTTTCACTGTGGAAGCCCTGTGCATATGGCTCCATTTCCAAACGCTCCAACATCATCTGATGTTTTTGCAAATAGCTCTTTCCTCCTAATATCTCTGTGGATACTGCTTTCCCACTAAAGAATGAAAGCCCCACTCACAAGTACCATTGTTTCTATTGCCTTTGCCACACTTCCTAAGCTGTATTCAAATGGCAACAGAAAACAACTGACACATCAGACATATTCCAGCTGATCCTCATATTTACTATTTCTTTTCTTCACTAAATATAACCCTTTGCCTTTGCGTCTTCCTTTGATTCGATGGCACTGAAGTCTAGATTTCATGGCATGACATACAAATGAAAAATGTACTATCATTTATTGTAAGAAATAGTGCAAAGGAACAAAAAAGATTTGAGTCTGAATTTGTCTAACTTCAGTTTCCCAGCATTAGATGTTGTTATGCCATTGCCTTTTTAGATTAGAGTTTTGGTATCAGAATTTCTCTTCCAGTTTAGGTACATATTTACCATGATCAAGTTACCTCTCGATCTGCTCTTTGATATACTGAATAGAATGAGCTACTTAAATCTCTCCCTATAAGGATGAATTTTCATACCTTGAATCATTGATGTTGCTATTTTCTGAACCCTTCCAATTTTTCAACATTTTAAAAGTGTGGACATGAGAAGTGGACAAAGTATTCCAGTAATGGTCTCACTAAGAAGTAATACCACCTTCCTGCCTCAGTTCAATATTTCCCAACCATCACAGTCTCAGTCTTGGTCACAGTATTGTAGTGGGAGCTGATGTTCATTTACTTATCTACCATGTCTCCAAGTCTTCTACAGAATACTGCTTTCAGTCTCCCATCCACAAAGTGTGCCTTACATTCTTTTTGACTAGATGTGGGACCTTGAATTTATCAGTAGTATAACACATGGTGTTCAAGAGATCCCAGCCACAAACTATCTTAATTGCTCTGTAAAAACGACTTCCGTAACCATTAGAGAGAGAAGGTGGGTGGGTAATCTTTTATTGGACCAACTTGTGCAGATGAGAGAAGTTTTTGAGCTTACACAGAGCTCTTTTTCTGGTGTACTTCACCCAACTTATCTCTCTAATATTCTGGGACCAACATGGCTACATCAAATTTTGCATCACTTGCCAACTTTCCCAGCAATGATTTCATATTCCCCCCCCCCCCCCCCGATCATTTGATAAAGATATTGAATAGAATTGTACCAAGAACTCTTTTCTACAGGACACCATTAGAAACACCCTCAATGAATGATGTTTATGATGGTTTACTGTTACTTTTTGAGATCTATCCATTAGACAATTCTTATTTAGTATGTGCTTTTGTATAGACTATTTTTAAAATCAGATTATGCAGTACTAAGTCAAATGCTTTATAGATGTCTAAATAAATGTCAACATAGTTACCTACCTTTATCAGCCAAACTTGTACTCTCAGGAAAAAAATCAAATTTGTTTGACAAGATCTATTTTCCATAAAACCCTACTGATTAACATTAATTATGATACTGTCCTTAAATTCTTTACTGATTATATCCCATATCAGCCTTTCTGTCATTTTATCAGGATCAATTGGGTGAGCACCCTAAGAGGCTAATTGACCTATACTGAAAGTTTTATTATCATGAGTGTTTTGTCAAGGAGTTCTATGTGCAGATGTTACTTTAGTATGGAAATTCAGTTGAGAACATTTGGCACATTTGCTGTTCTTGTGGTAAATTGAGAAATAGCTTTCTTAAGAATACATATTAAGAAAGAGGCACTGTGTTGTGGTGAGGATTATTCACTCCATAGTACTGCTCCACAAAAGTAAAAATTAAACAAGTTTTTGCAAGCCCCCTTGGTTAAAGTAAACTGATTACATGCATTTTAATAATGTTTGCTTAGCTAATTAATTCCAAGTTAAATTTCTACATGATTTGGGAACTGGCAGTCTCTGAAAATCAACAGACGTGCTTTTGCTGACATTCTCCAGATAGTCTCTTTTGGGATTTGGAATCAGCATGTTTTCAGTCAAATGTCCTCAAATTGTGGAACTCACTTTCTCTGATACTTTACCAGAGCCCATATTTACTACTCTTCAGAGTATAATGCAAGATATCTCTTTAGTTAAGCATATGATAAGACTATGGAAGATGATAGGTTTAGTTATGATTGACTGAAACAGTATGGGATGGGAACTATGGTCTCTTTTATGGTCAGTTTAAATGTATGAGATGTTCCATTTAATCCAAGAAATGCATTGGGCACAAACAATGGCAGAGAGGTAAAAAAAATATAAGTTAATAAACAAAAGGGCACCAAAGTAGGAAGTTAAAATTTCAGTTTAAAATTTCCTTATTTGACATTTTATCATCTATGGATTTTTCCACTTCTGCTTGTTTGTAATACTTAAACAGTTTAATTACAATTTCTAGATGGAACAAATTAATGATCAAATGTTGTGTTGGTGCGCAACAATTGATGGATAAGATGGTTGTGAAATTTGAGCCACTCGAGGCTAATCAGAAAGAAACTACTTACTAGATATCTGCTTTGGAGATGATACGAAGAGGATAAGGACAAGATTAAAACTGAAATTTACAAAGGAAATCAAGACTAACATTGAGAACTCAGTTGGTTGAAAATAAGATAATGTGCAAATGAGTATATTAATGAGAATCCAGGACAAACTTAGTTAGATTCATTGATCTGGAAAGTTCTGGAAGATGCCTATCTGAGATACTGACCTTTTGGAACTTAATTATGGTTATTGCTGCCCTATAAATACCTAAGACAGACAGCTTCAAGGCTGCAGTTTGTTTTAGCTGTCCCACCAAGACTGAAGCTCCCTTGGAATGTCTCTAGGAATGATTTGAAACTGATCGAGCAAGCTGCTGAGCCTCTCTGATTGTTGCTGAAAACTGCTCAACTCCAGTCAATTGGAGTGAAAGACTCTTGGTACTTTTCAGGAGGCACTCAGACTCGTGCAGGATCAGGTCCTTGAAAACAGTTGTTTGTGATCAAAATAAGATTATAAAGGCTGCCGACAATTTAATGGCTCCAGCATTAAACTGTATCCCCTTTATTTCCATGATGACTTGTCCCGATAAGTATCATGCCAAAGGCTTTTCGTACAGAATTGCTTTATTCAATTGCTAACATACATTGTTCCAATTCTTCAATTCTTGCTTCTCTGTGTCAAACTTAAAATGACAAGACCTCTTTCAGAGTGCCAGTTGCTGAGCTTACTATGAACAACACATCTATATTAGCGAAAAGATTATGATGGTTTGATGGAGAAATTAAATGTTGACTAAGATAACTTGAGCTCAAATATGTATTCCTTTTCCCAATTGGCTAAGGACAGTTTTTGCTGGCCAGATCTAAAAAAAGAAGAACTTTGCATCCACTTTCTCCTGTTCCTGATGTCATAATAATCTGCATGTGCTTTCAGAGTCACATATGCTTACCTTTGTGACAAAAGTAAAGTTTTAATATTTTTTTACTTTAATAGTTCCTACACAGCTATGAAAGAGTCAGATTGATTCCATTCTTTTATTCTGCATCAATAGACTCACTTAAAGTTCTATTCTGTTACACCTCAGCACCATGTCAAAGCTAAGTTGCACAGGTACCATCAAGGGTAGAATTTGGCCTCGTGGGCACACATTACTAGGGGTGATGCAGAAGAAGAAAAGAGTCTGTCTGAGTTTCCAGGTTGGTATTTAGAAAAAGCAAACTTGTTTTCACTGAGAAGCTTAGTACATTAATCTGGAAATCATTGAGACAAACAGAATACTGCAATTCCTGCAATGCCATTTTTACTGTTATTATTCAGAATAATTTTAGAAAGTGTCTATCTATAGGCCAGTACTCACATAAAGCTTAATCCTCCCTCCTTTCAGTATTGAAGAGTGGGGTTTTCAGTGAGATTGCTCTCATCAGTAAAGTTTTGATGAATTTGTCCTTTTCTTGGTGAAGGAGGAATGCTTTAGAGAAAATACCCCATCTTCCTATATAACCATTTTGGCTTCTGTGTTGCACTGAAGATTTACTAAATGTGATATGTGAGGCAGTCTTGTAAAATAAAAGATAATGTTAAGGAAGTATTTTGGACACAGACCCATTGTGTATTAACATGATCTTATATTTTATTAGTTTTGATGACTATATCTAATTTTCCATTTTGCTTTGTGGCATATTGCTTGACTTTGAGTTAATATTAAGTTTAGTGCATAAACACAGATACCTAGTGCATAAACACAGATACTATCTGAGTGTTTTCTCAAATTCCTAACATATGTATTATTCTACCCACTTTCTACTTAGGAAAACTGAAGCACACAGTGGCTAAGTCACAGAGTGAATCACTGGTATAATTACCAATTGATCCAGGAAGTTCTGACTCCCAGTCCCCTGCTCTATCCACTAGAAAACATTCTTTGAAGATGTAGGTCTATTTGAAGCACTGACACTTTCAGCCTCAATCTTTTCGGTACTTCGTTAACTAAACACCACTTGTATGATACTTCTCATTTAACTAAACTGAAAAACTATGGTACTATTCCAATTGAGAGAACTGTTTTGTGAATAACAATATATGATGTTGGCCACCTTAAGAAAAATATGCCTCTCCTGAGCATTTCAGTAAATTAGTGTATTTTTAATTAACTTATTAGGAATTCTTTATTTTCACTGGTCTCCACTGTACACTTCATACAAATATTGGTCAAACTCTCTTACAGTACTTAGTAATTTTTGTTTTTGCTGGAAACTACATTTCACTCCAATAAAACATTGCCCCTAAAGCTAAACATATGATAATAATAAGGAAAAATATTGTTATGCAGGATTAATGTTCTTCCATAAATCCCATGTCTTCTATTGATTATGACATAGGATTGGGTGTGATGGTGCTCTTTTGCATTAATTATGGTGTTAATAACCTAACTAGCATTAAAATTAAAAAAGAGGAAGACAGACAAAATTCAGAACCACGTTTACAAAAGTAATTGTTACCAAACAATAAGCAAATTTTAACAGTTTATAGCCAAACCTTGTACAACAAATATCATCTCTGAGTCTCATATCAATGATATCTCTACTCGTCATCCTCCTCATTAATACTCATAGTGACAAGGAATCACTTAATTTTTATTTATTCCAAAAGTAAGTTCACAGACCCAAGGAAAGAAAAGGCTATATCCCTAAATTCTAGCTTTTGATTTACTGGAAACAAAATGACTGCCTGAACTCCTTCATCCATGAAGGTTTAATTTAGAAGAACAAGTCTCCCCTTGGATTTGTCTTAAGGTTTAGATTTTAGGAAAAAAATCTTTTGGAGTTGATTTTTTTCTATTACTTTTAGGGGAGTCTTTTTGTTTTACTCCTCTGTGGTCCTTTCTCTAGCAGAGATCCGCTGGACTTCGGTTGCTCTTTCCAGTTTTCCTTGTTCTTTTAATATATTTATACATTTTTCTGAATACCAATACAATAAAAAGCCTTGAACATGGACTCTGTTGTGTAGTAACATGAGTAAACTGACAGTTACAGATTCACAACTACTACTATGTACACAACTCATACCATATGTTACATTTTTGGTGAACCTCTTCTATAAATCATTCTTTTCAGAAAGTTCCATGCGACAAGTCCTTTCAATCAATACCTTCTGATGGTAGGTACCTTGCTCTTTTTCCAATACAACCTGGTCCATCTACTAAACAGGGATAAGAGAGCCCATACAGTCTTCTATCTGTTGAACCTGCCAGGTCATTGATTATGCAAACTCGTGATGTGTTCATGTTCCAGACCTTCAGATGCTTCATCACCGAGGCTCAGAAATTTTGGATTTCCCTGCAATATCACACTCATTTTTCCCTTGGACTGAGGCTTTGAATTCCATAGGTTCCATGTTTACTTTAAAGGAACCTTTTATAAATAGTCTCTTCTACTTGATAGTCTTGATAACTGAAAAGGAAGAATTCTCTAGATTTTTTTCAGGTGAACAGCATCTTTTGATGCCATAACTGGCAGAAATCTGTGTGTATTGAAGAGGTGGGGGAAGGAATCCAGACTGCCTTTCAAATTAATTTTTCTCAAGTCCCAAGCTGATGAATAAGGGATACATTTCTACTGTTCCAGTATTATCTTGTAAATTCTGGCATATGTAAGCTGATTTCTGATGCTTACATCAGAGCCTCTATTTTCTTAGCCTGTCTGAAACAATTTGCTTATCTAGAGAAGATCAAGACATTTTACTCAAAACCCAGTTCCTTTCCTCGCTAATTCGGTATCATGTTCACTGAAATTCTTCAAAACTTTGTACAGAACATCAAACCTCCTTACTGTAAGAGTATGTTGTTCTTTAATGCAGAGAAAATTTTTTGATTCTGTGAATAGGTCTTTACTTGATATTTTATTTACTTAGTGTTCTAAGTAAGCATTCAGAGTTGTCACTAGTAAGATTTGCCTTGCAGCAAAATCTGTCTAATATGTACATTTGGATGATCACTTTTTTACAAACCCTAGCGTTGAATAGTTTAGTCAAATCTCTTCTTCATATCTATTCCCAGTTAAAGCTTTCTAAGGATCTAAAGTCTCTTAGCATCAGAGCCTAATCTTAAGAAAATCGCTTATTCTTTCATTCAAGTTTATTCATGAACGTACATAGTCTTTTAAAATGATGTTCCTCTTATGTAACACCTCTGAAAGGCACTAATGAGATTCAAGCCATGCTTTTAAATATGCTAATTGATGACTTTATCATGGAAATGTGATTTTTACTAAAATCCTTCTTTTTCATTTCTTTACCAATGCTTATTTCTCCTTAACCACTCTTCCCTCATATAAGCCATTAATTTGATTTCAACAAAACTTTTAAAGTTTTATGGAGAGACCAAAACACTTTTGCAGTTCTATCGGTGCCTACCAAAGTAGAACGTGAGAGGAATAATGATTTCTTAGAATTCCACTAATGGTACTAATTTCTGGAGGTCTGAGTGCTTGCTTGAGTAGAAAAATGAAATATTTTTAGTTTTATTATTTATTATTAGTATTGTCGCTAGAAGTCCCAGTCAGGGCCCTTTGTACTAGGCTTCTGTGCATCAACATAGAAAGACAGTCCCTGTCCTGACAGCTTACAATCTGAATGCCTTTGGGGCCTGTTTTCATAAGATTTTAAAGGCAAAATAGGTGCCACTTGGTAGTCAGTCCATTTTTTTTATTCATATTTCTTCTTGGCATACACATTTAGATAAATCTGTCCTTCACACCTTACAAATATACATATGCCTCATCTTGTTGCATGGCTACATCTTTTCAGTTTCAAATAATGCAAACCTATAAGTCTACCTTGTTTTTAAGAAGAGTGCACAGCTTTTTCTTCCATTGGGCACCCTGCCTAATGGCCAGCTATGTCTGATGATCAGGTACAAGTGGTGGCCCAGATGAGAGCTCTCTCCTATCACTTTGGGGGCAGCTTTCACTCAGCATGACTAAGCACTAGAAAATTTAGAGCAGGCAACTGAATGCTCTGACCAGTCAGAGGGATACATGCACGTTCCATTGCTATGCAGCCAAAGGCTGATGTCCTGCAGCTGGTTGGGAGGATGTATAACTATAAACTGGAATTCTGGACAGCTGAGGATGGTGTAATGTTTTTTAATTTGTTGTTGTTTCCTCACATGTTTGCAGATCAAGCCATTCTCTTTCCCACCAGCATTCTGTTGTGTGCAATTTGACTGCAAGAGAAGTTTAAAAAAAGCAGCAAAATACAGTCTATGAAAAACTGCATATAAAAGCACACTGCAAACTGATCTCAGCATAATAAAACTAGGTACATCAGTTTAAGGATGGGGAGCCTCAACTGTAGTAGAGTTTTTGTACTTAGTTATATGAACTATCTAACATTTATAGAAAACTCCACTGGGTGACAGAGCTAGCTCTCCCCCTAAAATCTCCTTTAACAAAAAGGGCTTTAAATACACTATTTCCTCCCCTGACAACCACCATCACTTTATTTGGTGTTTTCACCTAGCCTAGGCCTGGAGACCTGGTATCTTCCTACACCATCTTTGGTGGATAAACTCCCTTCTTCTCCAGAGTCTGATTGTGGGTCACCAAGGAGATCTACTAAACCCCTCAAATTCTGACTGGGAGGGGAATAAATAATAGTGTCCCTCACATTGTAGCACAGAACCACAAACTCCTGGTGCTCTAAACAGTTTTTTTTTCTGACTGGCTAAAAGACAGCACACAAACTATAACCATCCTTTCTGATAAAATGAGTCACTATGCCTTCTGCTAGCTCTCCTGGCCCCATGGGTTTCAGGAAACCAGACCCAGTATTGCAACTATTACTAATAACAATCAAACAATTCAGCTCAAAAATCAAAGTAAGTAACATGAAAATTTTCCTCAGGGTCTTCTGTAAGTCCCGTGGCAAGAACATTGTGAAATTTAGCCAGGATATTTCATAAAATTGATCCAAGATCACAACTTTTTTTGTAAACTTGAAGATAGTTTTTGACAAAATATATTCTGGTCCAAAATTTCTCCTACGTCTAGTCTTTCATTATGATTTGAATAGCATTATTACCAACACCAGATGCTGAAAAAACATGAATCAGACCCTAAGAAATCATTGATTGGCTGATTTATTTTTTTTTACAAATATTAAACATTTTTTTAAATAATTAATGTTCAGGGCTTACTTGCCTTCTGTTTTTTGAGTTGTGAGGGTTCATGTTTTCATAATTTTCTCTATCATGATGGCTAGAAACTTACTTTTTTAATGAAACTGAGTCATGTAATCACCTGACACAGGGAATCAAGGTTTTAAGAAAAACACCAAATAGCCCAAGAATTGGCAAGAAATTATGTATAGAATGAAACGTAGTTAAATGAGAGTTTTAGGGTGTGGCCGGGGTCCTAGTGGAGAGCCAGCTGTAGTCACTCAAACAGGGTGAATTGAAAAGAATGGGGCAAACAGCTCCCATACACTGGATGATATTCCAATACTTAGATTTACCAGGCCAGAATTATTACCTTACTGATTACTCAGAAGTCCAAACAACACAGTTCCTACCTTAAAGTGATCCAGCCTCAGGCCTCCATCCTGGTACTTACGTCAAAGATGACAAAAAATTTTGTAAATCTTATTTCATCATATAAAAGAAAATGTTCTTCCAATCCCAAAGGATGAGACACATTACCTCCCAGGTTATTGAATATTCCAGATCCTACCCAAATGCACACTATAGCCAATTTTGATAGACAAGTTGGGAGCTCTTCCAGGAACAAAAGATAATGAGGATGACTTTGAAGAAGGTACAGCATCGGTACTTAGCTATAAAATTAACATAAGGCAATTTGCTTGTTCCTCCACCATTCACAGTATATTTCAAAGAGAGCTGAATACCAGGATGTCCCATGTTTACAATTCATTTAAATGCTAGAATATTTTTTTGATCTCTGAACTATCAGAATATAGCATAGATAGGAACTGTTGATTACATTGTCAGCACTACTCATAAACATGTAAATACATAAAAACACAAACATTATCTCCCCACATGTCTTTTGAGGATTGTTTATTTTGCAGGATGTTTAACCCTTTCTAGCCAGGCCTCACATCGATGAATATCCCCACTATTTGGATGATTTTATATTCAGGGGCCCTAGTATTTTGGAAGTATCTGTAGGCCCAAAATAATCTGTCCCTCTTTGGTCCTGGAGACAACAGCTAGCCCACATTGTGTCTAGAGCCTTTTCTTCATGGAAATAGCAAAGCAGGCCTGCTTCGTGGGTTTGACTAATTTTCAGAAACTAGATGAGTGAAGTAATATTACCTCATCCCCCTTCTCTTGCTAGTATCAGGGGCAAACACAGCTACAACAACACTGCAAACAACAATGGAGATCATTTTCAAAGAATCAGGCAGCCTGCCTAGCTTATCCATTCTGCAGTGTGGAAACCAGACAAACCAACACTTCCAGCTAAATTTTCTGCTGGCATAATTGCCAAGTTTCACACAGTTCTCTCAAATAGTTGCTTTTATTTTAAAAAATATAGTGGTTATGTAATATTGTATATGTGTGTGTTTATATTTATAAATTAGGAAGGTTAGTGTCTGATTATCTGCATTCTGTTCTTAAGAATTTCAAGTTCAGGCATATTTTATACAATATGTAGTTGCCTATATGTTATAGGCTCTTCTGGCTGGCTGCAGAGACCAAAAGTCGTGAGTAATGTAAAAACGCTATGTTGCAGAGCAGAAGACACAGCCCAAGGGAGATGGGGGAAAAGATGGCCCTAAACCATAAGCTGTTCTCATTTATACGGTGTCCCCTCTCTCCTCACAAGGGCTGCCAGTGAGTTGCTCTGCAGCTTGCAGTAGCTGTGACTCACCATAGCATACACTATGGAGACTGTCATCCCACCTCTGACACACTTTCTCAGCTCCTGGCACAATGTGGGCTATGGCTGGTGAGGCTTGCACAGGGGGAATTCTCCCCAGGCTGCCTGCATGGTGTTTTTGGCCCCTTTGCACCAGTGCTGCAGTATACAAGGGCCATAGCCAGAATCTCATCTAGTATGTTTTTAGTAGATTTTTATCCTAGTATTATTATAAATTGTTGGCAAACATTACAAAGAATAATTGTTTTCTGTAACTGTTAAAGTGTTCATAAAATGAATCCAAAAAGGAACAAAGTGACATTCCCATAGCTGGATATTGTAAACCCCATGTGAAATGTGAAACTTATCAGTAAAGTTGTTTTCCCAGATATAACTAGTAAGTGAGTTCTTTTAAAAAATAAAACAAAAAGAATAAAAAGCCAATAAACTGGGGACATAAGAGCATAGCTGGCTACAGTATTAGTTAGGAATTTAAACTTACTCTCTAGAGCCTTTGGCACAGGAACAAAAGGAAGATTTCAGTTCATTTCAAGGTTGGGATAGTAAAATCTTCCTCTGAACAGGTTAGGATGTCTCAGAAGATACAATTTCATTCATAAACATGACATTACATGCTGCAATATTTCTTGAGTCTCAGTACTCAGTGTAAAATGTAAAGCAAGAACTACTTAGTTCATAACACATTTTAGATATATTCCAAACTGAAATCTGTGATTTGCCATGGGAACAGCTTAAGCAAGACATCTCAACACATTAATAGCAGAGTCTATGAAAACACAAACAGGCAGTACATAATTCCTTGCAATATACAAAATCCAAGTGGCTTCTTAAAAAGTAATGCTACCCCCACCACCCAAAAGTGAGTGGTGATAGAAAACATCTGTCTCATTCTTTTGCCTTTGAGACACTCAATGGGCATACATTTATATAATCTGATTCAGTCACTAAGATTGTTCTGGTTCTACTGATGACAAATAATTCAGATTTTGGCATAACCTGAATTAGAACTGAATATTGAATCACTGACTAACAAATAAGAGTTGAAAAAGATGTAGCAGATCATCTAGTCGATTTCCCATTAAACAAATGAGGATGCTGTCTACAATAATGTAATGGTATTGTCCAGTCTACTGTTCAAAATGCTCTTAATCCCCTTTAGGGTGACCAGATGTTCTGATTTTATAGGGGCAGTATTTGGGGCTTTTTCTTATATAAGCACCTATTACCCCTCCACCTCCTGTACTATTTTTTCACGTTTGCTATGTGACCAACCTAGTCCCCTTGATCAACTATCAAAACTGTCCAAAAGTTTTTCCTAATATTCAGTCTAATATTTCCTTGTCTTAACTTTATCTCATTACACATTTTACCAGTCTAAAAATCCCTTTTCTATGATTAAATCCTGGCCCCAATGAAGTCAATGGGAGTTTTGCAGTCTGCAAAATCATATTTAGTAGTTTTTATTTATAGAACAATTCTCCTCTTTGCTCCAAAGCACAATCTCTTCATGTGCAGTTTTTTCTAGCATCGTTCTACAGTCCATAAATAATAGTACTTACATTTCTACTGTTGATTATTTTAATATATGATATATGGTACAGACCAAATAAGGAACATATCTAACCAGGACACACACAAAACAATGTTAAGTCTATTGACTTGGTGGTAATTCAGATCAATTCATTCCATACTATTATTTCTGCAGAACATGTGCCTCATTTATTGTGAAATTTGGATGGTATGTGGTAAATGAGCCATATACATTCATTAAACATAAAAGATAAAAGGAAATATAGCTTTTCAGCTTTATGCACTGTGCACCATCCAGACTTTTAATCAAATAATTATCAACATATCTGCATATCACAGTTCAAGTAGTTCCACAAAATATATGATGACTTTAGATGGTTTGGGTATCTAGGAGCAAGTAATTTTTCTAGAGGTATCATAGTCTTTATCTGTGCTTTGGCTGTACAGTTTCTCAGCAGAACTGGACAAAACAGCATCAGCAACAAATGAGAGAGAGCCTCTTTCTCTGAGGACTGTCTGAAACTCTATCAGACCTCAGGTATCATAGTAACTGTAGCTAACTTTCATCTATTTTATTTTATTTTGCTTTATTCGTTTGATTTTTATCTTTGTGTTTTTGTCTAATTGTATTTTCCAGATTCAAAATCAAATCTGCTTCTTCACTGATGGTTTCAAATGTTATAAGGGAAATTAAATCAACTGTTAAAACAAACACTTACACACTTTACTCATCTGAATAGTCCCACTAAAGTCATTGAGAATACTCTTGTTAGTAAAGTTACACACATGTTTTCAGGATTAGGAGCTTAAAAATTCCATAAACCACCAAATTCTGTAATTTAATGTGTTTGTAAAGAGCACAAAACTCAGGCCTGCAGCTTAACATTTTTACTATAGTTCTATGACTTCTTTTTGTTGACAATGATTTTTTTCCCCAAAAGTGTATTATCACAGTAATATAGATGTTGGTCCTCAAGCACTAATTCCAATAGGAAGTAAGGCTGCCATCACCTCACAGGAAGCGCTTAACATCTTGCAGGCTCCTGGTTTTGAAAATAATTATGCAAATACATTCCCGAAAGAGCATTTTCAAGTACTCCTTTATTTGTACTTTAAAAGTCAGTACTCTTTCACTTTTTGACAAAAATATAATAAAAATATTCCCTTATTCTCTAACATTTCTGAAACCATGAAAATTTTCAGTCAGTCAATTGCATGGGATTTTTTTTTTTTTTAGGACTCAATGAGAAGAGAGACATCAGTACGAGCTTTGGGTGTGCAAGAAATGTAGGTTTGGTCCCTTCTTGTGTTGTTTGATTACCCTGAGGCTCCTGGTCTTTAGATTGAAAACAAGACATTAAAGAGCTGGTTTGGGGGCACCTACACTTTCCTCCCACTGTTGTCATTTCTTTAGTAATCACCAGAAAATTCTTTCTAGTTTATTATTTGTTTTACATATTTATGTACAGGTATTTGGACACATAGGACACAATTTTGTGGGACTGTTTTTACCTAGGCTGAACAGGTGATCTTTTGCTTCTAGCCATATTTAGTAAATGACCACCTTTTGGGATTACTTGAATCTCACAGTAAACACCTTGGATCCAGTTCCTCCCCTTCTCTCTCATAAAGGGAGTTAATAGGATGCTACTAACTCCATTTGAAACCAAAGTTAGTGGTATCCTACAGGTAGAGAGAAGGGTGCCAGAATTATAGGCTGCACATTCTACTGTTATGATCACAACTTGGGCTTGTCTTCACTACTGGGGAGATCAATGCTGCTGCAGTAGATGCTACAATCAACAGCAGAGCGCCCTCCCGTCGACTTTAGTACTCCAGCTCCCCAAGAAGAGTAAGGTAAGTCGACCAGAGAGTGTCTCCCATTGATGCAGCGCAGTGAAGACACCAGGGTAAATCGACCTGAGCTACGTCGACTCCAGCTACATTATTCACGTAGCTGGAGTAGCGTAACTTAGGTTGACTTACCCTGATAGTGAAGTCAATCTTGAAAATCTGTTATGGTGAATTTTGAGAAAACAACAGCTATTAGTCATAGTAAAAATGTCAAAAGTCATGGAATAATTGTAAAGATATTGAAAAGTTACACTTACGTTTTATATTAATCAGATTACTTACGTGAACTCAGGATCTTTAAAGTTACATTAAGTTCAGCTATAAAGTGTTTGTTTGCTTGAGTGTTCAGTCACATTTCTCCTTTCTTTCTTTTTAATCTAATTCTAATCCCCTCATAAACCCACATACTTCCTGACTGTTTCATTAGCAAAGAGTGAAGATCACGATGCACTCACCTGGTATAAATCAGTGAAGGTGTATTTATTTTAATGATACTATTATGATTCACCCCAGCTGGGGATCTGGCCCAGAATGTGTAAGGGGGAGACAAGAAGAAAGGCAGCTCTGACACATGCTCATCCACTGGTATTGCTACAACTGCTCCTAGCTAAAATAATGTATGGCAAACCAAAAGAAGTGAGAAGTTAGGAAGCAGCTTTGTAGAATGCTCCCATTGAAAAATAGCATAACATTTTTTATTAAATTACACATGAATTAGTTTCTGAGCACATAAGCATCAACTTTAACAGATCTGATGATAAATGTTTCCAGCTGTCTGGAGCTTTCCTGGCTTCCCCTGATGCCTCAGAATTTCTTGCCACCATTGATTTCACTGCCATTGAGCTGGAACAGAGTGCGGCTGCCAACACACGGTGCCATCACAAACAAATTCATCAACCTCCTTGACTACCAAGTGTGATGCAGATTGCCAGAGCTGCGCTCTGTCTCTGCAGCTTCCTTGCCAGTACTCTGCACAATTACCCTGTCCTTCAGGCAGTGTTGTTGGACCAGAGTATACAGTACCTTGCAAATATATTTCCCTTAGAAATATATTTAATATAAATGTTTCTTTAGCCCATCTACTAGCCCTCACAAGGGGGGTTGCATTCTTTCTTGTGTCTACTAGAGAGGGGGCAGATGAAATGGGACTGAGAAGTAGTATCTATTCAAGACTTTGAGATTTCAGATAAGATACTAGCTTCTGATATTTCTTTGCTCACAGTGGTGTTGTAAGGAAAATCTCATTGTAGGTGAGGTGCTCAGATACTATTCACAGATTTTAAGGCTAGAATTATATCTTCTAGACTGAGCTCCTGTATAACACAGGTCAGAGAAGTTTACTCCATTATCTTTGTACCCAGACCAACAGGCTTTAGTGAAACATAAGTTATTTTTCCAAAAAGGCATACTGCCTTTTTTCTGGAGACATCAAGAGATGGAAAATCCATCACTCCCTGTGGTAGTTTGCTCCAGTGTGTCACCCTCACTGTTAAAAATGTATTTCTTCTTAATTTGAATTTGTCTGGTCTTAACTTCCAGGCCATGGTTCTTGTACTTGTCTCCGCTAGATGAAAGGGCCCTTTCATATGTGCTATTTTCTCCACATGAAAGTACTTATTGACTGTAATCAAGATGATTATAATAAAATAATTCATAATTATGAAAACTGAAGGAAAATCTATAAAATCAATGGTTGGGAGCTTTTGTGTAAGTAAGGACTGCAGAATATGCCTTTAGAGGTTGAGTTTAAAACAAAATAGTAATATCGTATGTCCTCTGTTTCCCTATCACTTCCCCTTTTCAGTTCCCTTGTTTGTTTAGCAGCAATATCTAGGGTGAAGGTCAGGTTTCAGTGCTGTTGCTGACCAGTCACTAGTCTAGTGCTGTCCGCCCATAGGAGTATTATAGCAGTTTGTTCAACTTTTTACCTATACCCTGATGATTAGTGAACCAGTTTGCATAAAATCATAATGAGCCCAAACCTTCTCCCAAAATTCTAAACTAAATCCTAAAGCATCATATTTTTTAAAAAATGTAAATCTCTCTATTAAAATGCTTTCCTTGTTTTGGCTGGAATTGGAAATACAGAAATATCATGAGAACCATCCTGAGAAACCAGGACATGGTAGAAATCTTGCAAGAAAATCCCACAATATTTCCAGACCAATTTCCAGACAAGAGAAGTACGGTGAATATGAATAAACTTCAATTAAGAATTCAGTGTTTGTTATGTAACCAGACTCAATCTCAGAACCTGTTTTGATTTACCCCAATCCTTATCAGACGCATTGCATGCACTTCCTTCACTTGCGCCCAACCACAGTCTTTCACACACAGATATTTCCTTACTCACAAATTCACTGGGCCAAATTCAGCCTTCATGTAAGCATGCCTACTTCCATAGAAGTGAATAAATTTCCACTTGCTTACATCAAAGTTAACATTAGCTCATTTGCTCTAACCTACATGTTCAGTCACTCACAAACACATTTTTGAGAGAGAATGCTTGGAAAAGACCATCACTCAAAAAAAAAAACAACTATGAAATTATATGTAGTTCACAAGATCTGACCTGAATCTGCCATTTTCTCAACTTGAAGCAAAATAACAGCACATTTACATCCCTTTGAAAATGTCAACTTTAATTGATATTGAGTAAAGTTTTCAAAAGTCCATTAGGACCAGATTTGTAAAGATATTTAAACACCTAAAAATGCAGACTTTGAAAATCCCACTAGGCACCTAGGTCCCAATGAGTGTCTATTTGCATCTTTAGGCACCTAAATACCTTTAAAATCTGGTCCTAGGGGAATTAGGAGCACAAATCAAAGGTATATCAAGCATTTTTCAAGAAAACTTACCATTAAGACAATTAAATCAAAATAATTAATAAAATCAATATGCCATAACACAGCCCTCTTAAATAAAGTGGTTTGAATTTTATAAAACAGACTATTTCCATTTCTCCACAGACTGAGGAGGACCATAGTACTACACATACTATAGACTAAGGAGGGAATTCCATAACCTTGAGGCTGCAGAAACAAAGATGTGGAAAATATATTCTTTAAAATGGTAAAAACCCTCCTATGACAACAGCTAACACTGAATAGTGTATTAAGTATTATACAGCTTCAGATTGGGGAGCTTTGAGAATATTCCCCTCCTCTCATTTCTTCCCTATCACAACTGGCACAATTCTTGTCTTGCCTTTAGAATCTATTGATGGCATAGGTTTTAATGATCTCCATACATGTAATATAAGAAAACAAGTGTGTGGTGTGGTATGGAAGGGGAAGAGATTGTACATGGTGGTACATGGTTTTGGGTATATTCTGGTATTCACGAGTTGCAAATGTTTCATTGCAGAAACACTTTCACATAAATATAGTTGGATTTCTGCCTGTTGAAATGTTTATAACGTCAACAATCTTTAGATCAAAAATTTGGGGGGCCATATATTAAGGCTAAAACCTCTAACATTTGTGTGTAATTTTGCATAGCTGTATTTTTTATATACAGAAATTCAGACTTGTATGTACAAACTGTATTTGCATCCAAAGTAAATGTTTTATTATTGCTATTATTAGTAGTATTACAGTAATATTGAAGAGTTTCAGTTAAAGATATTTGGAATTAACCCTACAAAAGGTACATAAAGCACAGTCTAAGAGTTATAAACAGCTTGGGTATGAAGATTGTTTGTAACTCTTAAATGTTCGTAATACTGAACAAAATGTCAGTAAACTTTCAAAAGTTGACAACTGAACATTGACTTAATACAGTTTTGAAATTTTACTATGCAGATGAAAAATGCTGCTTTCCTTTTTTTTTCTCCAGTAGTTTACGTTTAAGATAGTATTGACTTGGTTTTTTTCTTTTTCTTTTTCTTTTTTTATCTCTGCTGCTAGCTGATTGCATACTTCTGGTTCCAAATGAGGTTTGTGGTTGACTGGTCAGTTCATAACTCTGGTGTTTGTAACTCTAAGGTTCTACTGTATATTGGTTATATTTTACTGTGTTGGACCTTAAGGACCAAATCCTGGTCCAGTTGAAATCACTTCAATTTAAGTGGAATTAGGATTTGGCCCATAAATTGAAAATCCTCTTCTAAGTGCTCAGATCTGGGAAGTGAGAAGGTGATGGGATAAGAAATTCTTTTCCCAAGGGCATAAGCTAATACTGGAGATACTCTGTAGAGGCATTACTGTGCCCTTTTTTTAGAGTGAATGGAGTGGTAGTAGACCTGGAGAATACTTATATTGTAAACCCTCCAACCCAATCCATGTTTGTCTCTTGTCCTTTCCCCACTCACTCACTGCACACTGGATGCTCAGCCCCTCCACACCAGACACTGAGTCCCATTTCTATTTTTCACAGAGGGCTCTCACATCATAAGGACATAAGAACGGCCATACCGGATCAGACCAAAGGTCCATCCAGTCCAGTATCCTGTCTACCGACAGTGGCCAGTGCCAGGTGCCCTGAAGTGAGCCTAACACATAATGATCAAGTGATCTCTCTCCTGCCATCCATCACCACCCTCTGACAAACAGAGGCTAGGGACTCCATTCCTTACCCATCCAGGCTAATAGCCAATAATGGACTTAACCTCCATGAATTTATCCAGTTCTCTTTTAAACCCTGTAATAGTCCTCACCTTCACAACTTCCTCAGGCAAGGAGTTCCAACGGTTGATTGCGTGCTGTGTGAAGAAGAACTTCTTTTCATTTGTTTTAAACCTGCTGCCAATAATTTCATTTGATGGTCCTTAATTCTTACATTATGGGAACAAGTAAATAACTTTTCCTTATTCACTTTCTCCACACCACTCTTGATTTTATATACTCTATCATATCTCCCCCTTAGTCTTCTCTTTTCCAAGCTGAAAAGTCCTAGCCTCTTTAATCTCTCCTCATATGGGATCTGTTCCAAACCTCTAATCATTTTAGTTGCCTTCTCTGAACCTTTTGTAATGCCGGTATATCTTTTTTGAGATGAGGCAACCACATCTGTACACATGGATTTATATAAGGGCATCCCTAGAGGAGGTCTGTGATGCACTGTATTTTTATGCTTAAAACATAGGTCCAGATAATCAGCTAATGTAAGTTAGGAAATTCCATTAAAGCTTGAAGATCTGGTCCATAGTTTTCTTCCACAAGATGAAAAAAAACTGATCATACAAAATAAGTCACTCCCTCATGTGACAAGAATCCTGAGAAAAAGATTCTTTACATAACAAAAGAAGTTTACAACCATTGTACATGAGAACTACTATGTCTCAGAACACCTAGGTGCTACTAGGAGCACTATAGAAATGTCGGTAATAATAATAATAAATGTCTGTAATAATAATGATAGCCATATTGATGCAAATGTCTGAAGCTTGCTCTACTTTTAAAATGTGAGAGGGTAAAAACTTTTTCATTAAAGACTATACAGAGAGTATAACAGCAATAGCAACATTGTTGTTGGAGACATGGATAAGTTACAGAGAAATAATTCTCATTTTAAAGAGAATCAAAAGGAGATTGGCAAGGGAAACTCCCTTTTCACTAGATCCAATGTACATTTAGTCATGTTAGGGAATGACATTTAAACTGGGGAGGAATGGACTTGCAGTACCCTAGAGTTTTCACACACATGTCTTGGGTGAAATCCTGGTGCCATGGAAATAAATGGCAAACTCACTTTCACTTCAGTGGGGCTAGGATTTCACCCCTTGAGTATATTATTCACTTTAGATATGAGTGAGCTTCTCCTAATATGAGTCTTTCAATTCCTGAGCCATCTTTTCCTTGATGAAGATGAGTTCTCAGGATTAAAGAACTTTTCCACTAGTCAGTAACTTAACTCCTCCACAGCTGTGTAATATATCATTACTTCAAAAAAATAAAACCACTTAGAGTATTACAGATACTCAGGCTCATTGTAGTTGTATCAGGAGGCCATTTTTAATGGGAGGATTTAGTATCAAAATTTTGAATACTATACTGAAATAAAAGAGGATGCTGTACTTCTGGAACAATTACATCTTTGTACAACTAATAACAATTCTTTATAGTTGTCTAAATATGATGAATGCTAAGAGGTAAACATTTTTATATATGGAATATGCTGCTGCTTCTACATATGCCATAATGTCATATGTCCATAAATACAGTTATGGACTCTCTCTGTGGGTTTACAATTGAGATTTATTTTGTTTAACATCAAGAATAGTTATGAGGTAAAAATGTTTTCTGCTGAGAAACAGGCCAAAGTAAACCTGACTGTACATTGCATGTGGTACATATCCAATACTCCATTCTAAATAGAGTATTTCTCAACATTGCACTCAGCTAAGAAGGTGATGGGTGTCTTAAAAATACTTGGTGCAGAAGATCAGATAGATACAGTCAATATAAACAGGTATTTGTTAACACGAGAGGTTATATTTAATGGGCTAATTATGAATATAGTAAATTCTATATTGTTGACTCATATTTGATAGGAACTAAAGGAAAAATGAGGGGGTTAGTAAGTCAACAATAACTGCAAAAATTAAATAATATATCAACATCTCATATTTTGTTTAGCTGATATGGAGATTCATACTTAAAAATAAGTATTTTAACAATTAACAACCTATCCTCAACTCAAGAAAAAACCCCACAGCATTGGAGCCATTGAAAAAAAAAAAGCTATTCATGTTCATTGTTTATTTCTTGGATTTGGTTCATGTAGTGTCCTCTGGAATGCTGACATGACCCTACTGTTTGCTTTCTTTCGTCCTTTTCATATTCTTTTTGATATTATTTCATAAAATTAACATTTTTTTAAAGATGTTACTTATTTACACATCTGGACCAAACTCTGTTTCCATTTGTACTGATTGGAATTTTGTATTCGCATCTGAGGGCAGAGGATCAAGCTGTCTTTTGAGAGCTGAATCAGGCACTGTGGGCAGGTAGAGCCCTGCAGCCTATCCTTAAAGGGTTTAGGACCATATTTTAAATTATTACCAGTAATCATCATCATCATCTTAGGTAGCCTTCCCCCCAACACATACACATACATATCTTTTAACTTAATATAAAGTCAAACTGAAATTAATTTAAAATGTATTTAATTCTTTTCTGGATTTCTCTCATTCTTCAGGTAAATGTTGAAATCATGTGTTGATTATCTTCAAATCCTATCTTAACATCTTGGAAGATAACTCCATCCTTTCTAGTAAAACTATTACTTTTATTTAGCTAGTCCGGTAACTCTTAGATTAGTGTATTAAAAATTTAAAATGCACCCACACTCTTTAGTATGTTACACAAACCTTTGTTTTAAGATTGAACATAAATATATTTATCTAGTCACTTCCTCTAAATGGGTGTAATGCTGCATAAGTAAATTTACATGACTGAAATTCTGGGAATAGAGATGTCCCAAATTACTTTGGAATTAGATTGTTATCTAACACATGGATTAGAAGAATACATACTGAGAAAACTGTGCAAAGAACCCTGATTGTTATATAGTAGCTATTTACAGATTTTCCTTCTACAATGATTGTACTGTAACTAGAGTTCACCCCCCCATGTTCATTATAATTCACAGATACCCACTTCTTAGTATTACAACAGTGAAGCGTTTCATTGTATAATTTATTAAGAATTTTCATGTCAGACAAGGTCAGTCATTTATTAAATGCACTTGCTGTAGTATCAGATTCATATTTTTAAATGCAGAGTGATTACTTTTGACCTATTTAAGTCAAACAAACTATTACTGGTATTATATCATGCTTCTAACAGTATGCTTTTGAGAATTATTAAACTGAAGTCTTTACAGTCAGTGATTTAGATTCTCTGGCTCCTTTGTGCCACTCCAACAGCACAAAGGGGCTAGAAACTGTCCAGGTGCCCCCAGCAGTGTGAGGTAAACTGCAGCAGGCATACAGTTGGCATAACTGACTCCTATATTGTGCTCACTGAAGCCATTAGCACAGAGGGCATCAAGGTGTTGTCATCTGTCCGCACTTGGCAGATGGCCTTTTGAGGATGAAAGCAAGGTGGGATAAATTAATCTATGCTATGTCTAGAGCCAGCATAGAATCAGTCACATGACTGGGAGCTGTGTCTTGCATCCCCAGTTTGCCCAGCTGAGTTGAAGCTGGGCTCAACTGAGAATGTGGGCCTGTAACTGCATTGTGAAAATAACAGACTTAAAATATTAAATGTTTGGATAACCATATGAATGTTGTATTGATCTTCAGAATGAGATCATTAGTGCATCATTTCATAATTTATTACCTCAAACTCTTCAGTAATTACAGTGTCCAATTTTGTGAAGGTAACAGTTTTGTATGTTGTTCTATATCTTTTCTATTGGGAAGGGCACTCCTCCAAGGCTCAAAGTTCATGCAGTTGTTTAGGGAAATTATGCTTTTCCTGTGTAATCTGTGCAAAAAGGGTAATTGTTAATTCCTCTAATATGTGGACAGGGTTACCCCTAAACTGAAAGGGGACAGAGTTAGCAAAAGTGAGCCAATAATAGAAATTTATGAATAAAAAATTGTTTTTATTGTTGAAATATCAGGCATGCAGTTTAATCTAGCCCCTTGGAAAATCTGTTTTGTGTAACTTATGGAGATAATATGATCATTGGCCAGAGACCTGAGTTCTATTATTTATGATGTTGCAAACTGTGTAACTTTTGCCAATTCACTTAAGCACTTTAAAAAATATTATCCTAAGTGATTTAGGAGCATAAGTCTCATTGAGTTATAGTCAGGCTTAGATAGTAAATCACTTTTGAATATGAATTTATGCTCCTATGTCACTAAGATGATTTTGAAATATGCCCCTTAATATCTCTATACCTCAAAATTCTCAAAATTAAAAAGGGGTAGGGAAATGAGAGGTAGGAATGATACTTATTCATATTTGTAAAATGCTTAGAGATCTAATCCTGAAATGTTCTATTCATGTTTATTAAAAATTGCCAATGTTAGGGGGTCATATTGTCCAAGTGATAAAGTGTTTTTGAAGAATTTCTCCAATGTGTCAGGAGAAGGTATGCCTTCCTTCCAGTTCACAAGGTTATTTTCTACTTTAATTTTCTAGCCAATGAGTCTACTCATGTGCTTGAAGTTAAAACACATGCTTAAGTACTCTGACTCAATCAGATCTGCACTGTTCACAGGTGATTACTAGATCAAGCCTTCCCCTCCCCCATATATCATAAGACACCTGGATAATTCTAGGATTGGTGCATGTAGTGCCAATGTTACCTTTTTTTTTTTTTTTAAACCAGTATCCTAGCTGTTATGTACATTTCCAGTTTTTCCCCTGTTTCTTTAGAATCTGGATGGAAGTGTAATTTCACATTAAATAGTTCATACTATACCCCCAGAATATAAAAAACAATAGATTTATTAAAATTAAAGACAAAACAATAGAGTGCAAAATGTGTTAATTTACATAGTTTCCTTAATTCCTAGAAAGATGTGATAATTATCAAATATTTTTGCATTTGCCATTATACTCTCAGACTGATGGCTACACCAATATATTTCTCAAGTCACACAGAGAAACAGCCAAAAAAATGAAGGTATGTCAGCTTCAGTAAAATATTTGCAGTCAAGTAGTTTGTGCATCAGGGTATTAATTTGGACAGTCAAGTGTCTACAATTTAACTCCAGAATCTAATTGCTATGTTGATATGTTTACTAGATGGATGAATTGACCATTTCGGAAGTGTTCCTGCAATCATATATTTTGACATAAGTCTAAAGAAATAAATGCAATTTTTTCCCTTTCTCAAATGCCTAGTTATAGTACTTCATATTTTGACATATGAAAATGAGAAAAGTGTTGTATGTTGTGTGACAGAAATAAGAACAAGCCTGCTAACAATTTCAAATTTTGTGAATTTTTTTTATGGCCTTTCTGACAGACTGTTTAAAAAACTTTGCTTGCTTGTTTTTCTGTTCTCTCTTTGGATCTAATGCCATTTATGGAAAGGATGGGAATGACTGGCTCATTGCCTAAAACAAAGTAGGCAGGTTTATACACAGAATTTTTGTCATTATATTTATGTCTTTCTCAAATTTAATATTAAATATAAAAATATTATCATTAGTAAATGTCAGCAAGATGTATCAAATACATCTGTACTGTACTGACTGATCACAGTTTACTAAAGTAAACAAAATGTCTCTGAGCCAAATTGTGTGAAGACAGATAGAGATGCTTTGTGGAATGAAAGTTGGAAAGTTATTATTTATTAGGAAAAATAATGCAGAGAGCTAACCATTCATTGCAAATTATTGAGAACAGAGTCAAATTTATTAAATTTTATCTACAGCTTTTTGCTTTTAATTCTCAAGGTGTCTTCTAGATCATTTAAATTGCTTAGTGCAATTTTAGGACTACACTAATGCTATAAGTGCTATTATATGGCATGCTTGGCAATAGCTTGAATATATTAGACATTTAACCTGTTTGGGGTTTTTGTGGGAGGGGGGTATTCTTTCAGGGGCAGTAGGTGAGAGAGGAAATTTTGGCTAGCATTACTCTTTTCAGGATCCTTAAATCCTATTAAGACTGCTGTTAGAAAAAAGTAAAAGGCTTCATGTAAAATTGTGGTCTGCCCCTTTAAGGGCCAGAAGGCCTTAGGCCAGTCAGCCCTCTTGAACTGTGCAGTTCACTGTATCCTGCTACACCTGTGCAGGGTGTGTGACTTAAAAGAAGAGGAAGCAGGTAGGAAGTTCTAGGGACATGCTACTAGAGTTCCCTGTAGGCTTGGGGAAAGAGCTGGGGTGGGTGTGTTCTGTAGCTAGCATAGAGGAGGAGAAAAGGCCCTAAGGATTAACAAGGAGCCTCCAGAGGAGCAAGTTGTGGCAGGTAACAGTCTGTAAGAAGAGTGGGAAGAGGACTGTGTAGAGCCTGAGAAGCAGTGAACTGACTGAAAAGGGTTACTTGAAACTTCAGAGACTGAGCCTGGGTGGGGCACAATGCCCTAGCTGGGGAAAGAGAGTAGATAGGCTACCTCCAGTACCAGGTGAGCAATCAGGCTTGAGCTAGGAACTTGTTCAGCACCAAAACCTGCTGGAGGCCCTTGGTAAGAGAACAGATCTGATCTGGATGTTTGGGTTGATGTCAGCACCTGTGCTGCAAGTGTGACAGGCTATTGCTGATGGGAGTCTGCTTATAAAGAAGGGGACTGAAGGTGAGCACTAGGGGGCTGTAGGCTCTTTTTTTATTTTGATGATTTTGTCCTTAGGAGTTGAATATTTTAAAATGGTTTGGCTTAAGACTCTTGTGGGGAAACAGACAGAGCATTGCAATGCTGGGCCTTGCTGCAAAGGGGCACTCCTAGAGGGTAACTCTTATAACACTTTGTGTGGGTGGAGGATGGCTTTTGTAATCAGCTAGTTTGAGAGTGTCTCTATGAAGTTGCATGAAGCCTGGTTGTTTGAGGGTTTGTTTGGTTTTTCCAGGGGGCGGGGGGCAGGAAGTTAATTGTAAAACGCTTATATGCATGGGACCCATTTACTTGTCATAGATATATTTGATCTGTTGCCAAAGGTAGGTTCAGTGGCCAGTAAAGTAATCATCAGGAGAGCTCCAAAGGGTGAAATTCATTTAAGCTTTGAAGTCCAAGTAATCAAAGATGCATGGTCCTTCCTCATTATCATACTCCCCACCAAACTATCAGGCTACTATGAAGATACCACCTGCAGCTCTGGTGACTGAAGCAGTGTTTCTGAAATGCTACTCTGTAGCACTGGTGGCAGCCCCGGCACGTGAAGCCTAAATGTTGTGGAGGGTTTTGCATTTGATTTTCTTATCAGACTGAATTGTGCTTCTGCTCATACGGTGGCCCTTAGAGCTGTTTGTTTCTGCTATAAAACATAGTCAGTGGATAACGTATAGTAACAAACATTATTTGCTAAAGTACACACAGCTGCTGCCTCTAAGCTCCACCAATTAACCGGGGAGATTCAACCGCTCAAAAATGGCCTGGAGTGAGTTTTCTCTATATATCATCTAGTGTGCTGTGTCAGTTGCTGGGTGGTTCTGGGTATAGTGCAAGCAACACAAGGGGAGGAAGCAAGCAAGCAAGCGTGGGGTTTGAGTCACTTCTGCTAGCCAAGTTACAAGTCAATACTGTCAGCATTGCGTTCATTCTGTGGGGTTCAGTTTTTGCCCTCACCCTCCTTCAGAGCTCCTGTCAGAAGGTGAGGCTCTTGTTTCTATCAGGTCTTTGTAGCAGAAGCTGCAGTAGGGAGGAACTGAATTAATGCCTCCTTTGGCTTTCCTGCCCTCCTCTTCTCCTAAGCCATTATCACTTTTTTGAGGGGTGCCATCTTCTTACCCTGTGGATCAACTAATAAGTCTGTTTATTGGCTTATTCTGTTGGATGCCAATGTAAAACAGAGAAATATTTAACCAAAAATGTCAGTTACCTCTGAGTTTGTCAACCATGTGAAGGAAAGACATACAACCTCATACCAGTTTTAAAGATTATTGTAACACAATACTTAGGGATACATTTTCAAAGATAGTGTTGATTCTTCCACACAACTGATGTGCACAAAAAGTCCCACATTTGCCCATTTATAACTGTGAACACAAGGAGGCAATTTAGGACTCAGTGATCTTATTTTCCCATAAACAGCTGTCAGCTTTTCAAGCACTACAGCACTACATATGTAAATTTAGCAGGTGCAACATTTGAAAATTTTGTTAATTAATATTCACTTATAACAGATTCCCACTAATCAGTGAAAATACTATTGATTTACACACAGACAGTACTGTACACAGTCACTTAAATATTTAAATGTCAAAGTTTAAAAATTGGAATCAATGCACTATTCTAAAATTTAGATTACTAGCGCAAACTCAATTCCCATTAGTTGTAGTTTTTGCCTTATAATTATAAATGTCATCCATGCAGTTCCAGTGTATCAAGAATAAAGAGACAGACATTTGATCAGCTTCTTTTCAAAGTCTACAGCACCTCCCTGTGTCTATTAACACATTTAAAAGCAAGCTAGATGTGGAAGAAATGGAAGTAAAGTAATGCATATTTATTAAAAATTCTTCTGCAAAAAATATTTAAAAGCTCCTGTAGCAGTGGAGGGATTTTTTTGTTATCCAAAAACTTAACTAGTCTACTTACCCAAATGTACTGAGTTTGGATTAAACTGATGATGATAGCATAGTTGGTGATTGTTGCTTCTCTGAAGCAGATATTCTTTGGGGTACAAGGATTATGAAAGTGGGCACAATCCTTGTTTACACTTATAATTACACATTGATTTCATAAACACCTGACTCTGATTTCCTTTGGAAGATATTCTGCTTTAAAAAAATATCATATAGCATGTTTTTTGTTAAACCAAATGTCTGGATCATGTTGTCATGCCAGCCTATTGTTTCAGCCTTAAGTTTCAAATACCCAGTATAAGATTATGCCTCCTTAACCATCCCCATATTCTCTGAAAATCATAGCAGAGCTACTAAATCCAGTTAAAAATTGCTTATGCTTATGAAATTAAAATAAACTTAGAAGGTCAAGTGAAAACCCAGATGCTTTCCCGCTTCCCAGACAAACACACTAGCTGAGCAGCTAGATGGTTATGTTTAGAATATCTGAATGTTCTGTTGATAAATCCTATGAATATTAGGTTAAGTTAGTAAGCAGTATGTGGGAGTTATGTGAACAAATTCCATTATAAATTCAACTTCACCTTGTCCTTTTTCACAAGCGAAATGCATAACATGTCAATAAGGCACATTGATTGTATCAGTATTTTTACTGCCTTTGTGTATTGTGCGTGCGGTTGTCAGCCACATCTGTGAATATCCATTTCCAGCTTTTCAACACCAATTGTTACACAAAACTTTTTCCATCCATACAAATGATGTAATGCATTATGAAACTTGTAGTCTTACAATACAGCAGCTGTAATTGTTAACCTCTATTGTGTTCTTGCCATATGAAACTCAAAGTTTCACTGTTAACATTTGTTTAATTTTTTTCTAACTTACTGCACCCTAGTCAGTTCATATGACACTTCCAAGAGCTCGTATCAAAATAAACAATAAATTCAACAGATAATACAGGCAACTGAAGTTCAACTCCCAGATACGGTCATAGGTGGTCAATTATGCAAGAAAGTAATGTGCCCTCCTAGGAAAGTAATGTTCTTTATTAAATTAATTCTGCAGTGATGAGGAAAATGTCCCACAGTATATTACTATGTGATACCTCTTGAAGCATGGAGCAGTATCAGTACATACTTACAGATGTCTGATTTATTTTTAACATTGGAGTTCTGTAATATTCCAAACAGTCCAGTTTATTGAGTACTCAAAGACCCTACAAATCTAAAAATGTTTCTTTCACCAATTCAAACAACATAGCTGGTTTGAAGTGGCAAACAAGGAGATTCCATGCCTTCCAACAAAGACTATATTAAGAATCAAACTGGTTACCAAAGTACAAAGTGTGTTCCATGCTATACATCTGATGAAGTAGACTGTAGCCTATGAAAGCTTATGCTTAAATAAATTTGTTAGCCTCTAAGGTTCTTTTGCGGATACAGACTAACACGACTGCTACTCTGAAACCTTCCAAAGTACTGTAATTTCTATATAGCAATCTGGAAAAAATTGCTTTGAGATACCATTTGAAACTGTACACTCCTCTGGCCAGAAAGTAAATTAGGTTTCATTAAGCTACTTCCAGCTCCTCATTCAACATTTTAGTAAAAGGTATTTATTACATATAACACTTATAACAATACTACTTTTATTATCAACTTTTAGAGGGCTTTTCATTCATAATCTCAAAGCTCTTTAAACCCCATTTTACAGATGGAGGAACAGAGATAAAATGACTTGCCCAAGGTCACTGAATAAGTAAGTTGCAAAAACTGGAATAGATGTTAGGCCTCCTGAGACCCAGTCCAGTGCCACTAGACCACATTTCCTCACAAAATGGAGAAATGTCATTTAATTCCATGTATTTTCCTAGAAAAGGTGAGCCCAGTGCGGTAATGTGAGATGTTGAACCAAGATAATTTAACAGATTGTGAACTTTGACCAATATGGCTAGGCGGAGAGGAGACAAAGTAATTTATCCTTTTAAAATAATATATCTCTTTTCTTCATCTGAAACTACAATGAGGGATCATTAAAAACTCATCACTTGCCAAAGAGTTCGATATTAAGTACAGCAAGATTCAGTTATCACAGCAGTTACGTGGTCAAGATATCTCTAGAATTCTGATTCTCCATGGCATTGCTCCGTGTGTGGTCATTTACACTTGTGCAAAATGAGAACAAAGTTAGTGTAACTGATACCATTCTAATTTAGTAGTATTTTACACACACTTTGCACAGGTGCTAAGGACCATGCCACACACAAATCAGTGGAGATCCATGCCCTAAATTCACAGGTTGTGGCACAGATTTCTCAGACCATCTGAAGAACATGCAGTTCAAGTGTCTTTAAGGGAATTTTACGACCTTGGGGCTGCTAGGTACTAGTTGTCCCAGAACAAGGTAGAGCAGCATAGAGACTCTTGTTTCTTGCATCAGTTGCCAGTGGATCCCAGAGAAAAATTGGGTGCAGGGGCACCCCAACCATATCTGTTTTCTACTGGCTATGCCCCCAGTCACTGGCTGCCTGAAGTGTGTGTGTGTCTGGAGGCAGTATTTAGTAGTAACCACTAGAGTGGTCCTTCTCCACTTGGGATTTTCCTAGGCAAGAGAAATAGTCCAGTGGCCAAATCTACTAGCTTTAGGTTGCTCACGGCTGCAGGAGTGTTCTAGAGAGAAAATTCGGTCTATATGACAGAAGTCTTAAATATTTCTGTATATATGAAACAATTTCTCTAATGTAATAAATTATAAGAGAGACCATCAAAGTTCAAGTCTGAGGCAAACTCAAACTAGAGTTTATCATACTTTGAGCCCTGGATCTCAATTAAACCTACAATGTTTGCAAAACTTCAACTGCAATATGCACTTATCGATTTTCCATTTGGGTCGGGTATACATCTGAGTTTTCGTACCCATTGGGAACTATGAATTTCATCCATAGCTGTTGAAAGGAAGATGCTAAGGGACTCTGAAAACACTGCCTTTGAAATCTAATATCATTTAAAGCTGAAACTTCCCAATGTTTAGACAGCAAAATGAATCCTCACCAACCTTTATCCTATGTGTAAATTTAGTAACAAAATAAAAATATGTATCAATCATATGATCTAACATCTAATATTTTAAAATAAAAAATATATAAACTGTTTAAAACCATCATTACTGTTTAAAAATAATGCTGATTCCTATAGTGATTTTAGTATCCATTGTTTAAAAAGATCTATTTTTTAAATTATTTGTTTTCTTTCAAAGGGGATAATTGGAGGGTACATAGAAAGGGGGTGAACTTTCATCAGAGATCATGACTGAGTCTTAAATCTGCATAAATCGGCTTCAATTTACGTAGGACATTTTTAAGGGATAGGTTGTTCAGGCAAACTGGAGAATAAGAGAAATTTGCTCTTTAGAATAAATTTCTTTCATTTTTCCTGTATCTTCATTAGAAGTAGTCAAAACTTTTTCAAAGGAAAAAGTATTTATAAAAAAGGTCTTCATCAAAAATATTTTTTGTTAAATACTGCATTATGAAATCATTTTGCCAAAAATGTGATGCCTTATTTGTTTTGCCAAAAATGTTGTCAGAGATTATCAAAAATGTCATTAAAATGTTCTTTTTTTAAATTTACTAGCCAAGTTCTTGGGAAAAGAAATTGATTGTTATTTTGATAACCTTATCAGTAATGTATTCTATAAGTATTTCTAAACTCAGTACTATTTTTAAAAAAGTGGGTCAGTTTTGAACACATCAAAATGAAAATATCAAAATTTTGAAATTAGTTTTCAAATTAGGTTTTCATTTTTCACCAGCTCTATCTTTATCATATGAAAGGGTACAACTTCTACAGGAAAACTATAAGTTGTTTACTCTCAATTCCAGAGTCGTACAACCATGTAAAAATAAAGATTTTTTTTATCCACGATAGCAAATATAAAATTTAATTCAAAAATGTTTCCACTTTCTATTTCCTTATGGAAGGAAGTACTTTACCCATTGATTTAAAGGAGAAGCAACAATTTTTACATTTTTAGAAACATTTCAAGCTACATCTTTAATTTTTTTTAGGTAGACTGGTTCTGGTATTTGTTCATTAAGAGAGATTGTATCTGCTTCATTTAGGAGAGTTTACAATCTCCTCCACTTTCAAGAATGTTTTGAGGTGAGGCAGGATATGATAGAGAGCTAAACTCTTAACCTCTTACTCAAAATAGTGAACAGTTTGGCTCAATATAACTTCTTATCTGAATAACCATTTGCTAGTGGGAACATGTAGTTCAAAATCTGTTCTAGATTAAGGATAAAATTACCTGGTAATCATAGTGGGTTTTGGTGGTTGTTTCCTTAGATACAGTCATTCTATCCTTATACTTTGGAATATAATCTATGTCTTTTCTATACTAAATTTAAGATACGTCTGCAGATCAGCATGAGATGTTACAAGATGGTTCAGTTGGTGTCTTTTGTATCACATTTGCTGGAACCATTTAAACCTGAGTTTCCATTCTTGGCATTGCATACCACATCCAGTTTACATTGTTTTATTCTATTGTCTGGCTATACTGAAAGAAGGACAGGAGACATTTGACATGGGCTTAATCGGGCCTCAACTTTATTATTAGATGTCTGGGACTACCCAGCATAGAGTGCAGGTAACCCCATTTTGTTCTGTACTTATCGGGGCTTTTTACCAGCTCCCCCTCTTGTTTTTCATCCAGGTCCCTCCAGCAAATCCATTGCTGGGACCTTATCATCCACCACTCCTCATAGGAAGGCTAAGGTGGGCTATAAAAATGGGGGGTTGGCTCCTTACCGTACTAATCATAGGCCTCCCCAACCACCCCCCATTTGTTCCTTTAGCCAACATGTCTTTTTAAGTCCTTTTCCAAACCATTTATCTGGTCACTGTACACTTTTCCTATGGAGTACCTGCACTAGACCTCTGCCTTACACTTAAATAATGAATTGCGACATATAGCCTACCACCCTTCATTCCATGCTTGAACAGAGCCCTTTCTCAACCTGCTATGGGGAAGCCAAAAAAACCCCAACTGTACCCAAGCCAATATGGTGATAAAGGAAAAATTCCTTCCCAGCCCCTCTAAAAAAGCCCCCCGCAGCAGGTCTTGACCAAACCCGGTATTTTACCACCTAAATGGAGAGTGAGTCCTGCTTCAGCCTGCTTTGTGTAAAAGGGATGCTTCAGGTGCAGAGCTGCCTCTTTTAAACCCTGTATTTCTAGAGGATGAGTCAGTGACCACACTGACCCTTTTCTGCAGTTTTCATCTCCTCCCTCCTCCCCCCTGCCATAAAGCACTGTTCCTTTCTTTTGGTCAGCCAGCCAAACACCCCACCCCTGCTTAAAGGTGCATGGCAGGTGGATTAACAATGAAGTCATGTTGACTTTTTGTGCATGTGGGTATATATTATGTAGCAGTTTGGTCCACTTCTAGATTAAATTTGTGAATTTACAGTGAGTGGGGGTTAGAGTTGGACTAGGGTTAGGTTTCAGTTTGAGGTTGAATGTGGACTAGAGTTTAGGTTTGATTAATGATGCTGAATCTTGTGTAATATTCTTATAAGATTTTGTCCAAAACAGTAGAAGCCTCAGAGGGCTAAATTTTTTTATGACATTTTTGCCATTTTGTGATAAGAGCTCTTTAGAACCTCATTTCTTGTAGGAGTTTTGGCCTCATCCAAAACAGAATGGGTATGGGGGAGAAGATACTTCCTGGTTTGTGAGGTGGCTTGATACTGGAAATTCACATCTAAAAACTTTCTCACTTTTTTAAATGGTTATGTTTCAAGATTTTGGGGAGGCTTTTGCAACAGTTAAGAAGCCATTTGTCCTTAGATGAAACTTCAAGACCAACAGAGCATGTAAATTCGTAGAGCATCATTCAGTCCTAGTTGTAAATCCTTTCAGACTGAGTCAAAATAAGCTCTGTTTTTGACTTTCATTTTGCACAAAAATTAATAAATCTGTAAGACTTCCATAATTAGAACTGAAATGATGGCAAGATCAAGAAGTAATAAGGGGAAGCTAAATTTATTTCAAAAGGTAGCAACTGATCACTATGGCCTGGACTACCCTGGGGGGTGTGGTTTGAACTAAGATGCGCAACTTCAGCTATGCTATTCACGTAGCTGAAGTCAAAGTATCTTAGTTCCACATACCTGGCCATCCTCACAGTGGCGAATCGACCGTGGTGGCTCTCCCACATTGACTTCTCTTATTCCTCATGCTGAGGTGGAGTACAGCTGTCGATTCGGGGATCGATTTATTGCGTCTAGATGAGATGCAATAAATCGATCCCCGATACATCGAACACTACCTGCCGATCCGGAGGGTAGTATAGACGTACCTCACCTCTCTGCTCTATTTGCTTGGTCTCATTCTATTACTGAGACAGGAATACCGCCTCACGCTGTATTTCATGTGCCAATTTGTCTCTGAAATTAACTGAGAGAAATGTTTGACTGTTGACTAGGAGAAGCAAATTTGGGCAAAGTACAGTAAATGGGTGGTGAAAGCAAAACTGAAATTAAATATTCTGAAGGACTGAGGCTTCTGTCTCACATCTGTCTCTTGATGATTACTTTAGTGTTCTAGTGAGAGGCTCTTGGCTCTTACTCTGCACTTCAGCTTTGAGCCTGAAGTGTGAAGTTATTTCTATCAGATGTGGAATGATTTCCTTTGCCTAGTGGTGGGGCATACTATCGTATGATTAAGGTGACAAGAGAGCAAGTGTGGAAAAATCTGGACAGAGTGTGGGGGATAATAAACATAGAAAACAAAGCCTCAAATATCAGGACTACCCATATAAAATCAGGACATCTGGTCACCCTACTTATGATGACCAAATTTACTCAGTAGTTTTCAGCTGTATGGCCAAGAGATGGATTTCTGCCAGCAGATACAGAGATGTTTGATACAGAAGGTCTTGTTCCAAGAAAAGAAAACCCAAATGATTTACAATATTTCAATAACTATTGATTTTTTTAAAGATTTATTTGGAGTTCTCCTTACTGAAGTGTGTGTGTGCAATAAACATTCTTCTTATGCGTAAGGGAGTCATCATTGATCTGGCCCAGAATTCAGCAATTTGCTTTGCTAGCACAGAAGACATGAAGATTAGGTTAGATTTAGGGGGGGGGCACTATTTCTTGGACTCAACCAAGCTGACTAAATTATTACAATAAGTATTTTTAACAAATTAACTTTGAATTATGAGAAATGAATTTGAGATTAATATTAAGGATTTGCTTCAATATGTTATGTAACAACAATCAACTAATACAATTGTACATCAGTTTGCTTGATGAATGTGTTCTGTTTTCTATGTTTGCTATGATTTTCATAGGGCCACATTATTGTGACTGCATTCTGTATATTAGGAGAAGTTTGATGCGCAAAGATTTGCAAATAATGTATGTATTAGATTTGACTCTGTTCTTTTATTACTTATTGACTCCTCACAGTCATTGATTTGTATTCTTTGGTACCTCAGATCCATAATCTTGATTAATATGAGAACCACCATGTATTTCATCCTTCTCAAGTTGCCAATGCAACATGATGGTGTTACGTCATCCTTGAAAGATTTCTAGTTGTGAGGAAGCTTTGCCTGTTTCCATGTTGTACAATATATGGTATATGGATGATTGACAGTTTTGGAGACAGAAATCTCACATCTTTCATTAATACTTTCAACTACATTAACACTTAAATATTTACAGTGAGATTTCCCTACTTGCATCTGTTTATCCCATGCTTCTGATGGTGAAGCAGCAGTTAGAGGGGTGTTGGGTTCCTCTTCTATATCTGAGGCTTTATGACAGGATCTAGCTTAGATTCTCTCCTATATTCAGGATGCAGGAAACCAGAGAGTTTTTTACATCAGCATTTCCATTTCTTACGGGAGAAAATGGGGTTTCCTCTTTCAAATATAGAGAATTCTCTAAATATCTTTGCATTGTTCTAAAATTATGTAGTGGGGCTGGCAGCATAGAATATGAAGAGATTTCTCAGAGCAGCAACTGAATCATTGACAGAAGCTGGTTGACTCTGATTTGACTCTTTTTTGGGGGTATCATCCATGCAGAGAAAATGAATGGTCTGGTTTACCACTTCCAGCACTGAGCATTGCAAACTAGTGAGTCACCTAACAGAGAAGACTGAAGTTTACACATGTGGATTTGTCCATTTAGGTAGTAGATATAATAAGAGGTGTTTGAGTTTACTGCTGTAAAAATAACATTTGTCTAGGGGAAAGCAAATTAGTCCAATCTTTTTCTTATCTGAATACAAGACTGGAAATGTGTTTTAGTATATGGTGTCAAACACATCTCCAGAAAAATTTCTTTCATGTTCATTTGCACTGAGGGTATGCCCCCACCCCCCAAAAAAACCCAAACTGTAGGCATCTGAATTAAATTGTTCTGATTTATATTTTGATAATGCACAGGAAGTCCTCTGGAAATATTACCCTGTTATCATCCCATGCCCTCTCTCTGTGTATTGTTTTTTTATTCTGCTTATTCAATAAAAGCACTGAAGTAATTATTTCTTAGTATGTGCAGTAGATGAAGTACAGCAAGCAGATTAAATTCAATATTCCAGGAGACCTCCCACCTTTCTCTACATTACATATGGCAAAGACATCTCCTTATCTCAGACCTGATTTAGTACATAAAGTTTTGAGGATTGTGCATTGCAAAAAAACCCCAAACTTTGAGGCAAATATGCTACATTTTACTAAAAATCTAGATAGTAGTAATTAAATCCTAAAATAATCACTTATTAAAATAATATGCAGCAAAAACATGAACTCGCAGAATAACAGCCTTTACTTGAATTTGAAATAATGTTAAATTACGAACCCAACACATTGGTTAAAGAGCATAATATAATGAAAAGCAAATTTGCATAATTAATCAGAACATGTGATGCTATAAACTCATCTAGAGAGACCGTATACAAGTAATAAACAGATAAAACATGACTGTAGTATGCATTAGTGTTGTTTTTATGTAGGAACATTCAGGATGAAATCCTGGCCTGACTGAAGTCAGGGGGCCAGGATTTCATTTGTAGATATAGTCCTGTGGTCTTTACTCTGGAAGTCAGTGAGAGGTTGCCTGAGTAAGAACCAACTAAAAAAAAGCTGGATTTGGCTCACAGCCAATAAACTGATGATTTACATTTTCTAAGCCATATGGTTATATATGATGTAATAGACTGTAGAAATAAGGAGACTGATATAAAAACTAATTTTAAAAGAAACAGTAAAATTTCCATAGAAAGCTCTTTGAGTGATGTAAGATGCCCAATGCTAGTTATAATCATGAAGTAAATATTATGCAGCACAGTACTTAAGAATAAAGATTTTTTCGGGGGGGAAAGTAAATTTTCAACTAAAAAATGACTAATATTACCATCTCTCGCAATTTGATTTTTTTTTGCTATTATACAGTGCTCCCCAATTTATATGGCAAATAATAGAATAACATTTAAAGCCATCACAAGACAGAGATTTGTTGTTCTAATAAACGCTGTTCACTAGAACAACATATATCTCTGACACTTTAAAGCAATAATAATTTTGTACTTATTCTCATTTTAAGTGCTATAATGTAGAATTCTCTGTATTTTTCTTCTGTCTTAAAGAAATTATGCACCAGTTTTCTTGAAGTAGATGTGGTATTTGCCTAAATTTACAATACTGTACACAAGTTGTCAAACTGGTAAAATCAGCGCATGCAAACATATCTTAAAATAGTTGTATATGAAAATAATTTTAAGTATTGATCTAGGTGGATCAGGATTACTATCAAACACCTCTTAGTTCATGCTAAAAATATATTTTAATATAATTTTACATGTCCACCCTCTCTGGGTGAGTGACCTTTTTGGAAATGAGAGAGGAGAATATTTTTTCATTATCCTAGTAATAATGAGCTATAGAAGCAATAACAGATTTTATTCCTGGCCTGGCAAATTGTCCAAATGGTTTTGCAAGGCAATTTTCATAATTATTTTTAATATTGAATATATTGTTCAATCACACCTACAGTATTGAGCTTGTAGGTAGCTTGCGAGCTTCATAAATGTGGTTTAATGTTTCATAAATACTTTATGAGCATAGAGTTTGTGGTTATATATTTTCAGATGTACAGTCTTAATTCACTTGTTCAAATAGGCTCTCTGTTTGCTAATAGTTACCAGCTGTAACTAATATATTAGATCTACAACATACTGGTAACGTATTATTTAAAGTGATGCATTTCAAAATCAATACCAAATGTCCAGCTGTATGATTAATTGGAAAACATGTCTAATACAATGGTTACTGCAACGTACAAAATTTTTGTGAAAACATCATAAATGCAGGGATAAAAAGCCAACAATGCATAAATTTTAAAATCTTTCAGTACAAATTTCAAAAACAGAGACATTACTTACTGTAGTTGCTGTTTGCTTCTCGTGTCCCTTTTATTTTGCCTCGTTTATCAATCCTCATATACCACTGAGTTCGACAGAAAAGTCTTTTCACTCTTACATCCCCCCCTTGCATATAATCATAGCTTCTGGTGTGTCGCTCCGGGCTGGAACAGTTCACATTTGTAGCCATTTGCTCTGGAGTCATGTCATTGCAAGCTAAAGATATAGTGCCCACTAGAAAGATAATGTAAAAATATGATCTGTAGAGCAAAGTTGGCAGGATCCATGTCAGTATCCATTTGTGCATTATAGTGCAGTGTTCTGGGTGTTCATGAACAACATAATGAAAATTAAATCTCAAGTAGATCGTTGCTTCTAGGTCATTGACCTGCCTTCTGTCTTTACAGCAAGTTGTAGATTGATTTAATTGAGATTCCTTCCTCTTCCAGAATTCTGATCCTTATTCCTTAATAGTTACTGATGTTGAAACAGGATAGCTCCTTAAATATCTTTTCAGTCAGGATATCCTTTAAAGAAACAGGTTATAATAACCTTGGCTGTCATGACCTTCTGTACTACTTGAATTTGCTGCTTGCACTGAAAGTAAAAGATCTATGAGAAAAGTGTCATAGATAAATTTTATGGTCAATTGTTACATGTGTGCGACTATAATATATGCTGCATGAATACTGTAGCAAAAATTCTTCTAGCTTTATAGAGTGGCTTAACTTCTTTAATAAACATGGATGAGCACAAATATAAGATATATCTTACAACAAGCTCTTGACAACAGCACACATTTGAACTAAGTACAGTTTCTTGTGTAGCTCCGTAGTAAGTCTTTAAAATAAGCTGTTGATTCAGCTGAGCTACAGAACTCCTACACAGTAAAATGCTATTGCATCTCTTACATTTGATTACTTCATGGCTATACCTTTACAGTTAAGCACATTGTTCCTAAAGGGCTGCCCGCACTTCTCTAGTTTTAAATGTCAGGCCAGACCAGATATTTGTGGGACTGTATTTTTATACATATGTAGGTCAGTTACTGGTAGATTTTTTTTGAAGAAAATGTCAAGAAACTTACTTCTAACATACATCAATCAAGAAAATAGAAAAAGTCATTAGTGGTTAGAATGCCCAGAGCATTCTTTTAAAGGACCGATAACTTACTTGTTCCTGTTGATAACAGCTGGATACACAAGTATTCCATTTCTGTTGTCTGCCTTTTGCAACATGAGACTCTCTACTGTAGCGACAAACTTTCTCAGCTCAGAAAGACTTCAGCAGAATTATAATTGTTTCCATAAATCAACATGCAAGAGTGGTGGTGTGTGTATGCGCTTTGTGTGTGTGTTGAGCCTGTTGTTCAGTCCTTTTCGATAAATACCTTTGCTGACCTCACTTGGAAGCAATTAGAATTTAACCAGTCAGCTGTCAGTTGAATGCATGAATAAAAATAAAAGAAGACTTATGTTGTATAGTGTCCAATGGTCATCAGAGGGAGCTATAAACATAGTTTATGCTTTAAATCTCCAAGTATGTACCTACTTTCCAGAAACAGATTTCTGTGATCACTGGATAAAATTACTTTTCATGTCAGTTAAAGCGTTTCTGTTCTTTGATTTAGTTCAGTATTCCCTTTTCTTTAGGAACAAAAACACACACACACACCTCATTTTTCCTCCAAATCTTTTACACAGATTGATGGGTACATACTTTGCTTACTATCGTTTCCTTTAAATATCTGAAATAACCAGATGCATTACTTAGTGTGGGTGGTAGGCATGGTGCCTATTATGGACTGTGTGTCATGTTTTTGTATTGTAGACTAGTAAATGAGGAACAATTGCATACAAAATCCAGAGAGTTCTTATTTAAATGGCAGTTAAGGACAAACCACAATGTATGTTCTAAACATTGCATTCAGTCTAGACCTTTTCCAGCACCCCTAGAAAAATATAATAAGGAATGATATTCCACATTTCCCCAATGAATACTTCCTAGAAATTGCAGCATGAGAATTAAAAGTCGCAGTAGTACAGATGGTATCCATATTAGCACACTATTGGACAGATGATCTGTTGGCTTAAGTTTTGGGGAGGCAAATATAACAGCTACGTATTATGCTGTTTCTAGATATTTATTTCCAACTTTTGTCATCAGTCTGCTGCCCAAACTCTGCTCCATGTCATGCTTAAAACCTTGTCATGATTTTGGTGAAATCCAGCTATTATAAAAACATATTGAAACTCTGGATTTCACTGAGTACAGCAGTGCCTTTTTATCTTGTCTAATATGAATTCTATTCTTATCTTACAGAGATGTCTCTGTAAGATTTTAGTAAACAGAAATGGGGAAATATTGTAATACACTGTCGTAAAGAGAAAATTACTTGTATTTGTAGGTCTCTGAAAATAGTATTGTAAAAGTAACATAGTCATGCTTACCCTAATCCACAACCTTTCCCAGGAGACGGGGGGAATAATTATTTAGTGCAGGGGTAAGCAACCTATGGCACGCGTGCCGCTATTTTCAGTGGCACTCACATTGCCCGGGTCCTGGCCACCGATCTGGGGGGGCTCTGCATTTTAATTTAATTTTTAAATGAAGTTTCTTAAACATTAAAAACCCTAATTACTTTACATACAACAGTAGTTTAGTTATATATTATAGACTTGTAGAAAGAGACCTTCTAAAAATGTTAAAATGTATTATTGGCCCCCAAACCTGAAATTAGAGTGACTAAATGATGACTCGGCACATGACTTCTGAAAAGTTGCCGACCCCGATTTAGTGTATTGAAATTCTTCAACTTGATTGAAAAGAACCATTGAGCTAGTTAATAACCATTAGGAACATTAAGGGTACATGTGTGCCACCTAGTGGTAAGGAGGGTTTAATGGTTCAGGACTTTGGCGTGTTCCACTGTTTTATCACTTATAAGTGTGTGACACCAGGGGACCCTATTCACCCTGCCTGCCCTCCCATCCTTCCAACCCACACACAAACACAGAGGATGTGAGTAACTTCCCTTCTCAAAGTTTAGATACTTCAACCTCTCTAAGAGCTCCCATGGATCACTCCCCATTTGCTACTCTCTCTGTTCACTTGAAGTCAATGAGATTTACTCAAATTCTGTAGAGGGAGAGTAGGACTATGGGAATTCTATTTTATTATCGTTGTTACCTGAACGAACAATGATTTACATGCAAATACTGCCATAATCATCAAAGAAAATTAGATATTTTTTCATTCTCTTCAAGATTATTTTCAGAGTATGCACTTTTAACATGAGGAGGCAATGAAGACCCATGTAGGAACATCAGCTCTGCACCAGAGATTCCAGCACAGAAGGGATATCAGGAGAGAGGACCAAACAGTGTGACAAATTGACTAACTATAGTTTTGAACAGTTATTTAATAATCATGCAGTAACTTCATTTATGGATTAATACATAACTGCTTATTTTGGTGCATTGAGGGAGGAAGTAAAAAAGGTACAAAATGCCTTCAATCACCCAAGATTTCTGACTAGTTAGTCTCTACTAATGTATGAAACCCATTCAGAGTCATGGTGAGCTTGACGTTCTTTTTTATTCCCACAGTCCAGATTCAGGAAAGGTCCCTGAAGCTTAGATGATCATAATTCACCCTACCATATGCTGTCCCCAAATGCCCAACCTCATGTTTTGATGCCTTCAGAAGAGACCCAGTTGCATGAACCTGTCCTGGTCTACAGTTCCTGTAATATAATGCCTTCACTGGGCACTTAATCCCCAGCATGTGGGGATTAAAAAAAATTGTCCCAGTTGCAGTAATAGAACGTTCTAATAGGTTCCTTCCAAATGAGCCATTTGGAATCTGGAAATTTGGTGATGGAGCGGGGCAGGGAAGCTGCTCCTTTATGTGTTGATTGTGCTAATTTCTGTAATCTCTATTGTAGTGGCAACTAGGCACCTCCAATAGTGAATGAATCACAAATTTTCAAAAGTACGACTAGGAGCATAACAAAATCAGTCAATGAAGCACTGAATAAAATGGGGCCAGGTCCTCAGCTATCATGCGTTGGCATACTTCCATTTAAATCAATGGAGCTATGCTGATTTACACCCACTAAGAATATGGCCCATTGGCCTTGTGATGTGCCATGGTGATCTCTAATCCTGGGCCCTGAGAAGTTACAAAGAATGAATTCCAAAGATGGAGCTCTCAGATGAGAGAGCCCTGCCATCCATGGTGGCAAGGGCATCATGTTTGTAGAAATTTTGGTGGTGCCCAGAGCTCAACCCCCAAAATGCCACACCCCACCTGCCTAAGGCTCTGGGAAGGAATTGGATGGGGGGAGGAGGTCTGGGGTGCAGGCTTTGGGCTATGGAAGGGGGTTGGGATGCAGGAGGGATGCAGGCTCTGGGAGGGAGTTTGAGGGCGGGAGGGGTGTGTGGGAAAGGGGTGGGGGTGCAGGCTCTGAGAGGGGGTGGAGGAGTGCAGTGCTTATCTGGGGCTCCTAGGCAGGGCAGTCTGGGGGGGCCTCCACATGCTGCTGCCCCCAGGCACTGCCCCCACAGCTTCCTATTGGCCACAGAGGTGCTTGTGGCTGGAACAGTGTCCATAGACCCAGACCCACCCCACCCATGGGCTGCAGGGAGGGGCCGGCAGCCACATGGAGTGAGCAGGCAAGAGGTCACTCAGCTCTACTGTGCTGCTGGTGTTGGGTGAGGGCCCTGGGTCATTTTAAATCACCCTGGGGATGTGCAAGACTCCGGCCAGGGGGGCAGAAGGTGAGGTCACGCAAGACACCCGGCCTCCAACATTGCTGGAGCTGGGCCCTGGGCCAGCGATATTCCTGGTGCTCAGGCACCATGGGCCTGTAGAACTCACTGCCCATGCATGGTGGCACTTTCTAATTTAAGGACCAAAAGGAAGAGCCACTCAGCTATCTTGACTGCCATGCTAGGGTACAAAATTTAGATAACTTTTTGAATAGCCATTCTAGTCTTTTAAGAGTTTCATTGACTTCTGAAGTTACAATCCAGAAGTGAAAGGAAACCAAGCAGAGACTTCAGCACAGGTAGTATTTTCACGCGAGCTTGCCCCTCAAAGAGGGCGAGTTCTGCTTGATATGGAGTGTCTAGGCAGATTGCAAGAACAGCCGAATATTATAGCACATTGCAATGGTGAACCCTGGAAAATGATACAAATAGTGCCTCCTCCAAGTCCTTTATAAATTTCCCTTTGCCAATAAGCGTCATCCAGGCTAATGTGTAACCCACTTTGTCTACCTCCAAATTCCCTTCTCTATCAGATAGTAGGAGTCTGAATTCAGTGAAAAGAAGATGTAGAGTTGATTTCTACTGGCAATTTTGATGAAATCTCAGTTCAAAGCATCTCAATCTACCCTGTTGGTTTAATACTGAACAGCAGGGTTACAAAATCCTGCTAGTATTCCATATGATGGTTATTGGAGAAAAGGAACAATACTGTCTTGGAACTCTTACAAATGAAGAATGAATCCACTACTTCCCCAACTCCCATAAGATTAACTGGATAAGTCAACAATACCTATGAGTTAATAATGTCAAAAGCTCCTGACAAATCTGATAAATCAGCATGGCCAATGATCCCATGTCCATTGCTAAAAAGAACTCACCAGTCATTTATACAAATAGTCTCAGTTCCATTCCTAGATCTGAACTTAGACTGATACAATGAAAAAATCTGTGGCATTCAAGTAATCAGGGATAAAATCTTATCTGTGTTTTACTTCTCATGGTAGAATGCACGTGGAATTTTTTTAAAATGTTGTTTCTTTGCTGGATAAAAACAACTTGCGGCATTTAAAACCTTTTTTCTTTTGGGGAGTTTTAATTTCTCTGGCATTTAGTTTTATATAAACCCATAGCATACCTGAGGTTTCATTTCCAGAAAGCTGCAGATACTCATGCTTCAGCCACAAGCTTTCTGCATGTATCTCTCTCAGCTCTGTAAAATAAATAATTTGATATGTTCTTCAGAGTTGCTTCAGCTCAGATATTTATGAAGCTTTATATTTAAAATAATTAAAAAGCAATTTAAGGAAGGCACCAGCTGTAAGTGTAACCAGTGAACAACAAGTTATTTTAATAAGGCTGGTGACCACATCCTCCTCCTCGCTTTGCCCACAAATAACAACCTTTTCAAAATAAAGCAGCAGCTTTAAATAAATACATTATAAATATACAATGAAACTTTAGCCCTTACCAAAAAACAAGCCCAACTGTATGTTGCTTAATGAAAGGACACCATCTTAACCTGCTTGAGGAAATCAGGCCTTCCTTCACAAATTTGAATTTCCGGAATAATGCAGCCCACTTTCTGTACAAGCTGTCTATTAACCAATGCCTCCCCCTACTCTATTTTCATGATTGTGCCCACTGAAACCTTTGTACAAGTGAGTGTTTTTCTAGCTAGCTGGAAGAAAAGGGTGTTGCCACTTTAAGGGCTTCCCTGCAGCAGGTGGAAAGAAGGGGAAAAAGTTTAGTGATGGGCAGAAAATAGTTAAGGCTAGTTGAGGACAAGGTCACTGCAATACCTTTCCTGCTGACTGGCCCTGGGGGGAGGTATTTATATCCCATATAGCCACAGAGAGGGACTCTTTACCAGGGTCTAGCTGGGCAGGCAGTCAGGTATAACCAGTGCCTCCCCAAAATAGGCCTACTCTGTTTTCATGAAAGAATATCTTATTGCATTGGCTAGCACTTCCACCTTATCAAGACTGGATTTGCAAAGTTCTGGGCATAGTTCCCTTATTAAGGGAACTATGCCCAGAACTTTGCAAATCGAATCTCGAGCAAGGTTTTATATGATGCAAAGTTCTCCTAAAACTGCACAAATTTTATGATTCTTTCTCTGCAAGGCTTTTATTTGAAGAACTACATCAGCACATTGTGATAACTTGAGAGTATTAAAAGTTACAGAAAGAAAAATATTCCATGTGTGTATTCCACATTTTTTTAAAACCACCCCCATAATAAGCATTCTCCTGTTATAGCAACCTAGATGCCAATTCCTTCAGTGTGAGTAGGTGGGAAATTGGAACAATGAAAATTTTGAAAATCAAAGGCAACTGCTACATTTGCCAGTTATGAAGGTTGAATACATGTCTCTGAATCAAACAGTAGACACCCAAATAGTAGTAGTAGCAGCCGAATAGACCTTTTTCCATCTTCTGGTAGTTAGAAGAATGCACCCTTTTTCTTTCAGATGCACAATTAGTCATAGTGACCAATACCTTCTTCATCTCCAGGATGGGCTCCTACAATATGTTCCATGTGATTTGACTATGACGGCACTATAGACATTTCCACTGATCAAATGAGCATGGCCCGCCTACTAGGAAGCATTAACTAGTGAGAGCACAACAAATTGGTTGTCTGCACTCTACTGGCTTCCTGTCCTGTTTCTGATCTGCTTCAGGATTGCTGTTGCTAATCTTCAGAGTCTGTAATGGGATGTAACCTGTCTACCTTGGAGATCAGCACAGTTTCTGTGGCAACAGCTGAAATTAGTTAGGATTCTGTGGCTGAGGGAGACCAGGGTAAAATTCTCAGGGTGCAGGAACTGGGCATTCTCAGTATTAAGCCCTCAGCTGCAAAACTCCCTATTAGCACAAATCAGGACTTAGGATGCAATGAAAAATCTGCTATTTGCTCTTTATCCTTTCCTTGATAATGACAGTTGCAGAACATCCCGACAGCATCTCTTGAGATAAAGCAAAAGGAACCCTTTATAAACAATAGAGAGATGGGGAACATGCCACTTTTGCATGGAATTGTTGCTATTTTAATTTTCAGCCTAGATACTATGGAGTTGAGTGGATTAAAAATACATAGATGGAAGGTATGGCTCCTTCAAGCTTTTCACTGCCTGATTGTTGAGAGAAATTGTTTCCATTTGGTAACTTGCACAGGTTGTTGAAATTGCAAATTTTTATAGGTGTGGCAATGTTAGATACAATTTGGTACTGAAAATTTTTTACTATAAATGTTTCATCATAAATATTTTGCAAAGCAAAACCCAAAAGCCTTAGCCATCTCTATTTGTTGTTTGCTGTAAACATCCAGATTTTGGTCATATGGGATAGATTTAAGCTTTCAGGAAAACTGGAAATGGGTATACTACTAGTAGATATCAGAATACTTAATAGCAAATACTGTAATTTATCTGATAAGCGTATTCTGTTTTTATGTTTATAAATTATCTGCAGTAACACTGCTCTACAGCCAAAATGCTTCTGAAATAAATGTAGTCAAACTTTACTAATTCTGGGTCACTGAGAACGAAAATGATGCTTAAAATTGCTGATTGGCTCTAGTTTTCAAGATATGCTATTGGGTCAGTATATACGACCCTTGACATGGGAATGGCGGAGGATAAGTGAGTTATAAAGGGAAGGAATCTCAATTTAAACCAGAAATGACTAAAATACATCTTTAACTGGATCTATGAATAAATCTATGACTGGGTTTGGACAGTACTTGCTTTTTAGGCAAAACAATGAATGATGCAATCTGAAGCTGGTATTGCGTCATACATGATATGAATTGCATCATGTTATTCCTAGAAGTCATGGATGATGCAGTCATAACGAAGCTTACATCACTCTGCTGAACAAATTGCCCTATATCAGCTCTAGAAATCATACAGTGTCGTGCTCTCTTATTTGTCAGTGTTTGATTTTGCAAAGGGACACATTTCTGTTTAGCCAAAGTGAGCAGAGATGCCTCGTACTTGTGTGAACAGTGCAGATAATTTCTGCTGTGTTTGTGGTGAAGTGACTTTTTTGCATCACAAAAGCGCAGTATAACCACTATGGTTAAGAAAGCCTATCACCTTTATTTTGGCTGCAAAATTGGAGATCAGGACAAGACGTGGGCCCCACACATGCTGCAACAAATCTTCGCCAGTGGTTGAACAGGAAAAGGAAATCTATGCCTTTTGCAGTGCCAATGATTTGGAGAGAGCCAACAGATCATACCAGCAATTGTTACTTCTGCATGGTGCCTCCAGTTGAGAAAGGTGTGTCAAAGAAGAAAAAGTGGACTGTGCATTATCCAAACATTCCATCAGCTATACGCCCAATACCCCACGGAGGAGGACTGCCGGTTCCTGATGCACCAGAATCATTCTCACTTGAGTCAGACGAGGAAGAGGATGAAACTTCTGGTCCTGAACCATCAATGTCACAGGACCCACATTTTCTCCCATCCTCCTCCTCTGAACCACACCTCATAACACAAGCTGAACTGAACGACCTTGTCAGGGATTTGGAACTACCCAAGAGTAAGGCAGAGCTGTTGGGCTCCACACTACAGCAGTGGAATCTCCTGGCAGATGATGTTAGGGTTTCCATGTTCCGTGACCGTCCAAAGGATCTCGTCCCATTCTTCTTCATGGAAGGTGATCTTGTAGCCTGCAACAACATCGATGGTGTGATGGCAGCCCTCAACATAGTTCACGAGCCAGATGAGTGGAGGCTCTTCATTGATTCATCGAAGACGAGTCTTAAAGCTGTTTTGCTGCATAATGGCAATGTTTTGCCATCAATTCCAGTTGGTCATGCAGTCCATATGAAGGAAACCAATGACAACATGAAACAACTTTTGAGGTGCATAAACTATGACTGACATCAGTGGCAGCTTTGTGGCGATTTGAAGGTTGTTGCTCTCTTGCTTGGTCTGCAGACTGGATACACAAAGTACTGCTGTTTTCTCTGAGAATGAGATAGTCGTGCAAGAGATTCCCACTACATCAAGAAAGATTGGCCACTCCGACAGTCATTGGAGCCTGGGAGGAAAAGTGTTCAGCATCCACCACTTGTTGAATCAAGGAAGATTTTGTTACCGCCCTTACACATCAAGCTGGGTCAGATGAAGAACTTTGTCAAGGCCATTGACAAAACACAAGCAGCTTTCAAGTACCTCCGTGGAAAATTTCCAAGGTTAAGTGAAGCTAAGATAAAGGAAGGTGTCTTTGTTGGTCCTCAGATTCGTGAACTTCTTCGAGATGATGCATTTGACCATGCACTGCGTGGCAAGGAAAAGACGGCATGGAAAGCCTTCCAGTCAGCGGCAATACATTTTCTCGGAAACAACAAGGCAGACAACTACAGGCTGTTGGTGGAAAACCTCCTCAAGGCATACGAAAGCCTTGGTTGCAACATGTCATTAAAGATACATTTTTTGCACTTTCATCTAGATTTTTTTTCCACCGAACTACGGAGCAGTGAGCGATGAGCACGGCGAGCGATTTCACCAGGACATTGCAACAATGGAGAAATGCTGTCAGGGCAAATGGAGCCCATCAATGCTTGCAGACTATTGCTGGACAGTGACAAGAGATGCTCCATTTAATGAATACAAGAGACAAGCCAAGAAGTGCCGAGTAGACACTGAATAGGACTAAACTATGTACATAATAGTTTTTTGCCTTTTATTTCATAATACATTTTATTTATATAACCCTTTTGCTGATTTTTAAAGTGTTACATAAACAGGACAGGTGAAATATTATCATGTAAAGCAACCATAAACACATGAAAAGACCTAGGTTTACAATTTATGATTAAAACTCTACTATCTACACAATATACATAGACATAAAATGTAAAAACTTAAATATCTTAGAAACAGTAGCCAGTTGTTTTAATTGTCATATTTGAATTCAGCACATCAAAATCCATTTTATCTCTGAAGCAGATGACTTCTAAAAAATTGTAGACCAGTGTAATTTATATATTTTTCTTCAGTTTATTTGGGAGAGATTAGGGACCTTGGAAGAAATATCTTAATTCATCCTAAAATAAGCTTCTGAGGGAGACACATGCAGGCTTAGTTGGACAGGAGGATGGTTGCCATGAAGTTGACTTTTTTGAGGGGCAGAATGACATAAAAGAGTGGAATTCCAGGGATTAGTGTTTTTGGAGTTTCCTCCTCTGAGTGAAGCCTGCATAGTACCCAGGGTTACAAAAGCTCTCCATTTCTATTAGTAACTTCATTACGAGTACTGGTAGTCCTCACTGGAGAGTCCATTCTCTTGTGACAGTAGGGCACACTGAGTAGAACTATCAAAAATTTAAGATTATAGCATCCATGTATTGTAGCATAAGGCTTTTGGGGAAGGTGAAGAGACTAGAAGGCTGAAAGTGATATTCTATAGTCCACAGAAGACAACAATTTAATCTTATCGTATAGCAGCTGATTTATTTCCACTAGGTTTGGGAAGCATACAGAGTTTATCTGACCAGGCTTCTATAGCCCAATTTTACTTTGAACACAGCACTTAGAAAAGATGTAACTCATACCACTTTTGATGAACTTAAGTAGCTTTTTATTTCTTTTTTTGTTTGATGTGTAGCATATCTTAATTTTTAAATTAGAAAACCTCTTTTAGTAAAGAAGATCTTTTGTGTAAGACTTCATTGCAAACATTTCCTAGAGCTTTGTTGAAATATTTCTTTATATAAAAAACAAAAAAGTATTTTCAATAACTTTGTAATGATTAAAATATAGTTTAGGCCAGTGATAATATGAAAAGAAGCTCTTCAATAGAACCTATTAATCTCTGAATAGACTTAGGCAAAGATTTAAATGCCACTTATAATCAACAGCAGAATATGCAAATAGGATTGTATTATTTGTGATTCTTATATGTCCAATCAAACTAGCCCTGTAACTCTCTGTGAGGATCCATGTACTGAGTACTGAATTTCTTGATGAGTCCTGCAATTTATTTACCAATCAAGCATTAAATGGGTATTGGAATCCATTTAACACAGAAAAAATAATTCTTCACTAAAGTTTAAAGCAAGAATAAAGACCTCTTGCCATGTTAATAAAATGCCCATCATTAATCTGTCTATCTGCTAGACTTTTAATCTTAGACAACTATTTTGTGTTCCTTCTAAACTGGGACCTGTCTGACTTCTTCAAAGAGCAGACACTGTAGCCTGCTTTTCGCTGGATTAAGACTGTTGCTTTGAAGTTCAATTTCCGTGATGATCTACTAATACCACCTATATGAGTAATTGAACAAAGTTTGATTGAAAGTGCAAAATTATCCTCCTATTTAAATAATTTCTTATCTGTAATTAAAACCTGGTCAGAGTGAAGAGTTTCACAATGAAATTATATTGTATCCTCTTTAATTTACAGCTTGACTGTATTAACGGTAAAATTATCTGTAGACCTCAGTTGGCATCTAGTCAGATAAAATATAGGCATTTTGCCATTCTGAATGCATATTATCCAGTTCCCTTAGAAATGTTTGTGACAGAAAAATGCTATTAAGGTACATCAAGTCAGTTTCACAAGTTAACATGTGCCTAAAAACAAATTAAGGAAAAATTATTCTAAAGTAAGTTTGGTTTTTTTAACTGACAACCCTAACATGAAATATTTTGCTACTCTGAATATAATGGCAAGAGAATCTCCAGCATTTTAAGGTATATCGGCCTATATACAAATTCACCAGGCACCTGCATTGACCTATTTGAATCTAATAAATGGAGTCTCTTTGTCACCTCCATTATTTGACTAGGGGAACAAAACCTTTGCAATAATGTGGTGGAGCTGTATGTCAAGGAGAGACGATAAACTGAATGTTTTTGCCAATTGCACTGCTACCAGAAGTAAGTCCCTATGATGATATTACAGATGTTGTTGTTGTTGTTGTTATTTATTATTATTATTATGGGCAACTTAAATTTGTATCTTTTCCCCTGCTCCTGCTGGTACATGGAATAACTTCTCTCTTTGAGTACTAACATCTGTTTTCAGATTCTTCCTCAAACCCAATTTCTTTTCCCTACTAACCTCTTCTCCTGTGTTATATACATCTTTTTCTTGTCCTAGCTCAACATTACAGCTATTGCTGGTAGCGCTATTTACTGTTAAGGTTGCCTGACACTTCCTATTATAAGACCCTGTTTGCAGTTGATCATCACTTTGCAAAACTGTAATCAATGGGTTGAAATTGTCTTTGCTGGATGTTTGCCTCAAGATGACTTTTTTATTTTTAAACTTGCACCTGAACCATTTGGGCTGTTCTTAGAACAAGGCTAGTGAACAATATGTTGTTTTTCTCAATGTTAAATTCTGGTGTTCTTTTCCTTGAAAAGCTCTAGTGCCAGCATGCATTTGAGCAGGTATTTGAAATTTGGTGGGTGGTGGACCTTTGTGTCCTGACTTCTGAGTGCTTGATGTTTCAACCTTAATAATGTTCTTTTACCATAATTTTTGTGTAGTAATACATAAAATCAGAATGTACAAACTATGTCCCATACTTCAAGAGCACTCTTTTAGTTTACACTATCTGAGGATCTGGCTTTATGTCTCTAATATAAATATATTTGGGGACAGGAATTGTGGTTTATTTGTTTTTGTTGTTGTTGTTGTTTGTTGTTTATTATTTATTTTATTTCTACAAGTTACCAATTTAAATTTGTTCAAATCAATTTCCCTCAGTTTCATAGAACTTCGCCGTGGAAATTCTCAGCCATTCTTTCTCCATTCACTGGCATATATCCACAAAAAAAATCAACATTTTTGTTAACTGCTCTATATCCAATACGCACTGAGTCATATGTAGGAAATTGTAAAAAGGACATGACTTAGCTGTGTAAATATTTTGGTTTTCATTTTCTAAATAGTTTGCCCTTGTATTTAGTTCATTAAAAACGTACATAGCAGATAGTCACACTGCTGATGAGCAGAAAACTTAATACTAAAGATGGCTGTTAAAGAAAAAACTTGTAATTCTCTTTGTACTTACAAAACTCTAACACTACATTGTATGCTTTTAAAAGGGTCAATATATGGTATAATATTAAGGCATGTTTACCAGTTCAATTTAAGTGGAGAAATCCTGGCTACAGAAGGACCAGAAATGTATCCAAGATTTAACACTGATACCCTTTTTTATTATCTTCTAATTTAGCTGGACTTTCTTGTCAGTGGTTTGCTGTTATCAGTGCAGGCTTGATGTTAAAGCAGATGGGATTAATGAGCACAAACAACTGAAAAATAATATAAAGTGATACTGGAGATCATAGAAATGCTTAGGATTTACTCCTTCATATTTTATATTTGACTTTAGGAAGTTGTTGCAGAAAGACCTTTCCTAACCCTCTTCAGCTAACTGTATGGCATCCAGTTACGTACAGTACAAAGTGGGGGGGAAATATCCAGCTCCACTGCTAAGCTATTTGTACGGAATAAGAAAATATGTAAATAGGTTCAGAACAGGAGCAGTGTTTTTCAACAGGAATATCTTTCACTTGCATTACTTGTAACATCATCACTAGGAGACAAATATACCAGTTAGTTGCCAGGATATGGCATATCAAAACTACTACCCATTTAGATGATAAATAAGCATCAGTGAATGGCAATTAATAAATAGATAAATAGACGATTCATAAACCCGCAGACCCCCCCTTCCCACAGCCCGGATCATTTGTAATGGCAATTAATAAATTATCATGGGCTGGAGAACCACAATAACTCTGGGTGCCGGCAAATTATCCTCTCCTACAGTCTCCACCTGCACAAATGAGACAGGCCCTGAGGCAAACATGCCAGCGCGTGCTTCACCCCCACAACTCCCCTCAAAGTCCCCAGACACTCCAGTCCCCTCTGGGCTGTGAACATGAGGGATGCACCAAAAATTAATTAAGTGGGAAACTGCAATTGATGTTGCAATTATGAAGCCATTTCCTATAAATTTGGTTTTATAAATAAATTTGGTAAATTGTGATAGATTACAGTAATGGAGAGTACGTCATTACAAAGTGAAAAGGAGGAAAAATTTGATCTCTAAACAGAAATTGTTCTACACAAATTATTACGATTTCTATTATTGTTGGTTATTCCTGATGTGGCTATCCCTGATTTGAAAGGAGTTTGATTTAAAAATTAAATTAATTAAAGTATCTATTTACTTTAGATGATCTGAGTACTGTAATATCTTAGTTGGAAAAACTATAAAAACTTGAACAAGTAATGTAGGAAAATGGTCTGGCAAAAACAGAAGAACTAGAAGTGGATAGAAAATTCAGTTAGTAACATTTTGAAACGTCATCTTTTCAGCTTTAGCTGATTTTTAAAAAGTCTCCCCACCAAACCCCGCCCCTCCAGAATTCTGTGGTAAATATTGGTTTACAGTTGATCCCCATTTGTCCTCACTACTTCCAATCCCCATATGCTAAGCATCAGTTTTCTATTGCTGTCCACTAATATCATGTAGACTTTTATGGCCAGAAGAAACTATTAGGCAATCTAGTGAGGTATTAGGGAAGGACTCAGAGTGGCAGAGATGGAAGAATTTACCATGTAGTTTCAAAATATCCAGGTCTGAGATTTAGGATAAATAGGTTAAAAATATTCCAGGGGCAAATACTAATATTAATGGGTCAAATACATCAAAATTTGATGAAATAGGTGAAAACTATAATCCCAGGGTACCTTTTGCATTTAGACCAACATTGGTAAAATGAAAATCTGCCACAGCTGAACTGCTTTAGTTGAATTGGGTTTAAGCAGGGTGAGGTATGTATTAATTCACACTAATTGGAACCGTTCAAATGTACATCAGACAGAAAATTTCCAGTTCCCATCACAGCCAAACAGCACCCCATCCATCTCTGTTTGTGACACACTATTGTTGCCAAAATTTGAACCCGGATTTCATCTGTCCATACACAGCTGCATTGCCATAAGATTTTAAAGAAATTGTGTTGCTTATGTGTCAGAAGGGAACTCCTTTTCATATGGCATCATATGGTAGAGAATGAGTTTTGCCAGAAACAGACTTTCATTTTTTTCTTAGACCAACCCAATCATGGTCTATTTACTTCCTGACCTTCCCTACTATTGAAGCAGTCACATTAGTGAAATAAAGCACTGCCATGCTTTTTAAAACAACTATTTTGAACCAACAGTTTTTCGAGTTGACCGTTAAAATGGAGTATTCATTTGGCTTGAAATCTATCTCACCCACATGGAATCCAAATATTTGATCTCTATGTAGCTTGAGTGCAAAGCGGTGAGATGTGAAATCCACATCCGCAGCCCAGGGCTGGGGCAAGCATGCTGCTACTGCTACTATTTCTCCAGCTATGAGTTTAAGGAGGGTGAGGCACCTTACTAGGGGCTGGAAAAGTGGTTGCTGCCCTTCCATATCTGTGTATGATATTAGATCTGTGTAAAGATGGATTTGAGGCCCCTACTTAGCATGAACTTGTTCCACCCCTATTGCAGGCTCCTGTGTTGGGCTTTATGGTGGCAGGATGGAAATCATTTCTCCAGTGAGTAAGACACTCCTATTGTCCTCACTGCCAGCAGACCCGATCTTTGCAGCCCCTATAGTGCAGAAGGCCTGGCCTTGGTCCTTCACATAATGGATGAATATCCACACAATATATAATACTCTCCACACCCTTTTAAAAACATTTAAGTAAAACACACTTGTTTAAACCATTGGGTATCACAGAGACTGTTTTATGCTGCGACTTCTCTTTGCATGACCACAACCTAAATTACAAAGACAATGGATAAATTTCACTTTTTATGCAACTAAGTTATACTTTATTCTTCTTTTCTGTCAACTAGACTGCAAACAGAAAGTAACATTCCTGGTTGGAAGTGATATTGGTTAAGGTCCTCAAATTTCTGTGAATGTGAGCCTCACTGGACTGGACAGCGAGAAAAAGAATGTATAGGCTACCCAGCCTTCTCTTACATCTGCTGGTTATTCTGGTGGTTTTAGCTTTCCTGCCCTTCATAATCAGGAATCTTTTAAAGAGCTCTGCAGGGGTCTCTTTGTTTCTTTCATGATAGCTGTGTTGGAGATAGCGAGTCCTTTGGGATTTGTTTTATGTGAGTGAAGCTAATGAAACAGTGAGATAATGATCCACAGATAAAAAAAAGACAACAGCTGGCAGAAAGATTAGAAGCAGGAAAGTTGTGATTGTCAGGACTGTTAAGACTAGCAGTGTGACACTTAAGTCACTTGCTCTTTGGCCATCTCTTTGAATCACTGTTGCCTATCCAGCCAAATATTTACATGGCTTGGATCATACAACCCACAGAAAAATTTGACATTGTAATGGTATGGTGATAGCACACCAGGCTGACCTATTCGGTAAACATGTCTGTACAAATAAGTTTGTGTTCAGACAAATGGCTGTTCTTCTTGAGAATCTCTTTATTCACACTTGAACAAGAGTATTTGTGTTCAAATGGAAGTATTCATCAGACACTATTTATCTTTTATTCAGTATGTAATAGTTCTTAACATACTATTTTAAAATTTTATTTCATTGGGGAGCAGAAATAATACTGCAATTTTAGTGACCACTAACTATAAGTAATGAGCATATTAAAAGGTCCACAGACAACCAACAGGCTGATAGTTGGTCTTCTAAGCTACTTGGCATACACTTATATCCATAGAAATCAGGGCTGATTTACAAATGACTCATAAAGTAGCCAGATTAATCAAATCATCCATTAGTAACTTAGCCAGCTTGTATGCTGTAGATACTTTGCTGAAATACAAATATACTGATGTGCAGAACGTGGCATGTTGCTGGCATGACACACTCAGCCAGATTTTTTTTTTTAAATGGACACAGTTGACTGACAAACCACAGAATAAAATAATTAAACTTTTCAGGGAAGTTAATGAAACATTATTTAATGTTGACAGGCAGTTTTTTCCTACTTAATCACACTTCTAGTAAAATTCCATTTTTAAAAATCATGCCTTTTTGTTTTTTATTTTATGGCATTGTTAGCAGTGAACAATATGTTGGCTGGCTCTAGACTGTCTCTGCTATGAGTAGCTGGTTTCTGGGCTCTAAAATGATTTTGATTGAAAAACTGGTGGCGCTTAACATGTATTTCTTAATATTGTGGTGCTTATACATTTTTCTGCTCATGAGCTTGCCAGCCTATAAATGGGTTCCTCATTGCCCCAAAGCCCTTTTGTACCCTTCTATCCTTTTAACCCAGCAGTCCCCAGTCTTTTGCTACCTCTCAATAAGAGTCAGCTTTCCAAGACCTGAAGTTCCTCCAGGAAGGTTTGGAAAAGGAAGGAGCCCTTAGAACCTTTACAACATTTAGAGCCATCACAGGAGTTTCTCCAATGGTTTATGATAGTGGAGAACCTATCGGTAATATGCAGTGTGATAGATCCTGTGTAAAGATTAAATGTAGTCCTCCACAGGCTCTGCTTAACTTCTTTTGGCTTCAGTATCCCTGTATTGTATAACCATCAATATGGCTGCCTTGATAGCCATTATTTCAGCCATAATGACCTCTAAAATGGCCTCTAGCATCACTACTATAGAAAAAGATAGGTGATCATGTAATTAATACTGTACGCACAAGGGACCTGAGTTAAGGTTATATGGACAATCTTAATTCTAGCATTTCTTGACTTTGAAGTGCCTTACTTTGCAACTGTAATATTCTTTTAATGTAGCTTTTGTGTGTAAATGATTGTATGGCAAAGTGTTCAAATTATGCAATTTGAAGTGTGAGGTAAGAGGGAGGTGAAGACTCTGTATTAAGTCTTGGGTCCTACCCTAGAAAACACTTGAGATAATCTGGTCCATTCCAGAAAAAATATGTTGCTTGGTAAAAATATTTTTGATGCCTCAGATCTCTTTGGCAAGAAATATTTATCAATATCCAGAGAGAGGTTGACTTAATCAGTGGCAGGGAAATCTCCCCACTCACCATTTGGTTTGGTGGTAGAATTTTAACAAGGAGCTTTTGGGATCTCTCTCTCCCCAGCATGTCCCTGAAACAATTGTCTTTCACTTCTAGGACAGTTTAAAAAAAATAAGCTCCTGGTGTTAAAATAATGGAATTTTGATCTACTGCCAATATTTTAGGATGGGATCCCACAAATATTCTTTCCCTCTTCCCTCAACCCCATCCGTCCCCAACTTGTGATAAATTCTGAGTATGAGGGATCCATTTCTATAGAGTAGAAAGGGAAGGGACCAGTGAGTGTATTAATTTGTTCTCATTTAAAACAAATGTTCTCATAAACATAACTAAGAAGGAAAGTAACACCACTTGGCAAACAAATGCATGCTAAGATGCACTGGCTGGAAGTGTTTAGCCTTTGTTTCTGAAACTTAGGCTGAGTATATTGAGAACATAGCACAAGTGTTCATTTTGAAAATAGGGTAATGGGAAGGATTCATAACGGGAGCAGGAGTTGCCTCCCACAAGATAGTTTTTTGAAAATACCTGGTATTTTGGCACAATCTTGCAAGAAGCAAAGTGCGGTTCCTCAGAAGTATTTTTGTAAATGCTAGGGATAAGTCATCTCATCATGGTAGCTATATATAGTGTGTTGTTTCAAGTCAAAATATACAGCCCTGACAGGCTTTGCCTAGAGGAACAGCCATAGGGCTGGCCTGCCCTAAACAGGCCTGCAACAATAGCCACTAGAACCAGTGCTGAGCAGGAGAATTGATCTGGGCTTTGCTCCATGCCTACTGTAGTATCTGAGCAAGTAGAGAACAGATCAGTGCCTCCAACTTAGTCTGCCATATGCCATTGGGCTGAATATCCTCCATCCCTAATCCTCAACAGAAGGGAGAGAAGGAAGGCCCTCACATGGACTGTAGGTGGGAGGAAAAGAATGCAAGGTGTCAGTTAATCTGTGCACAGGTCTAGGATAGGGAAAACAACAGTGGTACAAATAGTCTCTGTCACGGGGGGCAATGACTTCATGGCTTCAAAGACCCCTCTGTCTTTTTGGATTGGGAATGCCTATCCTCTTTGAGGACTGGGGAGGAAAAAGTGTCTGGGCTACCCCACAGTCCAAGTGCCATTAATCCTCTCTATTATAATCTACAAGATTCCAGGCTTCTAATTAGAACGTTTTCCTACTGAACAGAATTGGCCAGAGGGTAGGACTCCCTCTCAGTTTCTCTTGTGACTTTTAATTAATGAACTAAAGTCAGGTAATTTTGCTGAAGCTTTTAACATAATGTTTATAAGTCTTCAGACTGAGATGGTACTCTCTTAAAACATTCAAATCTAGGTCTTAAGTATGGGATCATTCCTTTCACCAACGTTCTCCCTCAGTTAGGGTAACTAGATATCTGACTTTTATAGGGACAGTCCTGATTTTGGATCTTTTTCGTATATAGATTCCTATTACTCCCCCTACCCTCATCCTGATTTTTCACACTTGCTGTCTGGTCACCGTATTCTCGATGGGCCGAAAAGGTGCTGGGTTTTTTTATGAGGGTGATGCTGAAAACACTGACTTTTTTTTCTTATGGTGTTGTTTACATGCACAGTTTTAACTTAATTTTGCATTACCACATAATAAAAAATATGTCTGAAAATCTAGGTGGTCCTAGGATCCCTAGCTATTTATGGGAGAAAGGAGATCTGTTGTGAGGCAAAATTTCCACCTCCTACCCCACCCTCCCAAAAGATTCTCTCTCACTGAGACTCTTTCTCTCCAGTTTTGAAAAACACCCTCAGGGCATCCTTTTTATTTGAATTGATTTTCTAGTTGTTTATTTTTTTCAATCTGGTCATGAAAGGCACATCTGGTTCCTATTTTAATCAGTAATCCTGTGGGAGCAACATCGTATTATAGAGAGCTAACAATGCTAAAATAATAATCCATAATGATGCAACTTCTGGTAATATAAAACTGTTTTATCCTCTGTTTGTATAAGTGTGCTAATGATGTAGGCCAACTGATTTCTTTGTAGATAAAACTCACTAAGGATCTTAATAGCAGAGATATTTGGATATTAGCTGACGTCCACATAAGTGAACTCTTCAGACAGTCAGAAATTCCTGCATTTTTATACTGTGTGTGAACATTTTAGTTCTTATGGAAAATGCTAGGTTGATAGTCCTGGAGAATGAAGACCTCTGTTTACCTGTTTTGCCTGTACAGCAAGCCATCACCAGTGCAAACTTCCTAGTCATAATGCCTTATTCTTTACCTAGTGGGTCCCATGTCTAGAGGTGAGATGGTAATTCAGTCCACAAATGGATTCAGTGTTGGGCATATTTAGTGAGACTGCCCAAAAGGGTGCCAATTAGTGGTGGTTTCGTATGAGGCTACCTGTTCTGAGAATCTAGAATGAAACCAGCTGATTTCACATTGCTTGTCCAGGTGAGTAATGCTCATTTACTACCAATGCAGACCATCTTTGAATCAGTAACATTAGAGGGATGCTTTATATCCCATTATCAATCCCCCGAATAGTACACAAATATCTGCTTTTAGAAATTAAGTAACGCTGAAATATATATGCTCTGATACTTTCACACAGTGTGAAAAGGCAACAGCATCTATTCAGCAGAAAAGCAGATGCTGGATAAATTTATGTCTTTAAGTTCAACTGAAATGTGGGCTTACATGTAAATTATGCTCTGCCTCATTGTGCATTGCTACTACTTTAAAATATACAGGCTTCCAGGATCCCCCAATATTCCAATGCTGTCTGAAGAAGCCCCTTGTATTCCTCGGAACTTTGCGAGGTGGGACGACTTTAATTGAAGAGTTTTATTTAGAAGGATTGGATTGCAGACTACTGGTCTAAACCTTTAGTTCAGCCTTCAAAATATTTCCTAGAGCTGATATGTTAAAATATGCCTGCTTCTGCTTTGACTAGTTCAGCAAAGCCTCCCACTGAAGCATCATGTGCATATTTTATATGTCATGTCAAATACTATAACTATACTACAGAATCAGGAAAGATTTTATTGATAGTCTGAGGCCTGGGCTACACTGGGAGGGAGGGGATGCAAACTAAGATGTGCAACTTCAGCTATATCTTAGTTTGACTTACCTGGCCATCCTCAGTTGCCAAGGTGGAGTATAGGAGTTGATTTGGGGATCGATTTATCGATCCCTGATACACTGAACACTACCCGCCAATCCAGTGGGTAGTATAGACATACCCTTAGTGTTATAAATTCAATAATTATTCTGAAAACTAAACTTCAGAAATTCCAAGTCCATAACATCCATTTTCTCAATATTTTCTCCTCAAACCCATTTGCAGGAAAAGCCACTGCCTATGTAGCATGAGATGGGAAGCTTTTTTCAAATTCCATATTAAAGCAGAAGTGGTTTACTTTAAAGCACCTTAAGTACAAGTAACTTTAATGGAAGTCTCCTTAGCTTTGCATGCTTAGTAGGGAGGTTGTGGGGAGGCACAGAGAGAGGCTGTTCAATAAGTGAATTCTGTAATTTTTGAAATTCTACACTTAATTCATATTTAAGCTGATCAGACAGCAAGTGCAAAAAATCAGGACAGGGAGTGCGGGGTTATAGGAGCCTATATAAGAAATAGACCCAAAATTGGGACTGGCACTATAAAATCTGGTCACCCTATTCATATTATCAATGGAAAACCAATGTGATTGGAGATATAAAAATAAGGAACAAATGCATAGTGTCTATTTAGTATTTACACACTATCCTAATTTTATTTTGTGGAGGCAAACAAGGGCATTCAGAGCCTCTTTCTTTAATGCTTACAGTCATAAAAAGAATGCAGAAAATAGAATGGGGTCCAACAAAACTCGTAATAAAATGATGCAAATTAGAGAGGAGCCAAACATTTGAAAATGCTGTATCCAAACTTCTGCCTTTAAGGACTGGAGTTATATCTGGGAAAATATGCTGTATTTCAGAGAGATCCAGTAGCAGTTTATATTAAATAGAAAATACTGGATTCCTCACTACTTCAGGTGTTTTTAAACAGGACTGGAAAAAGCACTAGGGAATATATTGTAGCTAACAATCTTTCATTGGCAGAGTAGGTGGCTTAGATTAAGTAATTTTTTTTTTGTTGCCATTCTTAACTTCTACAATCCTGAGGAATACAGTTGTCTAAAACAATTAATTGTAGATATTGTCAATTACCTGTCTACATAAGGGTCTCTTCAAAGGATCTTAAAGTGCTCTTTTTTTGACAGGAGCAGGTGTGCTTGAGGGTACGCCAACCTAAGTTATCTGGTAGAATAGTAGCCCAATGTCCTGGCCAATTTCCAGGACAGTTTCCATCAGATGGTATATTCTTCACTTCAGATAATAAATTGCTCAATGTTGCTAACACTCTGTTAAATGGATGCTGCGTTCTTCATAGAAGTGTCTGCAGTTCAATGGTGGCTGAACTGGATGATTATATGCTACAGGCAAAGAACTTTGGAATCTTCATGATGTTCTTAAAATGCAATATTTCCCCATCCGACATAAATAATTTTAAGAAATGTCTTGTTTGAAATAATTCATTTGAATGGTATAATTTAATATGGAAAGGTTGAAATTGGTTTCTACAAAAAGTTAATGTAGTGAGCTGAAATTTATTATTTGTTTTCCTGTTGCTCCCATGTTGACAATATACAAAATATAGCTCAAATATTTGAAATTATTAACTTCTCATCTTCAAAATGTTCCACTTTGGATACATTTTTATGAGTCAAAAACATTTTGGCATATATTGAGGGGAAAAAATGGTGGGGAAACTCCCCTCCTCCCCCAGTCTCTGATATCTTTAGATTTCCCTTCTAGCCAATTCAAAGCTGCTGGTCTTGGGACAGGAGTCCGACCCAGGTTGTTTTTTCTGTCATAGGTGATATGCGGTGGTTAACTTTTCAGCTGCTATAATAATATGGAGAATGCAAATCTAATTCCTTTGATGATGTTTAGCTAATCATTCAACATTTGTGGTCTTTTTTTAAAGTATTCTTCAGGCAGTTTCATAGTATATGTCACATTTTTACTTCCACAGTAGCTGTGGTAGCTCACTACCATTGTTTTCAGGATACTTAGCCAACTTTCTTGAGTAATAAAAGAAACTGAACAGTATGAAAATCTATGTATTCAAGGTCTTTGTTATAGTCTCAAAAAAAATATAAAGTTTCTAGGGTCTACTGGTTGTAAAAATATCCTTAATATTTACCTGAAGGGTTTATAGCCCTAGATCAGTCTGACCAAGAGCTACATATGAGCAGAAGTTATTTTGAAGAAATAGTAATATTTTACATTTATAAAGGACCTTTCATCTTAATATCACAAAGGGGAAATTGAGACACTGTATTTGTGATTTGTCCAATATGTCACTGTGAGACAATAGCAGATTTGAGCCTTGAACTAGAACAGATTTCCTCACAGATTACATATTTGAATAAACCTTAAATTTATTTGGGTTATACATCGAGCTTTATGATAAAGACTTGTATTGCAGTATGCTTCTCCCTTGTCCCTGCTCTTTACTGAAGAATTTATTACACATTTATGCTAGTGTGATATATTTATGGTGTTAATCGATTTATATGCAATAAATATTTAAGACAGTGCTATATTATTCCCTAGTGTGGAATGAAGACTCAATAATTGACTAGGAATAACACAGCTCTTCTGGCATTTGACAGATATTTTTCAATAGCCAAATCCATTGCTCAGTTAGCTGGAACTCAAGCACATACCTTCTCTAAACACTACTGCTTGGACTCCAGCACCAGCACAGATGTTCTCTGGCCAGGCTTTGTTACAAAACCTCTTTTTCTAACAGAGATCATTAGCTTCATCGTTCTATTTGAAATATAACTGTGTTCTAGACTTCTAATGTGTGTGGAAGGTGGTTCAATTTCAGCGTGACTAAAAAAATGCTGGCTCCCAAAAATTGTTTTTGAGAGTGTGGTGAGGCAATTTGGGGCTTTTACTGAATAAGAGAGTAAATAAGATCCATGGTGGATGGAAGAGACCTTTGGCATGAATTTACCATCTCCAGGCACTTTGTCATGGGAAGCACTTGTGGGACCAGACTAATGTGGTCTGGCCAAGTGTTTCTGAATATGTCAAAAGGATACAATTGCTGTAGATCTCTTCTGCTAAATAGAGTCTAATATATTCAGAATATAACTTCATGCTGAAGAAACATACTTATACATAAATTCTTTTTTACAGTAATGCTTCCTTCTAAAATAGTTAAAATTAGGTCACAGGACAAGAGTAAATTATTTTCCAAGATTGAGGCAATTAGCTAAAGAATTTTGCAGTAATAAAAATAGGAATTTGTTGTTGTTAATTTTTCCCTTTATAGTGTAAAGATAAGAATTTTTATTAAACTCGACAAAAGTGAAATGTGAATTTTGCCATCCTTTATAAAGTATGATTCCCCATTCATTTACAAATTAATGACACAATATGGCTATTATATTTTGTGTCACATAGGTGTATATAAAATTTAATCCACTTAATTATTACAAGCAAGGTGATATTGGCTCATATTGTACCATCAGTTTTTAAGCAGAAGTCTCACCTAACTACTTTTGCTAAAATCCAGTGATGCTATATGACCCATTATATGTATTATACACTGCTATAAAATAAGAATACTAAGAGCAGCTCTTGATGCCCAAAATGAAAACAGCTAAATTAACTCTGCTTTATCAAAGCTTTATACACTGTATAACCAGATGCCCTCTCCAAATCTACAGGAAATTTATGGATCTGAACTTCTCATACAGTAACAAGCTATCAGCAATCAATCCTTTTAACTTACTATGGTTGTAGGTCAGAAAAACTTTTGAATTAGGAAATGATTGCAGAGAGCACTTTTGAAATCATGAAGTATGCATATTTTCATATTCATGCTATCCACTGTCATCCAAGTAAACATGAGGCTACTTTGACTCTAAATATGTATAAGAATTATTCAAAAATATATTGCAGAAGATTAGATAACTTTTATCAAAATATTTCTGAAAGTCACACACTAATGAAAATGTAAAGGCATTTGTTTCATTCCCAGAATATACTCTGTTGTTTAAATGGTTGATAAAACAATAAATTGGTGCAAGATCAGTCAGATTCCTTGACAGGATAAAATATTCAGAACCTTCCTTTGGAGACGACATTGTCACCTGCAGTGGAAGGAACACTGATGCAGGGCACACATTTGAATTTTTATTTATAAACAAAAATAAAATTTTAAATTAAAAACTTGGTTATTTTCAAATTGCATGAAAATATCTAATATGCACACAAATCTGGTATCCCTTTTGTTTCCCACTATAACATGAAGAAACTTCCTGCTGCTACTAAGGTATATTTGTGTGTACAGTAACTTCTCTGTTTTATTAGGAGAGGATTTCTGCCTGCTTGGAGGACAGCAATAACTAGACTAATTGGAAGCATGGTGCTTTACTAGTAAAAAGGAGATTCTAGTAATGTTTTCTTGCTGCCATTATATGAATTTTATGTTAGGATGTTTTGTGAATTCAGGCTGCTGATCCTGTTTTGATGCGTCAGAGCACTAGTGCTCTAGATTATGAGCAAACTTCAAAGGATTGAATTCTCACTTGAATCCTTCATTTTAGCCATGAATTTTATATTTATATTTAAGAGCCAGCTCTCCATACTTTTTATGTAATTAAAAGCAACAAAATGTTGCAAATTTGGGCCTTACAACAAGTCACAAATAAGCTATGTTCTGCATCCTGATGATCTATGAGAAAGCAGAGAGGCAAGATTTTTATCCCCTTTAAATATTGAAATAAATGTGAAATGCAAATCTTTTGCCTGTGTATAGAAACATGATTTAGAGTACTCCCTTTCCCGTGGATGGCACTGGGTAAGGAACTGACATTGCATTTTTAATTTCCTTTAATATTTTTCCCAGTGAAAGTACAATAAGTTCAAACAAAGAGGAAATAAAATGGGTGAGTCTCTGCATCTTCCAGTTACCATCTCTCTTTGTATCCAAAAGCTAAAGGAGTTGCCTGAGAAGAGACTATCTTTGTAGAGAAGAGGAAACAAGCTCTCCCATGCACACAGTGGGACACTATGAAATGGTATCAGTATTGAGATCCTCTGATTTTTTTGACAGGATTGGATGTTAGGTAGTGCAATATCTTCAGACTTTTTGGAGGAGCAACTGAAAGCAATATAGTGGGGGAGGGGGAAAGTTACATATTCCTGCAAAATTTCCTGTCATTTTTCAAGTAGAGCTGAGCAAATAATTGGGGTGTGTGTGGCCAAGCGAATTTTTTTCACTTTGCCCTGCCAAATGAAAGCCAGAACAATTTTGTTCAGGTTGACTTGAAACAAAACAGTTCATTTTGAAATGAAATGTCGAAATGATTCTTTCTTTTTTTTTTTCTTTTTTTTCTTTTTTTTTTTCTTTGACATTTTTTATGGTCACCTAAAGAAATCCCTCCCTCCTTCACATACCACGAACTACAATGCATTATTTAGCTTCCTCCAACAATAAGAAAATGTCTCTTTTGGAACCCATAGTCTGTTCTACAGAAATGGGGACACTTGAGTTGGAGTCAGTAAAGAAAACCATGCTAGATGTTCAGGAAAGAGATTGAGACAGGAATCACACTAAAAATCTTATAACACAAGTACTGTACAGCTTTTTCTTGAAGGTAGTGAAGCAGAACCATAACCTACAAGTATAGTCAGTAGGTGTATTGTACCACTAAAATCCATTCCAATCACACTTTACACCCCAAGTGCCCACCTCCCTGGGAAATAACAGCAGACATCAGCATATCCCAGGAATGAATCAAGCCTAAAAACTAGAGTGTTTTATGGGATTATTAATCAATGTGGAGCCTCTTACCCCTATGTCACCAGTTTAAGGTCAGCCCAAGGCAGCAGTGATCAACAGTAATTAAAATATGATTGTCTTTTAATGGTCTGGCTGTAATGAATTGCCGGCCTCAGTCCATTTTCTGGTAGGTAGATGTTCTGGTTACAAAACTACAGTCACAGTTACCAGCCTCTTGGTGACCTTAGCAGAGAGGCCAAGAACTGAATGGGCATAAAGACTATACCACTTCCTCTCCTGCGAAGTTTCCACTGCTCTGTACCACCTCTTTGAATGAAGTACTTTAGTCAAGGTGTCATTTTTCACAAGAAATAAATTAACTTTAAATTCTAAAAAGATTAACTTTTGAAAAACTATTAATATACCAGGTAAAATAACATTATCATTTTATTAAAGTTTTCAGTCTCTCATTCAGTGCTATGCATTTCTATTTGTAAAATAAATTTTATAAAAAGTAAAGGATTGAATAAACTATAAAGAATACATTTTTACACTTAAAGAAGCTGTGGGATATACTATAATTGCTTTCAGTCTTGACTTTTCCACTGATATCATTTCGTTGTTGAGAAGAGCAATAAACTAAACATTTATGAGAAATCTAGAAGAGCAATTAATACTATCTGCAATTAATTTCATGAGAAAAGCAAGGCCCCTCTTTTATAATACATTCACAAGGGGCCCATCAATATAAAATCTCAAAGGAACTTTATTCTTATTTTTTAGTCCAAGTTCGTTTCTGCATACTGCTCCCATTGTGTTAAACATCTGGTAAAAGCATTTGCTAGTGCTAATATTTTATAATTTATAACATGGCCAGACTGGAGACTAGGAGGAAGAAATCCTGTTCTCTCTATGGTGCGCTATTCCTGCTGCTACAGAGCTAGTGAAGTTTTTATTCATCACAGCCATAGATAGATGATAAGCTGTATTGGATGTACTAGCATTTCCAAGATGGTAAGAGCTTTGCCAGTTAATTTGCTCACCTGGATTTTCAAATGACATGTTTTTATTCATGTTGGAAATGCACAGAAATATGCTTTATTTAAAAAATAGCTAAAGTAAGTTTCCAGCTTGGGGTCCAGTCCTGCAAACACATCAGCATGTATATAACTTTACTCAGTCCTACTGGCTTCAGTTGGAGTACTCACACATTAAATTTACACACCCGACTTACAAATTTGAGGACTCTACCACAAGAAAGTAATGAGGATGCTTGTAATTTTCCATCTGTTTCAATTGTAAAGTTCACGTTTTAACAAAATAATGCTCTATCATTATTATATTTATAAACAAAATCTTCTCCTCTATGTCTCTGATTGCGATACTGCATAATAAAAACAAACAAATTAAGATATAGTACTTACAAATCAGAACATTCAAATAAATAAAAGCAAAGGTGTTCCAATAAGAGAATGGATGCGAGGGAAAGGTAATTATTATAAACACCTTCAGAGGGGGAAACTGATTTCGGTATTTATGTGAGGAGAGAGGTTATATAAAATGGATTTAAAAAAGAAGCAAGTTCCACAGCTATGCCCAACTGCCTGCTGATTTAAGACAATACTGATATTACTAAAAATGGATAGTGTCATATGCCAAGTGTAATGATTCTCAAAGTAATATAACTAGGTCTGCAAAACAGCAGCAAAACTAGGGTGCTTGATCACACAAGGTTTTGAGCTCTCCTAAAAAGTGTAGTTTACTCATATCCCACTAAAATCAATGGGAACTGAGGGTGCTCAGGAATTCCGAGGCGCATGTAGTACCTTATGGGTTCCTAAAAAAGGATGCAGAGCAAGATGTAGAGCATACTTTATGTATTCTGCTTGATCCCACTCAGTCCTCCCTGTATCATCTGCTCCTTAAAATTATGGTTTAATTCCTCTAAGTATCCATTTTATTGTTTTGAAGAGTAAAAACTTGGCTAGAATATAATATTTAGAGTCCATTTTTTGCTTACTCTTCAGAAAACTTACAGGCACATGAGCAATAAAAATGTATACAAGTTTATTACCATTTCGACCATGAACACCTCATTATCTATTGGTTGTCCATTCAAAATTAACAGAAACCCAACCTTTGCTCCCTTCCCTTTCTAGAACCCCACAAGCTGGGAGAATAGATGGGCTTTGTAGTGTCATGGAGACTTGCGTTTTGTTGAACTGAAATGGAAGCAAGTTAGATGTTTGAAGATCAATTTCTGCTCTTAGAAACAGCTTACGGTGAGCAGAATTTCCCAGACTAGTTATTTGCACGTGCATCTGAATGCGTAAGTTGTATACATACGTTTTTCAACCCTCACTCATAAAAATCTGACCCACAGGATTTAAAAATGAGTCAGCTGTTTTCTACTAATACAATTGCTATTGTCAGCTAAATACAGCACATCTACAAGACTCAAATTAAGCAACATCACACTGGAGAAAAAGAGGGGGAATATCAGCTAGGGGTTTATTTAGAGCTCTCATCAAAATCAGCTAATAGACTAATTTAGGGCTCCTTATCATTAACAGATTTGTCTTGGGTATGTTAAAATCTTTAGCCAGATAACTATAAAGAATATCAGTAGTAGAATCATTACATTATAGATATTAGCTAAAATATTTGTAATTCCAATTTCTGATCCAAAGTTACTCCAGAACATGTACTTTTCTTTATGTAACCATACCTACACCATGCAGAATTTACCTTTCAATTTGTGTGGTTTTTTGGTCACTGAAGAAGTTAGCAGACTTGATTAGCCATCCAAAAGGTAAGACTCTTCCATTAACTTTCCCCAAAATTTACTGCTGTAGATCTTCTAAATATTCTGGTATTAACTTCCTAACTGAAGTCACAAAGCAGCATTTGATCTTCTAATATGTAAATCCTGTTCTGTAGGCATTTACTGGAAAGATATGTATAATCTTTTTGTCCATCCTACATGTGATCTATCTGCAAACATATGCCTCCTGACTCGAATTTCTATTTGCACACTTATTATCTCCACATGATTGTATTCATTTTGTTTTTTCTAGTAAAAAGAAAAATATTGCCAGCCTGGAAAAATTGTGAAATTTTTGTTGTACTTAATTTTTAAAATTCACAATTACATTGAAAGTGTGGCTTTCCTACTCAGATAGTTACAGGAGGGCCTACATTTGCCATACGTTTTTATTGGGATAGTCTTCACTTTCTTTTCCAAACCATTATGAAGCATTACTGTGAACTCTGAAACTCTTGCTGCTCTGTTCATACATACATACATACATTTTATGGGGTTGGTGATATTTAATAGTTGTATAGCATTTGAAATCTGTGTGCTGTACAGACATTATAATTCTGATTGTAGTGCCGTATGTACAGGATAACATGAAGTGAGTGGAACAGTTGACTGGAAGTCTGAGTTGTGGGTTCTAGTCCCAATTCTGTATTTTTATTTAAAATGTCTTATCAAGTTTTCATTCTGGTCCACATTATGAAGAGGGCAGGAAAACTGGCAGACCTCTGGCTGGAGGCTGCAATATTAGGAATGTGCTGTTTCTGTGGCATCAACCCCTTTGGATTCTGCAGACACTCTTCCATCAGGATACAGATCCGCGGTTGAGGAGTATGGGACATACCACTCTGCATCATTTCTATGTGGACATGCCCCCTCTAGCCCCAAAAGTATTCCACTCAAAAGTTAATCTCAGTGTGGGAACAAAGCTGGCTCCATCTCTACCTAGGTTTCCGTATGATTTAGAAAAGATGCCAATTTATACCTAACTATGCCCTTTTTCACCTGATTACATGGTAACCCTTTGCTCATGTCTTTCTTTAGATATCTAGGCAGCTTTATATAACTATTTTCTTTAGTTGGCTTTTTGTAGATGTGAAATATGTTCATCAAATTCCTCTGAAAATTTATTGTAGCAAATGTGATATTGTTTCCAGCTGTTTCTATCCAGAACTGATATTAAACACTGGAAGATAAGAGACAACCAGATCATTTTCTCTATCAATCTGAAGCTAACTCATGGGAATTAATAACATTCAGAATGCATGTCAGATTGCAGTTGGAAAAACTAGAGTCAGATCTCAACCAGCAGCAGATGTGAAAGCAGAACACTGATCCAATTATTACCTAGCACTACAAAAACTGGAAAAATATTCTGGAGGCCAACAGAGACAGTCATTCTTTCTGGGTGGCCTGTTCGTCTTGTCTCTGACTGAGCTCCATTTCAGAGCGTCATCCAGGAGGAGGGTCTTTGAGTCACAAGGACCCATTAAAAATTCAGCTACCCTGGAATGATACCATTCTGTCTCAATACACATTAATTAGACTTGATCTTCCTGTCCATGTTGACATGAAATATAAAAAATGCATAGAAGGGGACAACCAGATTCATTAACATTCTCTTTAGTGACACATCCTAAGGGGATAACACACAGCTGTTTCAGCACATTTCCATATCATTGCTTTGCTTTCATGGGGACTGACCTTTCTGGTGGTGTGAAATTATAACAATGAAAGAGAAAGAAACCCTATCCCCATCATTCACTCACCAGAAGCAAGTGATCCAAAGCACTGGATGCTAACCACAGACTGTACGTAATGCTTCAAATTATCATTAGTGATATTACTTGTGGGATGAAAGTATTTCAATCAAGGCAAACAGCTGTAGGCTACTTACACGTTTGCAAAAGTAATGAATGCATTTTACTCTTTCCTCATGTCAGCTGTAAATTATGCTGCGTATGTTTTCAGTGGTTTTTGAGGGAATCATATGATGCAGAGATTATTTTTTTTTTTGGTATGTCCACACCCACTTTTCCTAAACCAACATCACTCTAAGAGATTGTTCAACACATTGGACAGCATCACACCAGTGATGATTCTTTTTAAGGCACAGGCTGCCCCATGACTGAAAGCACATAAAACATGCTTTTTTAAAAAAAAAAAATCTGCCAGACAGCTCTCATAGCATTATATGGCTGTAAAATCAACAGAACGCTTTAATTACTGGGAAAAAGGAGAAGGGAGGGAGAAGGGGGTTACTGCTGAAATTAAAATAATTTTTCACTTAAAAAAATGTGCTCTAGAAAAAAATCCCTTTAACCAGAGTGCATACTCCTATGTTAAACTTGGGTTGAAGACTAAAAAAAGTGCAAACAAAAGATCTACTTATAATAAAAGTTGTAGAAGTTAAAGAAAAGTGTTAGTGCACGCTCAGGCAATAACACTCACCAGGTATTCCATGTCACTAAATAGGATCCGTTTTCTTGCGTTCAAAACTGGCAAATCTTGTACTTCTAGTTAAACCTCTAGCTCAGCTGCCTTAAAATCTGCTACCATGCTCCTAATCTCAGCACGCAAACAGCAATCTGAAGCTCTTGTCCTCAGGAGGCTGATCCAATATTTATCCTTTCATTTGGGAAATGGATTGGACAAAATACATAGGATTAGGCTGAAAAGAAATATTTGAATGCAGCGATGTGGTACCCTTCCTCCAGGTGGTTGACAAATGTTGTGGGACTCTGGCCACCTCCTTATTGGTTCTACTGTGATCCTTTCATTTGAGTGTCTAACAGGACTTTGTGGGAGGTCTTTTTTTGTGTGTTTGCTTCTGTAGCAGAATTCCTTTTCAAAGCTCATTTTGAACATTTAGTTTGAGTGACTTCTATCAGTATATTACTTCTTTGGACAGTGAAACTAGCTTTTAAGAAACAAATCATCTGTCATTAAAATTTTTAAAAAGTACCATCATAGGGAATAGATCCTTCTCTCTAGAAACGGCGGCAGCAGCAGTGGAAACAGTACAGGCAATGTAGCGGGGAGAACAGGTTATGGTTTGACAGTTCCTTCAGCAAAGACATTGAGTTCTACTATTCAACCGATAATGAAATGCAATTCTTCTTGAATTGAATACTATGCAAATCCCACAAAAAGGTGTTTGCCTCGCCATAAAATGACGTCTCTGTTTACGAAATTGATGTAGTGCATATATCTGCAATTTATTCTTTAACTTTCCTAGACAAAATTCTAAATGTTATAAGGTTTATTTTTTTAAAATCAATTAGATGCAAAATTAGCATACTGAGTAAAGGAAGAGTACAGCAGGGGAGATGTGTATGTGAGCCCTGGAAAAGATATTGTGTTGCTCTGCTCTCCTGGTCCATTTTGTTAGCTTTTCTTCCTTTTTTTTTTTTGCCCCTCAGCAGGGCAGTTGGGACTACAGAGTTAAGTTGCAAGGTACTGAAAATGGCCTAGAATGAATCTCAGTTGTCACTTAGGATTGAACTCAAAATGTGAGATAATGTTGACCTGCAACTGCTGTAAGAACTATCTCAGTCTGGAGGAGGGCTTGTTTGAAAGAAAGATGAGATTTATTGCAAGATTTTGCCTTTGCTGTATATTTGATTACTTCCCCCCCCCCACTCATTAAAGGGGACAATGGGCAAAATAGCTGATCTCCAGATACTTGCACGAGATACTGTGAATATGTTTAATTCATTCCTCAAGAAAAAAACACAGTGCAAAATAATGGATGATCTCAACAAAACTAGTATTAGGAATCTGAGAATGTGAGAGAATCTGAGAATATTTAATCTAGAAAGCTCGAAATGGTTCTTGTGCAATAGTCTGAGAATATTGAATTGGCAGGAAGAATGAAGATTGATTTGTGCCAGGAGACATCTAGCGGAAAAAAACCCATCCGGTCCCCAAATTTGTTGTTGTACGTGAATACTTACCAGTGCAGAATGAGACATTATGTGTTGTAAGAGGGACTTTGATGGCTGCTAATGGTGTAATTGGGAACTATCCAGATTCCTTTTTGTTTCTCACAAAGAGAAGTCAGTGCTTCTCTACTGTAGCACAGCGGATGTAGGGCTTGGGATTTAAATCCATTCATTCTTTTGGCTTCCAGGGCTTTGTGGTCTGGTGTTTATTTCTATTTGCTATTAACATGTTCAGTGTATCTTTTAAAGATCTTCCATCCCCAGGTGACATGGGATATGGTTATCCCTGAGATCGCATGCCACAACTGAGATTAGCAGAGACACTTGCATGGGGAGGGCCTTTACTATAACTGAGAAGGAGCTAATAGGGATTTTTCTGTACGAGATCCTAGACCTTTGAACTCCAAACTCCTGCCCTTGTTTAGCCAGAGCCTAGGTTTAACATTAGGGGCATGCTGCAAAGGCCATCTATTTTCTCAAGCTATTGAGAAGGGGAGTCAGCTGGGGGCTGCAGTGGGTTATATTCATGAACTATCCTCTTGTATTTATAGAATTCTGGGGAGATTTAATTTTATGGCATAAGCACCTAGAATTTCAGATTAGCACCTGCAGGTTTTTATACATTCAAAGAAATAAGCACATCCTTTCTCTTCAATCTCTTTCAGTAACCTCTTCCATGCCTACATTACCACGTTAATGACAGAGATTCTCAAAAATGGGTGACTTCTGACCTCTCCTCCTCTGTCCATTTTTGAATTTCCAGCCACCTTTCTGATATCTCCTCTTGGATGTGTAGCCACCAACTTGCATTTAACCTCTTCAGTACTGAATTTAACTTTCCTCCGAACCCTAACTCTCTTGTGCCACTAGTTTATATTTCCATTGACATCTAAGCTACCAAGTAAGTGGTCATGGTGAACTCTGTCTTCTGTGTGGTATCAAGTTTGTTGCTGCTTTCTTTTTCATGTGTACCTCATTCTGAAATGTGACTGACTAGAAATTGAACCTTCTTACTTAACACATCTGTTTTCTTTTAGTGTTCAGAGTCAAATCTATTTATTTTAATGACCAAAAAATATTTTAGTAATGCCAAGCTTTTGGAATGCAAACAGTTCTGGGGGAGCAAATTGGATGATTTGGTGGCCAGTTCATAATCAGCAGTTTTTTTATTATCCAAATTCCATTAGCAGAATCCTGCATTACTCCATAATTTTCAAATGATGTATTTACATGTATGGAAGGCAATAGGGTGGAAAAGGTGCAACTCGGAGCCTAAACTAAAGGCATTGGTGGTTTTATAGGGTACACTGAGACAAGCACATAAAATCTTTATTACTGGTCATGGCGTAAGAGAGAGAAAAATACATCTTGACTTTCAGGTCCTTGGTTGAGTTTGCAGGGCTGGCCATGGAAATAAGTCATTTGTTTTTCAAAACCCACAGGAAACAGATGTATTTATACAAAAAGGGAAGTTAAAGGGCTCCAGATCTGCTTCATAATTTTTTGGAAAATTTTATTTAGGAAATGAGCTAATATTTATTATTTTGTTTTTGAAGTGACAAAGAGTCCTGTGGCACCTTGAAGACTAACTAAAAAAGGTGTCACAAGACTCTTTGTCACTTCTGCAATTCCAGACTAACACGGCTACCTCTCTGATTCTATTTTATTTTTAGATTTTTATTTGAGGGCTAGTAGTTTACTCTGACTTATGTTGCTTGTACCTTCTCAGGTATTTTCTCTATAGGATTTCTACTGCTTGAAAACTACTACAATGTGCTTTTCTAATATTTTCTAAACTGAGAGCCTACTTTTTCTAGCTATCATAGCTTATCTATCTGCTTCTGCATTTTGCAAGTTATGCATCTTGTTTAGTGATCTGATAGGTTTGTAATGCACTGAATTGAAGCCACCATGGCAAAATTTAATTTTCTTTTTTCTGTAGAAGATCATCTTAAATAATTCACTATTTTGCTCTTTCCTGTTTGTTTATCATAGGGGAGTTGGTCATTGTGCCTAGCTATATCCTTTTGTGGTTGATTATTTTACCACATTGTGCTGCTGACACAATGAAGCTGTACAATTATTAAGTTGTATAGTATTTTTCTTTTAAATGATGTAAGGGGCTTTTGCCAGTCTAAACAGTTTTAGGATATTATTCCTCAATGAATTCTCAACATTCCATTTTAACTCTAGTAAAATGCCATATTTTGACTTCTCTTAGTTATGTCACTCAGTTGTTCACTATTCTCTCCACGATTTAACCATATAGTGTATTGCTTTCTTGTGATGGAACAAACTTCCTGCAAGAGCACTATGATTACTGTCACTGCATTAAGTATATGCTTTAATGATCTTTGTGACACTTGGCATCTGACTGTACAATATGAATTGTATCCACTATGGTGGTCTGGTCAATATATATGTACCTTTTACTAACTTTCATTTTCAAATCTGTATTTAGCCAGGACAGACAAGGAACCCCTAGGGTGAAGTATTCATTAGTATGCAAAAAGAAACTCCTCCAGAAAGGATGTTTGGTCAGATTCACAATGGGGGGTGAGGGTAGGGACTCTTTGAAAGGCATCAAAATGTTAAAGAAAATCTTATGGTGTGGTTTCTAATTAGCTTTTATGTGAAAACTTTGTGTATCCAATTTAATGGACTTACCTCTTAAGTTCAAAGGGTTTTCTTTCTTTTAAAGATGATTGAAGGTACTTTGGAAGTAACAGATATGCAATCAATCAGGAAGAAGTTAAAGATTGTATATCGGCAGAAAAGAATTAATTAAACTAAACCAAATTGTAACTTTGAAATAAAATTGTACTTGTGCACTGATATCTAGACCAAAATGTTTTACATGCAGTAAACTTAACACCTAAATTCTCAAAAGACACAAAAATTCTTGCAAAAACATCTTAGTCTTATCCCTATTTACAATGCCAGTTCAGCACCACCAGGGATAGCAACATTGGGACCCCTGGTTTAAAAGGGCTGTTGGTGAGTCAAGCAGCTCATCATTAACTCTTCACAGAGCAGGTCCAGGTGACTTAGGAGTGAAATCCTGGCTTCATTTAAGTCAGTGGAAACACTCCCACTGACTTTAATAGGACCAGGATTTTGTCTATTAAAACACCTATTAAGGTGTTCTAAGAGTCCAGTCCTACAGTTCTTATCCAAGCAAAGCACTAGTTGACTTCAGTGGGAATTTTGCTTGTGTAAGGTTTTTGTTATCCAGACCTACGAGGAAGAGAAACAACGGAGTGGGAAAAGTTTGAAATAATTGTAATAATCCTGTAAGACTGCTAGTGGAAGCATTAAGGCTTAACACATTTCACGTAAATCAAAATTAAAATGACAAGATTCAGGATTCCTTTAAAACCAGATAATAGATACTGCACTCTTCACTCTTTTGATAAGAATGTTAAGTACATATAAGATTGTATCATTAAATGTAATTACATGGCAGACCAAAAACTCTTATATGCATGTCTGATAAATAGGCTTGGAAGGATTAGATTTGTATCTGTACATGTCACTAAATGTCAATTTCACCATACATGCACAAACTGATGAAAAATATTTTGCATTGATAATAGTCTACATTTTCAGAGAGGTGAAGTAAGAAAATGCTGCTTGAGAAATTATTAGTTTGATTTAAGGATATTTATTTTGTATATTCTGACACATCTGCTTCTTCTTTTTCTCCACACCCCAGCCTTCTCATACTATAAATTCAAAATAATAATTCAACAAAATCAAATAGTTACTGTGATAATCTCCACACATCCGCATTAAATTCAGCAAATGTTTATAGTGGTTTATGTCTTTGTTTTATCATAACAAATTTTGTATCAAAGAATCCATATAATATATTTGAAAAGTTGTAACTTACTGTTGTATGTCTCTATTGCTTTTCTTCTTCCTCGTTTTTCCACTTCCCTCCACTTCTGTCATCTTTGTCAGGAAATGAATCCTGTTGAAGAGAAAGTGCTAAGTCCTTAGCAATAAGCGGTTAATCAAATAAAAGGGAGCCTGCAAGACTCTTCTTTGCAGAATGACTTGTAAAACTACAGCTCTACTCTGAAAAGTGACTGTAATGATGGCATCGTGGGGGGGTGTCTATAATTATTATCTCTTAATGACTTCCAGATCAACTTTGCTCAGTTTGCAAGTAAACTTTTTCTAACGGCTTCCCCTGCAAACTCAACTTGATCTAAAAATCAAGCTGTGCTAATGCTACTGTTTCTTCAGGAGCCAGTAATAAAAGGTTCTGTGGGCTAAATTCTTTCCTCAATTGCATCTGCCAACCCCTTTGTCATCAAATGGTCTGCAATAAGAATTTAATTAGCAATTCTGCTGATAAACATGTCAGAATTAGGGTTTGTCTACACATGATTAACGCCATGTGTAGACATTTTTTTTTCTATTCTGGAATAAGAGTGCCTTGTTCCTGTCTAACAGGGCTCCCTGACTACTGGGGCAGTTGACTCCAAAAGCTGTAGGAGTCAGGCAGTCCAATGAACCAGCTGGCCCAGGAGTCTGGAAGCCCTGGGGTCCCTGGTCCTGGGTCAAGCCATATACCAGGACTGTCTGTGAGCTGTGGACCCTGGAAAACTGTTCCAGGACTTCCAGAGCTAAGAGTCTGGATACCCTGAGAGTCCCAGCTCAAGTGAGCTCTCAGGGCTTCCAGGATCCCTGCCACAGAGCCAGGAGTCTAAATGCTGAGAGTCCCCTCTGGAGACAGGGCTTCCAGCACTGCCTGGCAACTAGGTCCCCACCTTAAAAGTTGGGGAGCCCTGGGAATCAGCTGGCCTGGTAGTTTGTATGCCTTGGGGATCCTGGCCATTGGGCAGATCCCAGAGCTACAGTCCCCAGGAACCCTGGGATCTCAATTCCTAGGCAGTTCTACAGGCAGGCTGCTAAGGAGCTGGACAGTCAGGTTTGCACTGTGTGACTAATGGGTAAATTTTGAAACCTGCTGACAGGTTCCTTTGGAAGATTCATCAAAACTGGCAGGTTTCTTTAAAAAAAAATTCTTTCAAAGAATCTGCTTTTCCTTCAGAAAATTTCTGACCCAGCTCTACTGCTCATCTCATGGCTGCATTCATCCGTCATCACTATATAACAGCCAGCAGAATAACAATCAAACTAACACTCGTACATGTAATATTCATAAAATACAACCGGCATGTTCCATGTCCTTTGCACACATGGCATCTAGAAAAGAAGGGAAAAGGAAAGGGGGGTGCGGAGAAGAGCCCAACAGCCACTTTTTAGAGAGGAATAGCAGTTTGGTCGTACAGTAGTGTCTGATTGCTACAGAGCTGTAGCTCTCTTTTTCTGTGGAGGTTAATTGGCCAGGAAGAAGCATGATAAGCTTCTGCATTAAAGGAGTGAGCTGTAACCTGTGTTTGATTTTGACTGTGTCTGTCAACATTCCTAAAACAGAAAAAAGAGTGACAAGACAGCTAAGGGGTTAGAGAGTCTAACTTTAAAACCCTTTTCCTATTTAGTTTAATTTCATATAGCTGATTATTTATTATGGTAGTGCTTAAGAGCCCTAGTCATGGACCAGGACAGCTAGGCACTGTACAAAGACAGAACAAAAAAACAGTCCCTGCCCCTAGAAGCTGACAAGCTAAGTATAAGACAAGAGACAACAAATAGATACAGACAGATGGCAGAATACAAGGAAACAACAAGGCAATATTAGCATAATAGGCTGTGATCTCAGCATACCAGAAGCCTAACAGTTATCAAGATTTTTCTAGGCATCATGGAAAATGAGTTTTGAGTAGAATTTTGAAGGAGGATAATGCATCAGTTTTGCAAATGTTTATGGAGGAACTCCTCCCAAGCATCAGTGGACAGCATGGGAAAAAGCATGAAGGTCCTTTTGAAATTTTAACAATTGGGTGATGGAAGCTGGCATCATGGGACATTCGGAGGCAAGAGGTGACGTCTTATTAGTGAATGAGAGGTGATAGGTAGAGTGGGAATAAACTATAAAGGGCCTTGAAGTAGCTTATGTTTGATGTGATAGTAGGGAAGCCAGTAGAGAGATGAAGAGGAGGGTGACATGGTCAAAGTGATGGGCTAGGAAGATGATCTTTACAGCAGCTTTCTGAATTGATATGAGCAGATGGATGGATGGATATTGTATTGATCAAGGCCAATAAGGAAAAGTTATTTACATGTTCCCGTAATATAAGAACTAGGGGCCACCAAATGAAATTAATGGGCAGCAGGTTTAAAGCAAATAAAAGAAAATTCTTCTTCACACAGCCAACCTGTGGAACTTTTTGCCTGAGGAGGTTGTAAGGGCTAGGACTAAAACAGGGTTTAAAAGAGAACTGGATAAATTCATGGAGGTTAAGGCCATTAATTGCTATTAGCCAGGATGTTCCTAGTCTCTGTTTGTGAGAGGGTGGTGATGGATGGCAGGAGATAGATCACTTAGGTTCACTCACTCCGGGGCACCTGGCATTGGCCACTGTCAGTAGACAGGATACTGGATTGGATGGATCGTTGGTCTGACCCAGTACAGCCGTCCTTATGTTAAGGCTAGAGGAAAGGATGTTGCTGTAAGTGAGATGTGAGATGATGAGAGCCTGGATGAGAGTTTTTTAGCTACGTGGATGAATAGGGAAGGCCATGTCTTAGATGCTATGCAGAAAGACTCTGTAGATTTTAAACATAGCCTGAATATGAGGACCTAGAGAGAGGTCTGAATCAAAGATGACACTCAGCTTACAGACCTGAGTGTTAGGCAGCATGGTGAGATTGTCCACAGTGATCAAGAAAGGAGGTACTAGGGAAGGTTGAGGGAGGGGATGTAAGAGCTATGTTACAGTCAGGGCAAGTTTGAAATGATGACTAGACATTCATGATGGGAAGTCAGAGAGACAGACCACATTTTTAGTTTGGAAAGAAAGGGACAGGTCTGGAGGAGAGAAGGAGATCTGTGAGTTGTTAGCAGAGACATCGCCGAACTTGAGTTTACAGATGAGATTATGCAGAGATAAATTGTAGAGGGAAAAGAGAAGTGGACCAAGAACTGAGCTCCACAGAAAGTTGGAAGGAGATGAAGAGGATGATCTGAAGCAACAATTAGAAATATAGAAAGAAAAACTAGGAGAGGACAGTCACAGAAGCCAAGGGAGGACAAGATTTCAAGAAGAGGAGTATAGATTATTGTGTTGAAGGTAGCTGCCACATCAAGGAGAATGAGAATGGGGTATTGGTTCTAAGATTTGGTTAGGAAGGGGTCATTAGAGATTTTTGGCAATAGCAGTTTCCGTGGAGTGCAAGGTGTGGAAGTCAAATTGGAGAAGGCCTAAGGTGAAATGGAGGAGAGGAACTCCAGACAGAAATTGTAACTGCATGTTCAAGGGGTTTAAAGGTGAGAGTGGTATAGCTGTTATGATAGGAGAGACTAAATCATGTTTATATGGTGAGGGCAAAGAATCAAAGGTGAGTAAGAAGTTAAGGACCAGGGAGGGCCTGAGACTTAGTGGGAGGAAGATCAGTAAATGGGATGGGACAAATGGAGGAGAAGACCAGACAAGAAACAGCTGTCTCTGTGACATGGAGAGGAGAGAGATGTCATGATGTATTTTGTTATTTCTCTTGGAAGAAATTGGCAAGATTCTCTGCAGGAAGAGACATGGGAAAGGGGAGGGTTTGAGAAGGGAGTCAAAGGTGTTTTTTGTCTTTTTTTTTTTTTTTTTTTTTTTTTTTACTGTACAGTATTTCAATAAAAGTAAATCTAATTGCCCTCCTGGTGTCTCTTGTTTCTTATCTTGAATTAATTTTCTCATACTTAAGTATCTGTTCCTCAGTTCTAGTGTCTCTCTCTTCTGCTGTATACTTTCCCTATACTGTTTTCTTCTCCCTTCTATTTAGTAAATCTGTCTTTTTAATCCGTTTGATTTTCTTCCTCTCCATTTCCACATCATCCTGTTCAGTGTGCTTGCTGTTTTGGCCTTGTTTTCCATTCATCCTCATCTTTCTTCCACCACTTCCTTTATACAACTTTATCCCTTCTCAAACATCCAGCTGCTTTTTCCTTTTTTATTTCTTCCTACCTTCATTGCATTAGCCCATATTTGCAAATGTAAACTGTCTAATGTAGCCTGCTAAGATTCAAGATCCTCCAGTGGATTTTGGATGAATGCTAGAGGATTTTGAATCCATAAATGCTGAAATAATGTAAGCTTTGAATTTACCTCTTTGTTCAATATTTATAAGGTTCAACAAAGGCCGTATCCTGAGAAGTGCTGAACAGATTAAAATCCTATCCATTAAACAAAATGCTGTCTAGATATTTGGGCTTATGTAACTGGGAATATATACATATGTATCCTTTCTAAACTACTGTAATTATTTTTCATTTTAAAAAGAGGCACTGGTTATCATAATTAGTCAAAATAACAAAAATTAAGATAAGAAACTGAAACAAATATGTACATTATTACAGCTAGTCCAGTCTTTTATGATCAGCATAATTGTGGGTCATTAGTATTTCAGCAGGAACATAAATGTGCAACAGCAAATACTCTTTCAAATTCAGTTAGAAAATGATAGATCTATTTTCAAGAGAGAGTGCTGTAAAAACCATAGAATAGCTGTCTCTTTTCCGGCAAAGCTTTTGGTTCAGGGGCTTTTGTCTTCAAGCATTTAATCCTAAAGAGGTTATCTCATGTTGACTTTCATTCAATTTCTATCACAGCATTTTTTTTCTGCAGTCCATCATCTGTTTTGTGAGCTGGGTTGCTGTCAAGTTCAGGGAGACTTTTTCCCAAATATAGTTCTTCATATTGCGGTTGTTCTAACTGAGGACATTTTCTCTCATTGCAGACTGTTTTGTATTTCTTTAAGGCAAGTGAGGCATTCTAGGGGTTAGTTGTAATTTGTTTTCTTCAGTGGATTTCCTGTCATGCACAAATGTAAAGTTTTCTTCACCCTTGGTCAAGACTTTTGTTTTCCTCGCTTATGCGCGTCTATGTTTGCCTTCACCACAGGTCATAAAGTATACTTACCTAGCTGAGTTGAAGCTGATTCTCAGTGGATGCCTGACAAAAGCTAATCTACTATTCTTTAACTTAACTTTGGTTTTACCATTATATTCAGGATCACAAGGTCACAATGCATTTATGTGTTTTCTTCTAGAGCAACCTGGATTATACTATAATTCAAATCTATCCGATTATTTAAGACTGATCTAAAACTTCAGTGAATCATTCTGACAATTCCATTTAATCCTCTATGTTCAGATGCTCATCATGTTTTACTGCAACAAAGAAATTACTTTAGCTGACAAAAATAGCCTTATGAAGTGAGAGATTTACGCACACAATAGTGTCTAAGCACATGCACATTGTCAGTGTAACATACCTCTGCAGTGCCAGGTGCAATGCCTACATAAAAGTCCATCTGCTCACTTCCTGCTCCAAAGTACTCAAAGCTGAATCCATTCATACCAAAACTCTGCTCTCCACATTTTTCTTCTTCAGCTAATTCTTTGGGCTGGCAGAGGTGTGGAGAAGGCAGGAGATGGGATCTCAAAGACTTGGGATATTTACTATCTATCATTCCAACCCATGGAATGCTAGGACCAGTAGTCATGCTCTTGTTTAATTTCTATTGGCCATAATCATTCCCTGTGTGGAAAAAATCTCTAAGGAGTCTGAACAGTTGGAAGGCTAAATTACAGATTTATTTGCTGCAGCACATAAGTCTGTGAAGTATGGAGAACTAAGGGTCTATGTTCCAATAATGGCTCTAGTGTTAGTGCTTTTAATAAATATGGTCTAATTTGCCAGGGTATCTATTGTGTATTCTCAATAATATAGATTAATATTTCAAGATACAGAAAATTGATTAAACATCCGTGGTGATACAACCTTTCACCAAGTGATATTTCATCTGCGGTAAAATTTCTTTGCACTGTATTTTGTCAAGAACATTTTGTCTGGAATGTATATCCCACAGTAGTTTAAATAGGATTTTGACTTAGGAATCTTAAATCCAGAGTCTAATATGTCTCCTACTGGAATTAAACATCACCCACAAAACCTATAATACAGATGTGAATCCCACAACACTATCTCTGCATGCAATAAAAAATCTATAACAGGTCAAGATGCAAACAGACTATATGTTGGAGATGGTAATGCACAGTTTTTCTAAGAAAGGAGGTGGCATAATTTAAAGTAGTTGCTTTTTGGTAAGAAGCAATATGAAAAAGTATTAAGTGTGATTTGTATTTGATGTTAGCAGTGAGATTTCAAGTGGGCCTTGGTTTAGAAGATTTAACTGAAGATAGAAAAAAGATGTATATTTCATCAGCTGAAGAAATAAAGGAAGACAGCAAGCGTAAAACGGATATGCCAAAACAGTCAGAAACCATAAAAGAGGTTTGCTTTGTGCTAATTATGAAGTTTTATACACAATATGTAGTTTGTATTTCCATTCACTGCTTTTCTGAAAAACATTTCCCTTTTTACTCTTCCTTCTGCCTTCTCTCACAGAGGATATAGTTCATGATGATCTACTCTCTTTCCCTCTGGAATCAGTGTCTGTAGCCAAGTCCACCTTCCTGTGCCAAAACTAAGTAAACAGGCTTGACATATGAGGTCCTGCAATAGTCAGAGTTGGAGAACAGAGTCCTCCGCGGGCGGCGGCTGCTGCTGCTACAGCCTCACACCACTCACATTAAGTGGGAGGATTTTCCATTTGATTTATTTTGTGGATCCACTGCAATACCCACCAAAACCTTCCAGCATACTCCCTCAGAGGATGTCCTCTCTCACCTCCCACTGCAGTGAATAGAATTCTAATGAACTTTGCCCCATCTTGTACACTGCACAACCCCACTGCTTCTGCTTTCTTTGGGACCTTTCACCCAAATGAAGAGATTGGGGTCAGGATTTGCCTCTGGGAACTTAATGTAACGGTATTATATTTACCCCTGTGGCTTATGTAACTTTAGTGTCCTGACACTGGAGAATAAATTCACAATTTAGATAGATTATAAAACATTTGCCTGAATCAATTATGTCATTGCAAATACGCAAATAAAGGGTAATTGGGATCTCAGAACTGTAGGGAGATGTTTCATAAGTGATCAAAATAAAGGTGTATAAAATGCCTCTGGTCAAAATTTTTTACATCAAATTAGACACCTAACCCCACATTTAGAAACCTACATGAATGGGCTGATTTTCAGGAGTGCTGAGCATCCACAATCCCAACTGAAGTCAGAGGGAGAGCAACAATTCTGAAATTCAGTCTATTTGATCAGATGACTAAAAGTCCTGTTAGATGCCTAATATTTGAACTTGGGTAACTAAAATGTTGGCTGCTATTGTTTTTATTGTTGTAATACATGTTTCTAAGGCCTCAATCAGCATAGCATCTAGGAATTTGCAATACAGGTATTTAATAGTAGGTACCAATGAGAAAACAGTTCTTGACCTCTCCCCCTCACTAATAAATTTGGGTAGATGAAGAATACCTTAGGGAGGGGTGGTCCTGAGTATTCAGCCAAGGTAATTTCAAACTCCATTATTAGAACACTGCCTGCAGAAAGATGAATCCTGCATCAGACCCTGAAAGTATGGTAATTCAGATTCAACCTGATCTCTGCGGAGAGACGTGAATTCCACAACTGGGTGCCTCTCCTTGAAAACATCCTGCATGCTGACTATGCAGTTTTGAACCTTGGTTGTCTCAGCTGTAGCATCCTTATCAATTGCAGCTGTTGCAATGGGGAATGGAGTAAAGAGTGTTTTTTCAGATAATAGGGCTTTAATTCAGCAGAGTAAGAAAGAGATCCATTAGTTTGAAGTGAACCATAGTTTCTGGGAAGACTTAGAGAGTGTACCAAAGTAGAGTGCATTATAATAGCCCATTTCTGGAGATGACAAATGCATGGATCACCAAGGCAATATCAGAATCTAAGAGGCACAAGCATAATTTCCTGGCCAGGCAAGTACAGAAAATATTCTATTCAATTTGTCCTCTGTTAGATGGGTAAGGAGTTGAATGAATAAATAAATAGACAGAGTTATCAGGAGTACTACTGTAAATCAGGAGTAATTCCATTCATGTCAATGGCCTTAAACCAATTTAAAACTAGTGTAAGCCACATCTGAATCAGAATGTCATATTTTCCTGTGATATACATGGAATATAAGAATTAACCCAAGGAGATACTTATTTAAAAATCAGAGGGAGTTATAGACTAAAACAATGTTTTTAAAAATATTAAACCAGTAACAGTCTATTTAACAGGTGGTTAAAATCTGAAATATCAATAGCCACTGAATATATCATACAGTATTATTTAAACTCAGTTTTCCTGGGCCAAATTACAAAATATGTGAGAGAAAATCACTTTTCCCATTTGCTCACCCTGTCTAAGCTGCACGTTTTTATCATATACCGGTTGCAGGATATTTCAGAAACCTAACTTCCTCCAAGGTGGCATTCAAGTGGCCAGCTTCCATTTCATTATCAACTCTGTCTGCTTTAGCATAGGACCAGACCAAACTGAACTGCTAGAGGTCACTATCAACAGCCACACTTGTAGTCATTTGAAGCATCAAGAAACATGAGCTGGACATGACAGGCAAGCCTAAGAGGTTGTGGGTAACCCACATTTTTCATGCAACACTGCTTTGCCAGAAGTCGCCTCCCTCTTCCTTGCCACAAAGGAGCTTGTTGGCCTGAATTTCTGTCTCTGGTAAACAAAATGTTGTAACTCCTAGAACGACCAGTCTGGAGCAAGTTAATTTTGCTTTTTTTTTTTAGTTTTCAAATTCATCTCAGAACATTTTTAATTAATATCATAATGATGAAAATCATTTTCATGAGACCAAAACAAAAAAATCTTTTTTTTTTTGCTACTTATGCCTAAAGTAGAAACTTTTAAACATAAGCTTAGATTTTTATTAGGTGAAATGCTGGCTGCATGAACCAAATACCCTGGGGGTACCTCAAAATGTTATCAAGCACAGCTGATACCATTGAAATTACCGAAAGGTAGACTGTCACGCTCTGAGGTGGTTATGTGTGGATCAGGCAGAGGCACCTTTTACTACTCCTCTCTCTGAAGGATTAAGATGGTTTGTGAAAAATCAATTTACCTATGAAACATCTCCTTGCATATTGTTTCATAAATATCCACACTGCGTAAACATAGACCTAGGTGAGGGGTTCTCAAACTGGGGGTAGGGGTTCCTCAGGGGGTCACGAGCTGTCAGCCTCCACCCCAAACCCCGCTTTGCCTCCAGCATTTATAATGGTGTTAAATATATGAAAAGTGTTTTTCATTTATTGGGCGGGGGAGTTGCACTCAGAGGCTTGCTATGTGAAAGAGGTCGCCAGTATAAAAGTTTAAGAACCACTGATCTATGACCAGATTAAACTGGTTAAATCCAGAACAACTTCAGTGAAATAGAAATGTGCTAGATTTGTGTTGGCATAACAGATCAGAATCTGGCCCTTATACTACAGTCAAATCACTCACATAAAATATGGTTCTGAGTGTCAACAATATATAATCAACCTTTTGTCTAGGTAACTAACATGTTCACTCTCTCTCACAAGACAACTTTAAGAAAAGCAGTAAATAAAACAGAAGTTACTTACCATCCATGAAAGGCTCCTATGAAGGGTATAGTTGGTGCATGAGTGCTATTTTTAGGATTAAATGCGATTTTACACTTTGAATGCCAGTCTCTTAATCCTGACTTCAGTTTTATTTCCATATGCTTATCAGTTCTCAATATTCCTGAAAATAATTTCTTTCTGACTGGCTTTTGCATACCTGTATTTTCCTGTCACCCCGGGATGCAGTATAGAAGTGGCACTTTTCCAGCCTCTGCAGTGGCCAAATCCCTTAATGAAAGAACATACATGGAATATGCACTGCTGATGCCCATCAACTCTTTCCACTAATGTGTCTAGATCATAGCATAAATTAATTTATTTTATCTGGATTTAGACACAGAATTTTAATTTTTTTAAAAAAAACTTGACTTTTCACTAGTATAATCTCTTGAATTAACTTTCCTATATACAGCTGCATTTTTTTTTAAAAAATGTGCTTTAAAAATTGAAACCTGAAAAATAATGTTGCTGTTGACACAGAATTTCAGTGGGAAAATGGAGGGAAAGAAAAAACATGAACATATTATAATCGTAACAAGTAATATTTCAGTCCCTGTCATGTCCTGGAAAATAACTACTATATTTTCCTACTCAATATTATGCCAAATTTGTGATTTTTTTGCATAGCTTATATTTGGCCTTCAAAATCAAAGGGACGCTTTCAACTTACATTTGGCACAAAATTAAATAAATTTCCCACAATTAAAAAAAATCCCAGTGAAAACAGATGTTTTAAAAGAAATAGACAATTCTGCAGTGTCTGAAACCATTACATTGCAGCGCTTAGCACCTAAAAGTGAAAGTGATTATAAATCAAAGCAAAACTAGCTTCATTCTCCAAGCTGAGAAAAATAATGAAAAAGAAAGGGGATAATCATATCAAGTAAATTGGAGTTTAATATTTTTTTAACTTTTAATTATGGTATTGTTAGTAATGTGAGTTTTGTTTGTTTTTTTTTAAAAAAGTGTGTGTTTACATATAGGATCAACTCCTTAACTGGTGTAATTCATCATAGCTGTGGATCTGGCCCCATATTCCAGAAAAATGTTTTCTTTAATCCCTTCCAAGTAGTTTAAATTACAGCATCTGCTTAAAAATAAAATCAGACAAAAGTGCAATTTTTACCTAGTATTGTTACAAGTTGCACCTAATATTACTCTATCAAAAAAAAATAAACTGTGTTCATGTCAGTCATTGCTTTTTGCTGTCATGTCCTAATGCCCACGTTTACTCTACTTGTGTCCACTCTTTTTGTTCATCCCTCTTCCTCTCCATTTATAAAGTTCCTACTCACCTTAGTACATGAGTATCTCAGCTTTACATTAGCATTAACAGTAGATTGTGATCTCCCATAATCAGCATGAAGATTGTGTAATATAGTTTGAAATGAAGTTCAGTAATCACTTGCATCACAAGATAGTCATTTAACAAACATGTTGGTTTAAATTTAATATTCCTAATATATTGCACTGATATAACTGTCAGTTGTTGTTCATGTGTCTCAGGAGAAATTCCCCTCAAAGGACTTGATCTTGCTGTGATTTAAGTCTATGGGAGTTCTACTATTTTAAGTAAAGACATGATACAGTCTCCTATAATACTGACAAGAAACACAAGTGCATTCCCATGTTTCAGTACAGATAACCACCCCTAGTTTTCTATAGAAACAATAGTACTGTATCTGGTTATCCTGGGTTCACAATATGTAGCAATTCACTTTTTATAATTTAAGGATTATTATTATTTTTTTTCATTTATCTTTGGGTAATATGTATATCCAAAATTCCATTTTGCTATGTTGTTGTTATATATGCAAGAAAAGTAGTCCCATAATTATATGCTTAGCTGACCTTTATGCGCTTGTACAGTCCTGTTATATTGGCTCAGGTCCCGACTTCCAGCGTGTACTCTTCAGAATCGGTGGTCAAAGTCCTCTGGTCTCATATTATCTTAAGATGCATGAAATCACTGATGGTGTGTCAAGCTCTTTGACTTACAAGATGAATCGTACTGAAATTTGCAAGCTACCATATCCTTTTCTGCTGTAATCTGAGCTGTATTTTTATAAACATTCTTTTAAGCCTTTAACTAAAATGGCTTAATATAGCCAAAAGAAAAAAAAATGAATGCATTTCTAAAGTCTACCCATGCATTTTGTTTTCTTTTTCCATTATGTTCAAGATAGATCGACAGTTTTTTCTTCGCTAGACTAAAACAGACCACAGAATATCTCATCAAGCGGTTAGAGCAGAACAGAAAAGCTTAGCAGCTGTACAGCATAAAGATGGAATGTGATTGGTCCCTGATCCTGTTATCCCTTAACTAACATATTATTTTAAATGTCTACATGAAACTTCTCCATAACTTTATCAAATATTTTGTCTTTTAAATCCATATATCAGAGATAAGTCTGAACCAGAAACATAAACCCCAAACTTTCCAAAATATTAGGGAAATTCATACCTGAATTCCTGCTTCACAGCTCAGCCTCTGTCTATTTTCAGCCTGAACCAGAACCCTGCATCCAAACCTCTAAATAAGTGCAAATTCAGATCTGAACCTGGATATCTACTGTGTGATCTGGTCACATCTCTGGTATGGGTCTGCCTAAACCTTGGGAGATTATATCTGTTGTGTTGTGGTGGCTACAGTAATGTACCTACCACTTGTGTTTATGTTTTAAACCAATGGGTTTGGGAACTGAGGGTTTATTAATTAATTAATTTTTGTTCTTTCCTTCTTGTATAATTGTTTCCAGCTTGTCTGTTTTTGGTAGATTTAATGATTTCCTATAAAGATTAATACTTGAGTTCCCTCAGGCATTTTCTGATGTGAATTTTCATAGTTGAGATCTCCAGTGTACCAAAATGTTTTTACATGATAGATTGGGGGGAACTGTTCTGCAACTGTTTGGCAGTTTATTTCATTTTTGGTAGGGGTTTAAATATCAATATTTATTTTAGTTACGCCAGATCAGAATTTTTAGTATTAGAGAGAGTGCTTTATAATTATTTACGCAGTAGTTAATACAGTTTAACTGAAGTCACAGTTCACTTACACAGTACATTAATGCCAGTAGATATTGTGAGCCTGATTCTTCTTTCCCTCCAGCTGTACTCCAATGTAATTCCAATTACTTCAATATTTTAGGGGGCAGGTTCTGACCTTTGTTACATCAGTTTAAATCCAGAGTAACTCCAATGAGTATGGCAAATTCTGCAATGGCATGTGGTACACTGGATGATTCATTTATGTCCTTTTCCATTTTATAACTTACTTTTTAAAATATTTTTGAGGTTTCTCTTATTTTCTTGAAATGTGCAAGACACAAGTTAGCAGTCTTGTTACTAAGCTGACTAATGGGATAAGTCCAGTCTTTTTGTGAAGCCTGGTTATGGGAGATTAGGCTAAAAATATTGTTAAATTATTCAGATTGTGAGCAGAGGTCCCCAAAAATAAGTTATCTGCCTTGTGTATGGGGGTGCTGAGGCAGAAGATTCCTGCTATTCTCTCCGCTTGAAGCACCCACACTGGGCAGGCATCATTTGTCCCTTTATATATAAAAGACTAAATAGGCAAATTAACCCATAAGTGGTTCATACATCAGCTTTTCTAGCAACTTTTGTTGTAATATACAATGTGCATCATCTTTATTTTCAAAAATGTTCAGATTTTCTCTCTGAAAAGTGTGAATTGTGAATTCATGAATCATAGGTTTTATTGCAGTCTCACTTTCTAAATGTTGGAAACACTGTGTAGCCCACATCCAAGTCAATCCTAAAAAACAAGATATTGATGTTTTTCATAGCTTAAAACCATCTATTCATTTCACAGGTAAAACAGAACAAGATGGATGATCTTTCATGCTTAATGAAATATAATATAATATATAATATATTATATAATATATTATTTGGTATATAAAATATAGTATATTATATTATAATATATTATATAATATAATAATGAGCTGCCTCCTGCTCATTGATATATATATAGTATATTATACAATAA
>ML677366.1:17689470-17707303 GCA_007922305.1 Dermatemys mawii
TGATATATATAGTATATTATATAATATATATAATAATGAGCAGGAGGCAGCTCAGGAAGGCATGTTAAGAAAACTGTAAAAAAAAACAAACCAAAAATAACCCTGAAACATGGACAAATATCTACATTTCAGTGCACCACTCAGATCCTGACACAGCACGGAACATGATAAAATAACTTAAGTTCACAATTTTGGCGGAGGACTTTAGAGGATCTTTGGAGATGAACAGTTCCTTCCTTTGTCATTAATGGCACATGTTACAAAGTCATAATTTACATGAAAAAGAAACTCCTTATCTTCAGAAAATATATGTAGGAACTCAAGACAGACTCTACTGAACATACAAAGCAAATAAAAGGAGATGTCATAGAATCAGAGTTTAAAATATCATCTTCCTCACAAAATACTTCCTAGACACAGAAATGTTGAGTACAAAAGTCCATTCTGTTAACACTAAAATTATGAAAACTAGTCCAGTAGTCAGCACTTTCAAAGATAAATAAAAACACCAGGCAACAACTGGTGTACTAATTTTTTTTGGGAAATACAAAACCACCTTCACTGACAGAGGAAAAAGTATCTCATTAGGGGAGCTAAAGCAAACCATTGAGTTTCAATCTTTGTAAAAACCAAACCCCTTAGGCTTGCTTGGCAGAGCTCACAAACTCACTGCCACTTTGTTAATGATGGAATAAAAAATAAGTATACAATGTACTTAGCTACCATCAAGTTACATTACTCAAATTGCTACTAGAAGTTAATGTTGCTTTCACAAGATCCTTCTGCCATCAACTACAATTGCTCTGAAAGTGATTTTCTTACTGTATATGAGCAGCCGAAGAAGGAAGAACAGAAAGAGTGTCTGGAAAGAATGAACTGAGGTGGGACTGCTATTTTAATTTAATGCCAACTACACTTTATAGATCCCAAACTCAATACGTTGTTTTAGAACGAAAATCCACTAACAAACTAGCTAGTATTGAGTAAAGGGCACAGCTTATAGAATCCATCTAATAATGTGAAGCCTACTCAGTTGTGACAATTTACTATACAATAGCTTATCTTTTGAAAACTTGTATAAGGAATTTAGGGTGACAGAAGAACAAAATCTTGTGGGATCTTCCGTTACAGAGCACGTGGGGCAGATAAGCAATTATTTAAAACTATTTTGTCATCTCTTTGAAGAAAAGTAGGGTAGAATCCACAAAGAGATTTAGGCATTGTGACACTGAGTGTTGTGGTGCCTAGAAAATCACAGGAACAACACAGCAACCCACAAAGCCTGAGCTAGGGACCTAGGGTCCCTATATAATGAATAGAGAGAGATAGGTGCCTTTGAATGTGAACCATAAAACCAGCATGTTAGGTCGGGAGCTGCCTCAGTTACTCAACGGGACATACTGACCAGAGGACTATGTGCTAAGCCCTGCCTCTTTCTCAGAGAGAGGTACCTAAGTCTGGGTTGCAGGGAGGCACCCATATCACTTGTGATCGAGCAACTGGGGGAAGATACGTGTTCAGCTGCCTAAGTCACAGGTCAGTCTGAAACAAAACAGTCAGCCTCTGTTATAATCTTCAGCCAAATGGTAGGGTACTCACCCAGGATGTGGGAGCCCCCTTGGTTCATGCCCCCCTCTTTCTGATGGGGAGAAGGGATTTGTCTAGGGGTCTGCCGGTTCTCAGGTAAGTGTCCTAACCACTAAGCTATGAAATACTCTAATGTGGCATGTCCTCAAATTCTCCTATTGAAGTTGTTCAACTTTAATTACATATTTTAATAATGATGTCTTAACTAGACTGAATGCCTCTATAGTCTAGTGCAGGGGTCGGCAAGCTTTCAGAAGTGGTGGGTTGAGCCTTCATTTATTCACTCTGATTTAAGGTTGCACATGCCAGGAATACATTTTAACATTTTTAGAAGGTCTCTTTCTATAAGTCTATAATATAGATCTAAACTATTGTTGTATGTAAAGTAAATAAGATTTTTAAAATGTTTAAGAAGCTTCATTTAAAATTAAATTAAAATGCAGAGCCCCCCAAGACTGGTGGCCAGGACCCGGGCAATGTGAGTGCCACTGAAAATCAGCTCACATGCTGCCTTTGGCACGCGTGCCATAGGTTGCCTACTTCTGGTCTAGTGATTAGGGTACTCACTTGAGAGGTAGCAGTTCCCTCTTCAAATCCTTCCTTCCTCCTGAGGAGGAAGAGGGATTCAAACCAGGCAGAAGGTCTCCCACATCATAGGTGAGTACCCTATCCATTAGGCTAACAGTGTTAAATGGGAGTTCTCTCCCCATTCAAGCTGTTTGGCGTGAACTTGCCTGAGGGGCCTCATCTGGTAGGTGGCCTCTCAGCATACCTACTGGATCAGGAACCTGCACACAACTTATCGGGCCAAATGGCTATCTTTCCCAGTTTGTGAATCACCCAGGACCTTCCACAGAAGACAGGCACCCAGATACCTGGAATGAAGCTGCAAAGCGCATACTCCAGAGGCAAAAATGTCAGTGCTGAGTGAGTTTAGGCTCCTACAGGGTTAGGAAGTAATGGAAAGACAGTTTTGTGGTTCACAGAGGTGCCTAAAAATATGACTTAGATGCCTACCAAGGAGACTTAGGTGCCTAATTACCTTTGTGAATTGCACCTGTAATCGTTCCATCTATCCCAGCTTGAGTCCACAGTTGTATGAATAGTACCCATGGTCAAAGATCAAGAAGACAGCTGATAGACCTAAGAGAGTTAGCCTGCATACCAAGATTATCAACCAGCAAGATCAATGAAGTTTCTATGCTACATCCATTCCAAAAAGCAAATTGACTGGAATCAAGGAAATCTGAATATTGAAACAGGGCAATACCTGAAGAGTTTGTCAGCATCAAGATTTTTTTTCTTTATTTATTTGGAGCAAGGTTGTAGTAACTGCTTCTTTCAAAGAAGCTGGCATCTTGCTTCCCTGTGGGGAAGTACTGAAAGTCAGCTTCACCAGTGGCCCATCACCTCCCCATTAGCCTTTTCTGAGTTACAGAGCTTCAAGTGCATCTGTTTATCTCCACAAAGAAACAAAGCCCTGCTCAGGACATTTGTCTACAACTTTTAACTCTGTCAGCTGGGCTTGTGAGGAAAAAGGAACTAAAGAAAAGGGCTTTGAAAACTCATCATCTGTTCTGCTGTTGACATAGTTGATTTCCTCCATAAAGAATTAGACAAGAATTTAGTTGAAAATATCCTCAGGGTTCAGGCTTTTGCCATAAAAGATTTTAAAAGCAATGTAATAGCATTTTTCTTGGTCTTCAGCCCCCCCTCTGAATAAGTTCCTTGAGGTCATAGTTAATATCTGGCTTAGGTCAAGTATATGGCTCTACTATGTAGCCTTAACTTAATTCTAAGGAAGTTCTGTAAATCCTTACTAGAGACCTTTAGTTCAGATCCATTTTATTTCCTATTTTTTAGTGTGGTTGTTAACTCAGCTATGGAAATAAGGGAGTTGAAGTTAGATTCTGTAGAATTTCAAAAAAGACTGGTAGCCTGTACACTTCCTATTTCTTCTCAGAAATGGCTGTCTAAATTCCTCTTCAAGAATGGGATTTCCTCACCCAGTTTTACCTAAATTCTTTGCCATTATATAACTTTCATATCAGGAACACTAGACTTTGATCATTTTGCATTTTTATTTATATATTTGTTTGAAGCTTTTAAAAAAAATCAGATTCCATAAACACGTCTCAGTATCCTATAGGAAGGGGAAAACAATGATTACAAGAAAGGAAGATAATGAAAGATTCTCATCACACACATTCAATGAAAAAATCACAAAAAATATTAAAGCAGCATAACCAACAAAATTAAAGATGTTTGTCACCCAAGACCCAAAATAAAAAAGACGATAATGAGTTAAAGAACTTATCTAGAAAGATCACTTAGGGCACCAGGAAGTAGCTCTACAGTGAAAACAAATTAATTTCATTAGATTAATGAAGTAAAGAGTCTTTAATAATACCTTCAGTGGAAATTGCACTACAACTTGTATCCAAATCTGCTTCAGGATTCCTTAACTAATTTGAAGTCAAGAAACCATATGTTTTGATCATCGTCAAAGAGAAGATTTTAAATTCCCATCCAAAATCATACCCAAATTGGCTGGAAAGAAGACAGCTGCTTGGGCACCAATGTATTCCAGCTGTAAGCAACTTTTGTATTGAATTATTTGTCTCTGATATGACAAGATCATCATCTAAGAGAAGGTACATTTCTTTTTTTATCTCTTCAATATTAATACAGATTATCTCCCAGGTATTAATTCTCCTGGCCAAGATCCTGAGAAAGTTAAATAATCCGATTGATTTCATTTGGGTGTGCAGTAGAAAGCTTTTTTGCCTGTTATCTGAGAGTCTTTCCAATTTAAAATCTAGTAAATAAACCCAGTAAGTGTTTCATACATCTAATCTCACAATCCTGGGTTTAGCAGGCCAATGCTCAAACCACTGAGCTATCCCTCCCCGCTTAAAATGGAGATATACCAATCTCATAGAACTGGAAGGACCTTGAAAGGTCATCGAGTCCAGTCCCCTGCCTTCACTAGCAGGACCAAGTACTGTCCCCTGACAGATTTTTTGCCCAGATCCCTAAATGGCCCCCTCAAGGATTGAACTCACAACCCGGGTTGTTTCTACATCCCCAATTCTTAAATACCAAGTAATCTCAAGGTTTTACTTTTAATTTCCATAACATTTTAATGATTAAGGAGAACATGTTATTGATAAGCGAATCTCAAGGTTGATTATTACTTTCAGCCTCACTTGATATTTTTACTCTCATTTTGCACATTTTTCTCAGTAGAAATCTTGCACTGCAAGGAACTGAGTGCCAGGAACTGAAAATGAAATCCTGGCTCCAATGAAGTCCCATTGACATCAAGCAGGCCAGATTTTACCCCAAGTGACAGAATGTTCATCTGCTGATTTTACTGCTGAAGCACTGGAGCAGACCTTGGGAATCTTTCCAATGGCTTGGAATGAAGCTTTCTTTTTTCCTTCTTTCTTGGCATTTTCTTGTACTTAAGAGCCACTGAACTAAAACCATGGAACAGATCTCTGCAGAAGCCTCAAGTCTAACAAAAACTAAAAATCAGTTTAGAGTGAAACAGCAATTCAGACCATTAGGATCAGATTCATGCTGAGGAATACAGTCCCATTGAAATAAATGAAACCGGGAAGGTGTTGGGTAGTATTCAGTGTGAACAGGGGTGGCAGAATCTGTCCTTTTGTAAATAAGGATCATCGTGGGAGGTCCTAATGTCAGTGACAGGATCAAGCCCTACCATGGGTTCTCAAACTGGGGGGGTCACGGTAGGGTGACCAGATGTCCCGATCCTATAAGGACAGTCCCGATTTTGTGGTCTTTTTCTTATACAGGCTCCTATTTCCCCCCCACCTCCTGTCCTGATTTTTCACATTTGCTGTCTGGTCATCCTAGGTCACGACCCCTCAAGAGGTCACAAAGTTGTTATGTGGGGGTTGCAAGTACGCCTCCCAGCAAGCTAGTAAGTCTGCTGTGAAAAGTGGTATTAACAAACATATAAATATCACTTTAAAATAGTGTTAAACTAAAAATACTTTTTAAAATATTTACATGGGGATGCGGGTCGCACTCAGAGGCTTGCTGTGCAAAAGGGATTTGAGAACCACTGCCCTACAACGACATGGAGGAGAGCAATGCTTCCACCAGCTTCCTGGCAGCTGGCATCTTATTGCTGTGAATCAGGTTGATTGACAGAGGTGAAGTCCAAGGATAAACTGAAGTCTATGAAGATGTTCTTGCATTCTTATGAACAGACTCTCTCCAGCAATGTAATTTCAGTGTTTTCCATTGTTAAGTAACAGTTTAAAATCCATGCAGAAATCCACAGGAAGGTAAATCAGACTATCTCTAGAAGTGCAGGCTTCATGGAGCATGAAGAGCATTACCTGCAAATTGTTCTTTGATGTGAGACCAGAAATAGAGGGCACGTATTAAGGGATTAGATCCAGGGCAGGGATGATCTTTTGTCTTTGTGTTATTGGTAATGGAATGGCAAAAAGAGAATAGCTAAAACAAAAGAGCTGAGAATACAGGGCTGTGACTGGCTGCCTCTGGCTGCCTGACAACCACAAGCACACAGAATATCCTTCAGTCTGGTTTAGTGCAATTATGTCACAGGGCACAATTTCCAATTAAAATATCACCTTTCCTTTTGCATAGTTTTTTGTATTGCACCATCCTACCATTAACCAGTCCTGTAACTGTCTTGAAATAAACTTTTATTATGTAATTGAGCATTCCACATGCTTAGGTTACGGTGTGAATAATGCTGAACCACAACAGTCTGTTTTTGTGGGTTCTTGTTTCTCGGTAGGAATCCTTTCTACCATTCATTTCACGTAATTGTCTGATGATGCATATATTATTATGTAAACTGGTAATTCAATACTAGTCAAATAGTTACAGTTTGATTATTGTAGTATCTTTTTATAATAACACAGATCTGAACTGAATGTGGTTTCGGAGGGTAACTTTGATTTTGTCCTTCTGTAAATTTGATTGGGATATAGCATACCAATTAACTTCCCAAAATGTCTGAAAATAGAAATCTTTTCACTTGACTGGAATGCTAGCACACCAGTTGCTCCAACTTATCAAGAAGTTATTAAAGAGACACAACGGCTTAGAAGAAAATTCCGGAAGGATTATACTGTGTAAGTTTAAAGCAGTTTTCAAAATACATGTGGGCATTAGAGTGATACCAGTCCAGATACTAACCCTGTCTTCAGCTGGTATGTAAATAATTACTATCTATTGGATTGACACATATACTACATGTCAAAAATAAAGATTTGATTACCTCCTCCCCACACTGAAGTAAATGACAAAACTCCCCATGATTCCAAAGGGGAACAAGAGCAGGCTCCATGTGCACGAGATATGAAACCAGTGAATACTGTGCTGGAGAAGTGCTTGTCAATAGGATTAAGATAATACAGAATATTAATATGGCACCAGGCAATGCTGCTGCAGTTAAAAGTCTAGCAGTATCTTTACTATAAATCCTTTTGGAAATATTTAGATCTCCTCTTTGCACAGTAGGAATAAACTCACTCTGAAGCCATTGAATGTTACATTCATAGCTGTTCTATTAAGATAAAAACCATCCTTCATATTGCATCAGTAACTATAACGCACACTACTAGGATGCAGTACCCGCTGTTCAAGTTCTCTGCTATTTTTTAAAAAACACACTACTTTAAATATGTACATTGAGTTCTTTTAGCTATATAAGTGCAGAAAATATTTTGCATCTTGAGTCAGAAAAAAAGCTGATTTAAGGACACATGATTCTGGAAAGACTTCCTTGTTTTAAACATGGTCACTGGACATTTAGGAGTCTGAGCTATGCTAAAAACTCCCATCCATACTGTTTTCTTCATGCTTTCTGGGTAGTGGCTGTTTTACCAGATGTTTGTATAGTGCTTTGGGGATGTTTAGTTTTACTATTATTGTTATGCAGAGATTTCTTCACAGGTAAGGCAAAGGGATGGGCCTCAAACTTGTATAACTTTCCCCTTCTTTGTGGTCCCTCTCCTCACTGCCCATATTTCAATAATTAACAGAGCTCAATGCTTTCTTATAACTGTAAAAGTCCAACTCATTGTCAATTTTTATTTCTAACCCTTACTGTTTGCATAGTTTGTTTCTGCTATGTTTCTTTGATCGCTGGAGAAGTTTTAAAATACCAGCCATAAAGTTTTATCAACTTCTCTTTTAAATAACAAATAAAAGGTAAAAATTCCTTTTTCTCATATTTTCAGTGACTGCATAAAATGCTTGAGTACATTTCTTATGTGTGCAACTTGGGTATTTTTGAATTCCCATTGAAAGCAGTTAAATAATTTTATATACTCAATTTTGGTTTTGCAGATATCAGAATAAGTGTAGAGAAGACATTTCAGAAATAGAAAAGCGGAGAAAAGAAATTAACCAGAAGTTTAGAAGGTTTGCTTTAACCATTTTATAACATTTTAGGGTTTTCCCTAAGAAGTAATTGGTTTAATTGCAGAAAGGGAAATTTAGGTTAGATATTAGGAAAACCTTTCCTTAAGGGTGGTTACATTCTTCAACAGACTTCTAAGGGAGGTTATGGAATCCCCATCATTGGAGGTTTTAAGAACAGGTTGGATAAACACCTGTCAAGGATGTTCTACATATACTGGGTCCCACCTCAGTGCATAGGGGCTGGACTTGAGGACTTCACAAGGCCCATTCCAGCCCTCTATGTGTATGAGTCTATGATTACTTCATCCATAAAGATATCTGTTAACAGACTTACTGACAGCTCAGCTATGAAACTTATTGCAGCTTGATGCACCATAAAACTTAACCTCCACATATTCAGGGACATTCAGAAACTACAAAAAATGTCATGCCCAACTTCAACAAAAATGTTGCTAATGCAAAAAATCCTTTATTCTGTTCCTAGACTGACAGAGAGCACCTGCAAGAATCTCTCTGAACTAAGGCTGAATGCAGATATGTTAATGCATGAACTGGTATGTAATTATAATAATGCAGTAATAAGAACAGTCTCTCCAGTCTCCTTCCAAATTTCAAAAAATGATCCAAATTTTCTGATGATTTAGGCCAGAGGTCTCCAAACTTTGAGACGAGGGCCATATCAGATTTTTGAAGGGTCTTCGCAAGCCGAAGCAACTGAAAAGATTCAGTATATGCAAAATTCCCTCCCCCCTTTGCTCCTCCAGCCGCTGCTGCGGGGGCACTCACCCCTCTGCACATGGGGCCACCGGCAGCAGCTCACAGGGGTGGAGGGGTGGGGAGCGGCGGCTTCTCCATGTGTCTACTCAGCTGGAGGGCCGGACAAATCGAAGCCGCGGGCCGGATCCGGCCCCCGGGCTGTAGTTTGGAGACCCCTGATTTAGGCATTCATAATACACACCTAAGTGATTAGAAAAACAGGCCTCTGAATGGTACAGTGCATAATATGCTATGGTGGCTGTTAGGTACTTATAAAAGGAAAATAAATAATAACTGATTTACACCAAAGGTTTCTGGCAACATGGTAATAAATGAGGTCAGAGAAAAGTAATTTGGAAACTAAATGTCAAGATTTTTCTTTCTTAGAAATCTCTGAGTTTATCTTGCCATTGCTGGAAGATCCCTGCCTACCATGTTTGCAAGTCAGGCTGAAAATCTGTACATTTGCTACACATTAACAGCACATAACCCATATGTAAGCTCAGATAAGCAGTCCTAGAGGCCTATTTTAAGCTTAGAACCTTTCTGAGGAATTCTGCTTCTCTCCCTACTCTTATCCGCATCCCTCGTTGCCCTCCTACCATCAAGATCCCTCTAACTCATCTCCTCACAATCCCATTGTTCTGTTCCTCTTCTCCAACTGCCCTGACTTAAACCTTTTGTCTTTCTTCCTCTGAGAACTGTCAGCTTATTTCCCTGATTCCCAGTGTTCTGTCTGTTCTTGACACCCCAAGAACAGAAGTCCCTACCTTTAATATTACCCTTGCATGTTCCCAGTGAGACTCCTGAGAGGGTCTGGAAGTCTGTGTTGGCCTCTTGGTTCAAATCTGGCACTCCAACTTCACTGGGTCAGAAGCGTCCCAGAACTCACTCCTCACCTGGGATAGTCTGGGTAATGCATACTGCATCTCTTCTGATGTGTAGTCAAACTTGCGTAGCTCTAGAGATATACACAGGGACAAATCTTGCTTGGTCCTTCAAGGCTTCATAGGTCCTGCCACCAGAAAACCTCTAGGGTTTCACTACACAGGGCAGGGAGCAAGAATGTTGCATACTATGGAGCAGAAATTTCCTAGAGGCTCCTTCCTCACCACTATAAGGCATAGGTAGACTAGGCTGAAGCCACTAACCATTTATCTTGAGGGACAGAGGGAGCATGATTGCAGATGCTACATTATTAAATATTACTCTTGCAGCCCTGAGGCTGCAACAGTATCTGCAAGACCTGCTCTGGCCTCCTCCCAGAATGCCAACCCTCCACCAAGCCCATTTACTTTGATTTGGAATTGGTGGGAGGATCTTTTCCTCAGTGAGCAAGCAAAGAATAACAGAAATTAAGTTCTATCCATAGTCAATGGGCAACTTTCAATTATTTGTAGCTTTTCCATTTGTGAGCCAAATTTCTGCAAACACACAGAAAGATTAAAATGAATTTGTTTTTGAGTTGTCTGAACACCACAAAGTCTGCTTGGCTATTTCGTAGTTTAAGTTAAATACACCTCAAAAATAGTTGAACATATTTTGTTAAAACCCAAAATGTTGCTGTTGGGCTAAGACCAAGCAAGAGAAACTTTATTGCAGAAGGAAATTTTTTGAGAAAGTTATGGAGTGGAAGAGAGAGGTCAGACTCAAGTAGCTCTTTCAGCCTTCATGGTAGCTATGATGTCCCTCACTCTGGCCAAGAAACCAGGAAGCCTGTCACTCAGCTTCCTCACGATTTGGAAAGAGTTGGCAGTTGTCTCCAGTGTTGTAAAAATACTGTGCTGTGTTCTAAACAGTAGGAACAATAAGCTCAGACTACTTAACACAGTGGGGCTCTAATCCCTGACTGAGGTCTACAGGCGCTACTCTAATATTACATTGCAAAAATAATAGCATATATGTTCCTCACTGAGAATCCTACAAAGGTTTTAATGTTCAGCAAAACATTTGCAATTCCCTTAACAATTCAGTTTGCTTGTTTGTTTTCCACAGGAATTTGCAACACGGGACAAGAAACCATCCAGCAGTGGAAGAAGTGAGTAAACCCCAACATTAAAGCAGGTCTGAAATTAGGGGTTGAATATTACCTCATTTGGGTTTATAAAGTGAAATCACTCTCTATTCAATTTGCAATAACCTTTATATCAGTAACAAAGAAAGAAAGAAAAGAAGACTTGCTTAAGAAAAGTATTCCTCTTTATTTGAATCGTCTGCTTTCTTCCATTTTTCAAATGATTACATTTTAGTAAATCAACCTTTACATTGTATAATCCAGATAGAAATAAGGATTTAGGCTGTTTTTCATTGGAAAGATATTTTTAGTATGGAAAAATGCATTACAAAGCCTAAGAAACCTCTTCTAATTGTTTCTTCAGAAATGTATCTTGATAATAGCAACTGCTCATTATAATACAAAACAGAAAAGGGATTAATGTCCTGTGGCATAGGAAGTCCTGCCAGTTCCCGAATGCCCTACATAGTTTCTTTGAAACTTTTACGTTCTTTAGGCCTCAAGAAAAACCAAAGCTCCACCTCCAGGTTTGGTAGCAAACAGACTATTCTTCTCCAAAGCTAACCTATGGTCATTGCTTTTGTAATAAGCTTCTTTCACATTTGTTAGGAAGGTACTCAGCTTGTCAGAAGGCACCATTGACACAGTGCAGCCGCCCCATCCTGCTCCAGTCAAGCGTGACCCGATGGCCCCAAACTGCCTACAGTAATAATAACAACAACAATAAAAAATTGAAGGCAATATATCAAAGGAGATCATTTAGCATACATAAACTGCCTACAGAGCACAGTGAATGTGGGACACATTTATTTCTCATTTTCAAAACTCTGGCACACTTGGTCTTATGAGACATTTGCACTTTATTTGCACTTTGGACAACTTAAATTCTGTAAATTTAATTTGGCAACTTAAATTTTGCAGTATAGTTATTTCCAGCAAGTGCAAAAATAAGCCTCTCTCAGAAAGTTTAAAGACTTTGAAATAGCTGTGGTGAATAAAGTAGTTAAAAGGCATTAGTTAGTAATAATTTTAAAACACCAGAAGCCCAGACAGGAGGACATAACAAAAATAAAGGAGAGTTCGTGCACTAGTTGCCATGGGTCTGTTCATATATGACATCTTCAGATTTGGCAGTGTCAGCACACTATACAGTACATTTCTGTTGTTCCAGTATAAACATAACATGTTCTGAAGATTTGGGGGGTTCTGCAGGACTAGTCACAGTGCTAGTAAGGAAAAAGGAGTACTGCAAAATTCAAAAAAAATCAGACTAAGAGTCCCATCACTCTGCCAGCTGGTCTGCCTTAAAAACAAAAATTAAAGCCCAGTCTACACTGTGCAGGGTGGGGGGGATCCATCTAAGTTATGCAACTTCAGCTACGTGAATAACGTAGCTGAAGTCCATGTACTTAGATCTACTCACCGCGGTGTCTTCACTGCGGTGTGTCGACTGCTGATGTCCCCCATCGACTCTGCCTGCGCCTCTGGCCCTGGTGGAGTACCAGAGTCGATGGAGAGCGCTCGGGTGTCAATTTATGATGTCTAGACTGCCTGACAATACAGTGGGTAGTATAGCCATACCCTAAGAGCCAGAATCTGACCTTGGTTATACTGGTTTAGAATCATAGAAGATTAGGGTTGGAAGAGATCCTGGAAGGTCATTTAGTCCAACCCCCTCAAAGAAGGACCAACAGCAATTAAATTATCCCAGCCAGGGCTTTGTCAAGTTGAGCCTTAAAAACCTATAAGAATGGAGATTCCACCACCTCCTTAGGGATCCCATTCCAGTGTTTTACCACCCTCCTAGTGAAATAGTATTTCCTAATATCCAACTGCAACTTGAGACCATTGTTTCTTGATCTGTCATTTGCCACCCTGAGGACAGCCTACCTCTGTCCTCTTTGGACCCTCTTTTCAGGTAGTTGAAGGCTGTTTTATTTGAGTGGATTTACAACAGTACAGCTGAGATCAGAATCTGGCTCTAAGTGTGCACCTTCTGTCTTTCATGTGACAAAATACTACACTAGTTTGCATTAACAGAATAGTAATGGTTGTTTTCTATTATTCCATTTGTTGTTTTCAAGTTCATACCAATGTACAAAGACTTTTGCTGTTTTATTATAATTTATTTCTAAATGTTTTTAAAGAGAAAAATTCCCACATAGGGAATGCATGTCTGTATTGCCTGGCTCCAGCCAAATCCAGAAGGAGCAGGACAACACCATGAGAAGGTTTCCTCTGGCTGGGTCAAAAATGCTATAAAAACAGGATGAACTAGAAAACTCACCAAAGAATCCATTGTCATGAGGTTTCCAACCCACTGTCCAGATTAAATAATTTTGATATGCTTCTAATATCTACATGTTGACAACCAGTTACAGCTGATGAAACTGGGTATGATGTTAATGATATTATAGTGAACAAGGACTAATTTTGACTAATTTGTGATACCGTCTCATGTGTACTACTTAGGTTAAACCAGCGCTTTTCAACCTTTTCTACATTTGCGGACCCCTAAAAAAATTTCAAATGAAGGTGTGGACCCCTTTGGAAATCTTAGACCCCTAATGGTCTGTGGAGCACAGGTTGAAAACCAGTGTGTTGAATGTTTCAAGGTGCTAGGATAGTACTTGCTTAGGCCCTGATTGACAGATGCTGACTCTGTGGGTGCTCTGGGGCTGGAGTACCCATGAGGGAAAATCAGTGGGTGCTCTGCACCCACCGGCAGCCAAGCTCTCCTCGCCCCCTGCCCCACCACCTCTTCCCCTGAGTGCGCCGCATCCTCACTCTTCCACCTGTCTCCCAGCGCTGCCCGCTGTTTGGCAGCTTTAGCACACTCCAGAAAGGAGTGGGAACGTGGCATGCTCAGGGGAGAAGGAGAGCTCATGGTGGGGATTTGGGGAAGGAGTTGGAATAGGGGCAGGAAGGGGGTGGAGTTGGGTCGGGGACTTTGGGGAAGGGTTTGGAATGGGGGCAGGGCAGGGACGGGACAGAGGGGAACTCTGCACCTATGCCCTGATTGAGGAAGACAGCTACACATATGGTTCACCAGACATGTGCTTAAATGAAGTGAATGCTTAAATGCTTTCCTGAATATGTGTGCTTTTCTGAGTCCATGACATGCTCTGTGTGTGTGTGTGTGTGTGTGTGTGTGTGTGTGTGTGTGTGTGTGTTTAATGGAGGGGCACTATCCTACATATTGACTCAATGATATGTTCATTTTTTATTTCCAATCTTTATTTTATTTCTTTGCAATTTTATAATTCTTTTTGCATACTGCTCTTTTTCTCAGCTGGTTTTATTCTCTGATCCACAGGAGCAACCTCTTAAATCAAGCAGGATCCAGTCCAGCTTCCTGTGAAATCAATGGAAAGATCCACCTGACCCTCACAGGGTTCAATCCAGTTCTCTAAAACAACTCAATCAAATGCTCAAATTCACTTGGGATGCAACCTAGTTTTTAAGTATTGTATCGCAGATTCAGCATTGGCTTTGTATTTTGGAATGATATTTAAATATCTTCAGATTTCTTCTGAATCATTTGATTTAATAATTCTCTGTGGTCACAGCCTGTGATTTGCTGTTATACTTAGTCATTTTAAAAATGTTATAAATTATCATTTAAAAAGAAATAAGCTGTGTGTTAGAGCTGAAGCTTTTGTGCTTCAAAATAATGTGGCCAACATTTTCAATCTTGGTTGCTAAGATGAGGCATGCAGCTAAATCTCTAATTACCTCACAAATGTCTCAGTGTTTAGAGGCACTCAGCACCAGTAGCTCCCACAGATGTCACTGGAAATTGTTGGTGCTCAACACCTCTCAAATTCAGGCTACTTATTTAGGTGCCTAAAGATGGATTTAGGCGCGTAGTGTTAGGTACCCACGTTTCAAAACTTAGTCCAATCTATGCGCTACCTAACCAAATGTATATGAGGACCTGCAAGAATGAGCTGTTTATTCAAACTGAAGTTTAAAATCACAAAATTAAGGTGAGCAAAAAATACTCTGTGGGTCAGCATATTGGACATATTCCCACTCAGAACTGTCCACGGGGGGGGGGTGCAAAGATGGAAATAATCAGCAAAGATGTGGTTAGGAGTATGGACATCCTAGTCAAGACACAACAGATTTTCCAGTCACATTGAAATCAATGCAGATCTGACCAACCGCAAATGCTGTGAGATACAGAAGAATATAATAGTTTTGTCAAACCCCAAATGTTCAAAAATCATGAGATAGATGTAAAAATCATAAGTCTAAAACTTTTTTTTTCTTTTTAACTGTATTCTGGTTTTTGAGACTAGGGTGCACTTGAGTCACATTTTCACATTTGTCTCAGTAACCATAAGAGCAACAAACTTTTTTCTTTCGAACAAAAGCTGAGATTTTCACATGATTCCAGGAGCTGTGGATTTACGAAAAATCACTAATTATGATGAGACTTGCAATAAAATTGCAAATGTTAGTAACCCTGCCACAGTAGATCTGTATGAGAAACTGTAATGTATGTTCATCTGTAAAAATTTCCATCCTCTTGTAATAATCTCTCTCTAGCTGTCAGAGGCAAGGCTGACCACACCTAATTTAATAGCACATGTGCCACCAAGAAATGGAGAATAGGAGGTAGCAAGAAAATTATCTGCACTGGTTTAAGGACTTGTGGTTTTCAAAGGCTCCAAAGGGATTTAGGAGCCCTAATCTATTGACTTTCAATGGGACTTGTGCCCTTAAATCTCTTAAGTGCTTTTGAAAATTTCTCCCTTTATTATTTGGTCCATCTCCTTTGTTTTTCCTGCTAGTTGTTTAGTCATTAACAGTGAGACAGACAGGTTACAGAAAGTACAAGTCTACTAAGAGTCCTGTGGCACCTTAAAGACGAAGGTGCCACAGGACTCTGTCGCTTCTGCAAATCCAGACTAATACGGCTACCTCTCTGATTCTCTACAAGTCTACTCTCTCTGCAAAAATAGTTGACTAACTAGTGGCTAAAATTTTCAGTGCTCCAGACCATAGTCATTAGGGATCTCTTTCTTTCTTGGCAGGGACTATATATTAAAACATAAAGATCTAGGCAAAACATCTGGATATGCAGATTATTCTCCTCAGTTTAAGCCTTGCTATGGAATGTATTTTTGGAAAGGTTTTTAAAGTTACATGGCAGCTGTATATCACTTTAGTAAGGACCATATAATTTATGCAGTTGGTGACCCATGATTTTAAATATGTTAGCCAAAATTTTCAAGAGTTACTAGAGATTTTTAGGTGATTCAGTTCTTGAGTAACAAATTTAAAACAACTTAAAGGGACCTTACAGAAGGCAGATGCTCAGCGTTTTCTGAAAATTTGGCCCCTTCAAGATGTACCTAAAAACCGTAGCACCCAAAATCAGTGGTCAGTTTTGAAAATCTTGGCCATAAAATAAAAATTCGCATCAATCACCGCTCATAATCTACTGTAGATAACAATGTAGCTGCAAAACTCTCTTTAAATTCAGAAAAAATTGAGATACATTAATGCTGCTTATGGATGGAGTGAATGGTCAACAAATAAGTTTTGTCACATACAACAGACCTAGTTTCAAAAATAATTGTATACTCTGACTGAAGTCTGGTTCAGTGTTCGGTTATTCTTGTTACATTCCGCATGTTTTCCTCAGTTAGTCATTTACAAAGAAATCTGATGGAACATGGGCAGCCACCATGTTTTTCTTTCACGATTACATTTTGGTCCATCTAATTAAGATGTTCCCAATACTTTTAATTTAACACAATCTTAACTACGTGTATGCATTTAAGTTTCTCTCTCTCTTTGGATTCTGTGCTACAGAACATTTTTTCTTGCATAGCAGTGTCCATCTAGTGAATAATCAGAGGGGTAGCCGTGTTTGTCTGGAATTGCAGAAGTGACAAAGAGTCCTGTGGCACCTTAAAGACTAACTAAAGTATTAGAGCATAGGCTTTCGTGGGCTAATACCCACTTCGTCGGATGCATGCAGTGGAAGTATCCAGGGGCAGGTATAAATAGGTAGGCAAGAACCAGGTTAAAGATAACAGAGTTAGTCCAATGAGGCTGAACCAGCTTGTTACCTCTAATCAGGGAGGGTGAGGTGTTCCTCTAGCAGCTGAACTGGAGGTGTGAACAGCGAGAGAAGAGAAGCTGCTTTTGTAGTTAGCTAGCCACTTGTAATCTTTGTTCAATCCTTGATTGATGGTATCAAATTTGCAAATGAATTGCAGCTCTGCAGTCTCTCTTTGCAGTCTGGTCTTGAAGTTTTTTTGCTGCAAAATGCTGACCTTTAAATCTTTTATGATGTATCCAATGAGGTTGAAGTGCTCTCCTACAGGTTTCTGAATATTGCCATTCCTGACATCTGATTTGTGTCCATTTATCCTTTTTCGTAGGGACTGTCCAGTTTGGCCGATGTACATAGCAGAGGGACATTGCTGGCACATAATGGCGTATATTACATTGGTAGATGTGCAGGTGAATGAACCAGTGATGGTGTGGCTGATCTGGTTTGGTCCTGTGATGGTGTTGCTGGTGTAGATGTGTGGGCAGAGTTGGCATCGAGGTCTGTTGCATGGATTGGTTCCTGAGTTAGAGTTATTATGGCGCGGTGTGCTGTTGCTGGTGAGAATATGCTTGAGGTTGGCAGGTTGTCTGTAGGCCAGGGCTGGCCTGCCTCCCAAGGCCTGTGAAAGTGAGGGATTGTAATCCAGGATGGGTTGTAGATCACTGATGATGCGTTGGAGAGGCTCTAACTGAGGACTGTAGGTGATGGCCAGTGGTGGTCTGTTGTTTTCTTTCTTGGGCTTGTTTTGTAGCAGCAGGCTTTTGGGTACACGTCTGGCTCTGTTGATCTGTGTCCTTATTTCCTTGTGCAGATACTGTAGTTTTGAGTAAGCTTGGTGGAGATCTTGTAGGTGTTGGTCTCTGTCTGAGGGGTTGGAGCAAATACGATTGTACCTCAGTGCTTGGCTGTAGACAATGGATCGTGTGGTGTGTCTGGGATGGAAGCTGGTGGCATGAAGGTAGGTA
>ML677366.1:17707313-17826335 GCA_007922305.1 Dermatemys mawii
TACCTACCTTCATGCCACCAGCTTCCATCCCAGACACACCACACGATCCATTGTCTACAGCCAAGCACTGAGGTACAATTGTATTTGCTCCAACCCCTCAGACAGAGACCAACACCTACAAGATCTCCACCAAGCTTTCTCAAAACTACAATACCCGCACAAGGAAATAAGGACACAGATCAACAGAGCCAGACGTGTACCCAGAAGCCTGCTGCTGCAAGACAAGCCCAAGAAAGAAAACAACAGACCACCACTGGCCATCACCTACAGTCCTCAGTTAGAGCCTCTCCAACGCATCATCAGTGATCTACAACCCATCCTGGACAACAATCCCTCACTTTCACAGGCCTTCAGAGGCAGGCCAATCCTGGCCTACAGACAACCTGCCAACCTCAAGCATATGCTCACCAGCAACAGCACACCGCGCCATAATAACTCTAACTCGGGAACCAATCCATGCAACAAACCTCGATGCCAACTCTGCCTACACATCTACACCAGCAACACCATCACAGGACAAGACCAGATCAGCCATACCATCACTGGTTCATTCACCTGCACATCTACCAATGTAATATACGCCATTATGTGCCAGCAATGTCCCTCTGCTATGTACATCGGCCAAACTGGACAGTCCCTACGAAAAAGGATAAATGGACACAAATGAGATGACAGGAATGGCAATATTCAGAAACCTGTAGGAGAGCACTTCAGCCTCACTGGACACACCATAGAAGATTTAAAGATCAGCATTTTGCAGCAAAAAAACTTCAAGACCAGACTGCAAAGAGAGACTGCAGAGCTGCAATTCATTTGCAAATTTGATACTATCAATCAAGGATTGAACAAAGATTACGAGTGGCTAGCTAACTACAAAAGCAGCTTCTCTTCTCTCGCTGTTCACACCTCCAGTTCAGCTGCTAGAGGAACACCTCACCCTCCCTGATTAGAGGTAACAAGCTGGTTCAGCCTCATTGGACTAACCTTGTTATCTCTCACCTGGTTCTTGCCTACCTATTTATACCTGCCCCTGGATACTTCCACTGCATGCATCCGACGAAGTGGGTATTAGCCCACGAAAGCTTATGCTCTAAAATTTTAGTTAGTCTTTAACGTGTCACAGGACTCTTTGTCACATCTAGTGAATGTAATTAAAAATGACAGTCCTTTATTTTTTCTTTTGTCGTCTTCAAACTGCACTTCTGCCCACTTTCATTGGCTCAATTTAGTCATCCTCTAGTCCATTCAAAACATATTCAGTATTTAACCATTTTACTGCCTCCTAGTATATCACTTGCATTGGACAAAATGTACTTTTAGCATCAAGAAATGTTAGTCCATGATATTCCATAGTGATTTCAAGGGAATGTTAGATTAAAGAAAGCATTGACAGTCCTGAAGTTGCAGCAGTCATCAGCAGTGAAATGGTTACGGAATATGCAAGGAGAAATAAAATCTATAAGTAGCAACTGAGAAGACATTTTGAGAAAACTGATCTTGAACTTTTCTAAAACCAAAAAAAGTAGTAGCCAACTTTATTTACTGTGAGATTTTTTTGATGAAGAGTCAGTCCAGAAGTAGAGTCCATCCTGAAGCCATAAAGTGCAGCTTTCATCTGACAAGCATTACTCAGATGTCAGCAGGGAAACATTTGACTACATACTGTCCCTTTAGGAGATTAATTTGGTGATAAGAGACAAGAATATTTTTCTTTCATTTTAAACTGCAATAGCTAATGATGTCATGTTTTCTCATCTATTCAAACCATATTCTCAAAGAGGAGTTCTCGGTTTATTGCTGTCAAAACTTACAGGCAGATGTCCACCAGCTGATCCAGTTCAGGGCAGCTGCATTCATACATGTCCCTGCAGCTGATATGACTCTGGTTCATTAATTCTCCCAACAGCTGGATTGCACTGGCAGGTGCCTCACTGCATATCTTCTTAAATTCCAGCACCCTAGCAGCTTCGCTGTACACATGCTTAGCACGCTGGTACAATTTAAAGGTGGTAACTACAATAAAGTGAAAATATTCCATGTTACAATTATTCATTAGCAGGTACCTAATTGAAAAGGGAAAAAATGGAAACTTACAAGATTTATGTTTGTTTCTGTAATTTGTAATTTATATTAGCCCACTTCTTGGTCAAAAGATTTTTTTTTTTTTTGGTATAATTAACACTTCTTATAAAAAGCTCTGTTTTAATACTGTTTGGGGGTTTCAAACTAAAGTGTTTATAGTTTTAGTTTTGAGGATTTTATGTATGTTCTAGAAAGAATATCCCAAAACAATTACAAAGTGGATGAAGTGATAGACAACTCTTCATGCAAACATCTTGCAAGGTTCTTTAGATCACGTTACGAAGATTAGAGTTGTTCTGTCCCTTTGAGTCTGTAAGATTTTTTTAATAAGAAAGGGAAATCTCGCTCAAAGAACATTTTTGCCAAACATGTTTTTAAACCAGCTCTAATGGATAACAGTGACCTTCCCACTTCCCCCCCACAGAAGCTGAGGTTAGGTCACCTGAGTGTCCAGGCCCTGACCCTGTAGTCCAGGGTCGGCAACCTTACAGAAGTGGTGTGCCAAGTCTTCATTTATTCACTCTAAGGTTTTCAATGCTAATAATACATTTTAATGTATTTAGAAGGTCTCTTTTTATAAGTCTATAATATAGAACTAAACTATTGTTGTATCTAAAGTAAATAAGGTTTTCAAAATGTTTAAGAAGCTTTATTTAAAATTAAATTAAAATGCAGAGCTCCCAGACCAGTGGCCAGGACCCCAGGCAGTGTGAGTACCGCTGAAAATCAGCTCACGTGCTGCTTTCGGCACCCGTGCCATAGGTTGCCTGTCTTTGCTGTAGTCAATGCAAGGTTTGAAGAAGCTCCCTTGCCTGATCCCTCTGCTGTTAAAAGCAGTGCATAGTAGAGATACGCTTCACAGGAAAGCAGTCCTACCCTATTTCCCTCTTTGGTCCAAAGAATTGCTGCTTGCCATGCCTCTGGGGCACTGTGGGGGTAGAGGAATGCCAACCTATTACTGGGGCAGCCAACTCCTTCAGAGACAAAAGGACACCACATACACTCCTTAGAAACCAGATGGGAGGCCCAGCTCTCAGGTTCACAGCCAAAGGTTTGGAGGTAACCAGGGCAAAAAGGGGCATGTGAGAGTTCTGCCCCAGAGGCTCTAAAGAGAGAAATTATACAGGATGGTTATAAAGCAATTCCAGATGCTGTGTGCTGGCTTGCTAGCAGCATGCTTACAGCTGAAATAGCTGAAATGTGAAATTATGAAAGGTCATGTTAGAAATGGCATCCAATTAGTGGGTTCCCTTAGAAGGCCGGTCAAGCATTCTAGTTATATCCACTACTTTATGGGCAGATGTGACCGATAAGGCAATTTTTGGGGGGGACCTTATTGAATTAAGTTTAAGTATCTTTCAGGTCCATTGTATTAATGAATGGTTTATGTATTACTGTTGGCCAAGGCCAAATGGAACCTCTCAAGGCAGGGGATGTGGCAGTTGTGAGATCCGAGGGTTCAATGGACTGTACTGAACAACGTGCCAGACAAGAACAGACCTTTGGAATAAAAAGTGTTAACTGGTTTTCCTGGGGAATACATAGGAAGAGGTGAATACAAATTCTCTAATTCCGGTTATGCAAAAACCCTGCTTTTTGAAGCTATGCCCGGAGGAGAGGGTCTTTGTCTGCCGATCACCTATTACCGAAGGCCAAGATCAAAGGCCCAAGATATATAGAGAAATGGCTGCTCTCCCCACCCTGGATTTTGGTTCTGCATGTTAAATGGTTATGAACTTGTAACCACAGGAAAAACTCAGTTATGGTTTCAATAGAGGTGGGCAAACTTTTTGGCCTGAGGGCCACGTTGGGTTTCTGAAATTGTATGGAGGGCCAATTAGGGGAGGCTATGCCTCCCCAAAGAGCCAGGCGTGGCCCGGCCCCCGCCCCCTATCTGAGTCCCCCTGCTTCTCACCCCCCTGAGGTCACCCCTGGGACTCCTGCGCCATCCAACTCCCCATCCCCTGACCGCCCTGGACCCTTCCACCCCTGACATTCCCCCACCCCATTGCCAAACCAACCCCCTCCTCTCATTCCTGACTGCCCCCCAGGACTCTGGCCCCATCCAACCCCCCACTTTCCTGACTGCCCCCCGGAACCCCTGCCTCCATTCAACGCCCTGTTCCCCCACCCTCTGACTGCCCCAACCCTTCTCCACATCCCTGCCCCCTGACCACCACCCTGAACTCCCCTGCCCTCTATCAGACCCCAAACAACTCCGTGCCCCCTTACCGCACTGCCTGGAGCACTGGTGGCTGGAGGTGCCACAGCCACGCCACCCAGAGCATCAGGACAGACAGCTATGCCGTCCAGTTGGAGCCAGCCATGCCACCGCGCAGCACAGAGGAGTGGGTCAGGCCCCGGCTCTGCAACTGTGCTGCCCAGCAAGAGCTCACAGCCCCACCACCCAGAGCATTGTGCCAGCAATGCAGTGAGCTGAAGCTGCGGTGGAGGGGGAATAGCAGGGGACGGGATGGGAGCTAGCCTTCCAGGCCAGGAGCTTAGAGGCCGGGTAGGAGGGTTCTGTGGGCTGTAGTCTGCCCATCTCTGGTTCTGAAGGACTGAAACTAAATAAAGCCTGATGCTGGAGTTGGGGTGACCTCTCATAAGCTTTTTAGCTTGCGCATATGTGCTTGTATTGTTCTTAATATGTCTTCTCTGTAATGCTTTCACCTTAAGAATAAATGTGCTTGCTTAGAAAGAGCAATGTGGTAACCTATAACTTCCGGATATTATGATGTTCATTGCTTCTGGACAGAAAGCTTGTTAGGTAGTCTGGCTTGCTGGGAACATCAGAATGTAGGCAGGGAACTGTGCAGCCTGGAAAAGAAAACCATTCAGGAGCTAGAGAGATGTGGGTTTCTACCCAAGAGAGGTGAGGACTGATGAGCCAGGAACCTAGAGTGGGTGCCCTTGGTAGACCAGGCAAGGGAAGTACAAGGGCATTTGCCCTAAACTATGATAGAGAGGGCATGCATAAATCAGCCTGTGGATCTGATACTCCAACAACAACTATGAAAGCACCACTTGAACAACTGTTCCTTGCGTTTGGTCACTGCAGGCAGAATTGGGACCATTCTCTCCTCCTCGACTGCACAGGTAAATTAAAATCTCGGCAGTTAGCAGAAGGTTTATTGGTAGATAGTGTTTGTATTCAAATACTGACATTTTTAAATAAAGTTATGCTTCCATTAGCACTTACTGTAGGTTCCTATCATGGTGAATCCAGAAAATACTCAGACTCCAAACACTGCCCCTCATGGAGGAGACAGGCATTCTACTTAAAGACTCTCACTAGTGTGGCCTTTAGTCTCAATGCAAGAAACCAATGGGAGGAGACTTTGAGAGCTTACTCTTGGAGAAGGCTGTATCTACTTGGTCTTCTGTACTGGAGAGTCTGGGGTTGTCAGATTCATCTCCTAAGGAAAGAGGAAATCTTTCCAGTTGGGAGTCATTATATTTTACTGAGAGTTATGAATGCTCTTAGCTGCTTCTCTGAAAAAAAAAAATCGTTTTTTCAGGCACTCAGACTCTCTAAGGAAGAAGTCTCATAAAAGCACTAAAAATCTAAGTGCACAGAGTCAATCTCCTTATTGTAAAGAAGACTATCCAGATCTAGACATATCCCAGCACTGTCAAGCGCTCTTGGATCATGAAGGCTCAACGTATCTAGCTCCTCGGTTCTAAGGCATTCAAATCTACTAATGGATGTTGAATCTGTCTCTCTTTTTGGCATGGGAGGAAGTTTCAAAGCCAGGGTCTTCACCAGTTCCATCGGGAAACTCAATCTGGAGGTCAACTCGAAGTCATAGTTAGAATAAAGAAAGGTCTCTCGTGAGATCTTGCATCCCGGCAATCTGCCAATTCAACACCAATACAGTAGAACCCCTTGGCGCATGCTTCCAGATCTGAAGCTGTGAGGGTGAATCAAGTCTCCAGCCAGTGCTTTCTGTGTGGCCAAAATCAGGCACAGAGTAGTGGTGTCCCAAACTGCCCAATAACATGTCCTGTCACTACCTGTATCATCACCAATATCTTATTCCCTTTATTTAGAATCTAGTTTAAATTAGGGCTTCAATGGAGCTAAACGAACTCTCAGCTGCTAAGGATGCAGTACTGAGCCAGATTATAGCAAATGAGCTCAAATTATATGATAGGTAGAACAAAACAACTACTTACCATTGGTGATAATATTCCTTTGTTTACTGTGTAACTCAAATACTACTTAATAAAGATGAATTGAACATGGCTGCCTTCTGAATACAACCTGTATGTAGACTAGATTAAAAAAAATGGAAAGACCGGAATGTCCCTTGGAAGCTCAATCTCATTGGAAATGTCACCAAGCAATGGTTGTTAAGTCTCCTCTATTTCTGATTTACCTGATGCATTCAGAGCTGTGCTTTACCATATATTTCCATCTTTTTGTTGCTTCTGTAGCTGTTTTGCAATATGTGCTGCAGAATAGTTCCTGAGTGTTCAGGACTGCCAGGGAAAGGCTGCTAGGCACAGAAACCAGAGCATTCTTTTTGAGATGATTTCTCTTTAAATATTCTTGTCCTCTGAAGCTATTGTCTTACAGCAAGGAGATTTCTAAATGTGCATTCGTTTAGGGCATATCTGAAGTTGCGTGAGAGATTTCCATAGCTCACACTCTCTTGTAAATCACCATTGAACAGTAGTAACCCAAAAAATGAACTGAAAACATGTCTGGTTTCAATTTTAAGGTAAAAGTCTTGCCAAAGGCTGTATTTGATTCAGAGACCACCCTTTGGTAAAGCAATGCTTTACTGGCCAGATTACCTTAAAACACTCTGTGGTTGCGTTACACTCATCATGTTATGTACTGGCAACTAGAATGGATCTTCTAACTGCTGGCTGCTAGCCAGGAACTCTGTCCTTGACAGCATTCCCTCCTGTCATGAAGACTCCACAGACTTGACATTTGGGTTGACTGTAATCTAACGGTATCCTTCTGAGCAATTATTACATTCAAAATGACAGAAACTGGGTTTGTGTTCTTGTTGTTTTAGACTCCCTTGCAAATATGACTCTTTGCCAAATGAATATCAGTTAAGAAATGATATCCTGAAATGAAGGGTTTCTATTTTTTACAGTATGGAGTTGTAAATCTACACTTGGGGAAAACCACAAGTGTCATAGATATGACAGAGCACAGCACCATTCCAATCCAAAAAAATTAACCACGTGCTTCACAAAATCTTTTTATAGATTGCCTCCCCATATCTCCATGTCTGATGCTCTATACAATTAAAATAAGCTTCAGGCTGCCAACCGTCTCTGTATTCAATAGGCACTGCCTCTGATTCAGAAAGTCAGGATACATAAATCCGGATATATGCTGCAAATAATGGAAAAAGCTCTTCCACATTAGGGCTCTCTAAATACTCACTGCCATGCAATCAGAAATACCAACAGTAAAACTGATATTTCTAACGACTGGATCTGAATGGGAGGCCACTGAGCTAGAGAGAACACTAGCCACTGCTACACAAACAGGAAAAGATCTGAATTCATGGTCCTTGGATAAGAGCCATACAGCCAAGGACGCTTAGATGTGTGCAGGAGATGATTATCTCAAAATCATTTTACTATGAAAAATACTGGCAGGCGGCCTCCTATTTTACAGAACAGAATGATCATTGGAGTCTCAACCTACCATAGCCAAAGTGGCAAAGGTATAAAAAAAACCTAATTACTTCCTTTCTCGAAACTGTTGTTCCTCGAGATGTCATTTGTGTCCATTCCAGCCAGTTGTGTGCATGCCGCATGCACACCAGCTGGAAGATTTTCACTTACCAGGGTCCGTAGGGTTTGCCTGGGCACCCCCTGGAGTGGCGCCTCCATGGCACTCAATATAGGGGCCCTGCTGACCCCCCACGCCTTCAGTTCCTTCTTGCCGGCTACTCTAACATAGGGGCAGGAGGGTGAGTATTGGAATGGACATGAACAATGCATCTCGAAGAACAACAGTTACAAGAAAGTAACCATTTTTCTTCTTCGAGTGATTGTTCATGTCCATTCCAACCACGTGACTCACAAGCCAAAGCGCAGGTGCTGGGGTCGGAGTCATCCATGAATTCGAGCACAGCTCGTCTGAAGGCCGCATCATCCTAGCCTGTTGTGTAATTGCACAGTGCGCCGTGAACGTATGTACTGAGGACCACGTAGCTGCCCTGCAGATTTCCTGGGTAGGGACCTGTGCCAGGAATGCTGCCGAAGAGGCCTGGGCCCTGGTAGAGTGGGCCGTAATCAACAGAGTGGCCACCTTTGCCAGGTCATAACACTCTTGAATGCAGGCTGTGATCCACAAGGAGATACATTGAGAAGAGACAGAGATACCCTTCATCCTGTCTGCCATGGCCACAAAAAGGAGCTCCTAGCCAAGATAACTGCCACGAGAAATGCGACCTTGTATGAGAGAGAAAGCAGTGAGAATGGAGAGGAGTAGATTAAGGTCCCAGGCCGGGACAGGCTGGTGTGTGGCTAGGTGGACCCTTACTGATGACAGGGAGAGGCTTTGCTGTTTTAAGTGAAGGAGGGAGTCCAGTATAAGTGGTATGGGGGCAAGCAACGGTGACTGACTGTGCTGCTCTGCCCAGATGGAGAAATTTTTTCACTTGGCAAGGTACGTAGCCTGGTAGAAGGCTTTCTACTACTGAGGAGGACTTGCTTGCCTTGCTGTGAGCAGGATAGTTCTGCGGTATTTAGCCATGGAGCATCCAGGCAATGAGGTGGAGCAACTCCAGGTTTGGATGCCAGAGTCGGCCATGGTCCTGTGTGATCAGGTCTGGAACCAGTGGTAACGCGAACAGTACTGCTACAGACATCCCCAGGAGTGATGTGAACCAGTGTTGGCGTGGCCACACCGGTGCTATCAGTACGACTAGTGCACGATCCCTGCGGATCTTGAGGAGCACGTGGTGGACCAGTGGAATCAGTGGAAAGTCATAGAGCAGGTAATCCCCCATGGGAGGAGAAAGGCATCTGCGATTGACCCTGAACAGTGACCCATGAGGGAGCAGAAGAGCTGACATTTCCTGTTATCTCGCATGGCAAACAGGTCTATTTGGGGAGAGCCCCATAGATGGAAGATTGAAATCACCATGTCCGACTGGAAGGACCATTTGTGATCGTGGCAGGTCCGGCTGAGATTGTCTGCCAGTCCGTTCTGCACTCCTGGGAGGTAAGACGCCGGCAGGTGAATTGTGTGCTCCACACACACAAGCCCTACAGTGCGAGGGCTTCCCAGCACAAGAGAGAGGAGCGTGCAACCCCCTATTTGTTGATATAAAACATTACCGAGGTATTGGCCATGAGGACTGAGATGCACCTGCCTGCCATGTGGGTTTTGAAAGCCTGGCCGGCCAAGCGCATCGCTCTCAGCTCTCTGACATCGATGTGCAGAGCGAGGTTCATCTGAGACCAGGGGCCTTAAGTCCTGAGGTCCCCTAGATGAGTTCCCCAGCCCAGATCCAAGGCGTCTGTCACCGGTGAGAGAGAGGGCTGAGGGCTGGCAAAGGGCACTCCCAAACAAGCCACTCACTGGTTGAGCCACCATAAGAGGGAGTCCAACACTGGGCGGGGCAGGGTTATGATGCTGTCCAGAGCATCTCGGGCTCGCCGATACACCAACGCCAGACAAGACTGGAGTGGGCGAAGCTTGAGCCTGGCATGCCGCACCACGTAGGTACATTCAGCCATATGCCCCAGCAACTTTAGGCAGTTCCTTGTAATGGTGGGGAATTTCCTGAGTCCCCATATGATGTCGCCTAAAGAGCGAAACTTGGCCTCTGGGAGGTATGCCCTGGCTTGAGTTGAATCCAGGACTGTGCCTATAAACTCTATCTTCTGTACTGGGGACAAAGTAGCCTCGTTTAGCGGGAGACCGAGCTGGGTCCACTGGGTCCACTGGGGACAAAGTGGCCTCGTTTAGCAGGAGACCGAGCTCGAGGAAGGTCTGCCTTATGAAGACCACCTGGCCCTCCACTAGGGCTCTGGAGTGGCCCTTGATCAGCCAGTCGTCGAGATAAGGAAAGACCTGTATCTGGCATTTTGTGCAGGAACGCCATAAGGACTGCCACGCGTTTCATGAAGACTCTCAGAGCTGTCAACAGCCCGAATGGGAGGACGGCAAACTGAAAATGGCCATTCCCCACCATGAATCTGAGGTAGCATCTGTGATGTGGGACTATCGTGATGTGAAAATACGCATCCTTCAAGTCGAGGGTGACATGCCAGTCTCCCGGATCATGGAAGGAATAATGGAGGTTAGAGATACCATGCGGAACTTGAGTTTCTTTACAAACTTTAGTCGCCACAGCTCCAGAATGCATCTGAGGTCCCCTTTTGCCTTCAGTATTAGGAAATACTGGGAGTAGAACCCTTTGCCCCTTAGCTCCTGAGGAACTTCCTCAACTGCCCCCACTGAAAAGAGGGACTGCACTTCTTAATTAGAAATTGCTCTTGAGAGGGGTCCCTGAAGAGGAACGGGGAGGTGGTTGGGGGGGGGGTACAGAATTGGATGGAATATCCCCTCTCTACTGTGCAGAGCACCCAGTGATCTGAAGTAATTCGGGACCAGGCATGGTAGAAAGAGGACAGACAGGATGAAATGGTAAGAGGAGAAGGGTCGAGAGTCCGGATTGCTAAATCATCCTCAACCACACCTTCAAAAGGGTGGTATAGGCCCCAGTGGAGGGTTGGGCTGACCAGAGTTTTGCTCAGAGGAGGAGTGTTGCTTCCTCCTATCACTCCTGTTCCGCCTACGTGGAGCGACCTGGTGGTTCTGCGGCTGGTAAGGCCATGGGGCAGGTTGAAGCCTAAAATGCCTGTGCTGGGTGGCTGGCCTATGGAGTCCCAGAGAGCGCAGGGTGGCCCTAGAGTCCTTCAAACTGTGAAGTCTCTTATCTGTCTTTTCAGAAAACAAAGATGAACCCTCCAAGGGGAGGTCCTGTATATCTTGTGATGCTGGCTACAAAAGTGACATGTGAACCACCTGTTCGCACTTTCAGGTGACATTATAAATAACACGTGGACAGTATTATCTCCCGCAAATTGTAACCAAACTTGTTTGTCTGAGTGATTGGCTGAAGTAGGACTGAGTGGACTTGTAGGTTCTAAAGTTTTACATTTGGTTTATTTTTGAATACAGTTATTTTTTGTACATAATTCTACATTTGTAAGTTCAACTTTCATGCTAAAGAGATTATACTACAGTACTTGTATTAGGTGAATTGAAAAATACTATTTCTTTTGTTTTTTACAGTGCACATACTTGTAATAAAAAATAAGTGTAATGTGAGCACTGTAGACTTTGTATTCTGTGTTTTAATTGAAATTAATACATTTGAAAATGTAAAAAACATCCAAAAACGTTTAAATAAATGGCATCCTCTTACTGTTTAACAGTGCAATTAATCACAATTAATTTTTTAATCGCTTGATTGCCCTAGTAACTACTCAGAGTAACTACTCTGGTCCTGTCAAAACAGAGCAATTGCATGAACCCTTCCTGAACACAAGCCCCCAGTGAAGACACACTTCAGAGATTATGGCACCTACCAGTTTAATGACGGCATTTTTTTACCACAGAAATGCCTGCCCTCTAAAAGTGCTTTTTGTTGCTAAAGTCAACCACTCCATTATTGCTTTATTCTAGTCTTCCACAGAAGCTACACGTGCATTCTGATACCCTGCTCTACTGGTGCCTGCTCTTTGTGTCAAAACTCAGGCTACAGCCTGATAAAGAAAGCATATGTGGCAGTATGTTTAAAAGTCCACTTCCAAATATGCCTTTCTGTGCCAAAAAAAGAAGTTACAATGAGTTCTTGCACTGAACTCACCACGCTTTTGGACTACTTCGCAGTGTGAGAAAAAGACTATACAACCCCACTCATTCAAATTGCATTGTGGTTTGAGGCTTATTTTTTCAGTAGCAATATTTTTCCTGAATTTAACGTTAGTTTTCTGAGTGGGAGTTAACTAGCCAAACCCACAGACTAAACGGATGCTTTTAGCTCCCATGGTGATTCTGTTCCCAGGTTTAAATGTCAAAAGTAGATTACTGTTTTATATGTAAAAAGGAAGAATTGGTTTAAGACTATCCCATTTAAAAGAGAAAAACATTTTATGGCAAAAAGATGACATCATTTTATAGAAGACTATTCTGCTGCAGTGGGACTTTTAATTACACAATCTTCCTACCATCACTGCAGCCTAAATATCTTATGAAGCAATAAAATCTAAGCTGAAACTATAGTGAACTGCACTTTAGAAAGTGAATAATTAATAAATACTATTTGTTCTAGAGAGAATGCCAAAGCATAAAGTGTAGATCCACATCTAACCTTCTCCTAACTTTGGGGATTTCAGCCCCAGGATTTTGATTTTGCCCAGACAGCAGCTGTGAAGGGTGAGGAGATTCAAAGATGGCCATTAGCAATTTCTATACCCCTCTAATCCTGTGGGAAGTGGGGTGAGGTGATGTAGATACCCAGGGATTCCCCAGTGGGGGAGGAATCCTCAGTTACGTGGTCAAGATGGCTTTTCACGGTCTTTGTGGTGCCAAACTGTGCAAAGAGACTGGAGCAGAAGCCAGGGTCAACAACTACCTAGGAAGTCTGGATATGGAGCTTAGATGTATTACGATCCCTGGTTTTGGTTTGGTCCCACCTCTGATTTGCCCACTAGTTAAGGAAAGTGTGTTGCAGGTCTCAAAAAATTCAGCTTCTAACAGGCTTATGTACATCATTGCAAATTCAACTGCAACTATTCTATTAAAGAGTCCTGTTAACAGGGCAGAGCGGTGTCACACAATTTAAGAAGCCTCGCTAAAAAGGGACAAGGAGAGGACAAATTGGAAAGAATGGGAATTTTTAATATAAATAGAAGAGAAAGAAAGAGCGAAACATACATGATAACAGACAGTAGTGTAAAGTGAGAAGTGTATTTGCATTATTCCTTTCTGATTGGCTAAAAGCAAATAGCAGAGCTGTAATCTGCCATGTCCCTCTTTTGTATTGTTATCCCTGGCTTCATCCAGTGTGATGAAGATGGGGGCGGGTGAAGCTTTGAGTCACAAATCCAACATTTCATTTCTTCTCTCCTAACGCATAAGCATCTAGGGGGAGGGATTCTGAGACTAATTAATATCTGTAAAACACTTTCAGGTTCTTACACGGGATGCAATATAAGCACAGATCATTACTAATAAACAGCCCTAGTCTTTGAGAGATGGTAAAAGTGGAAACTGCCACAAATTTATGTTCAGCTATAAAGGAAAAACCAGAATCCAGCAAATAATTTAATTACATTCTCGCCAACATTTTTGCTTTCATTCGTTGAGTTTTTCACAGTATCATAATGACAAAGCCTGGGTTGCTTATCAGTATTTTCTTCTCTCATAGCAAGAAACCAGGGTCTGTCATTACGATACAATGTAAAATACAGCAAATGAGCAAGAACAGTTTTTCTGAAGAGGCTGTAGCTTTCCAAAACCAACATCGAGTATATGTTGTTTGGTGTATAACAACAACAAACAGTTGATTTGATTTCTTCACTCTGGATCTGTCTTATTTCTCTTTGGATCTAATTTTACAGGAATCTGTTGTTTAGTTTTATCTTGTACAAATGCAAACAGACTTCTGCACAACCCATTTTAATTGGCTTTATCAAACAAAATCATGGTCATGCAAATTTTAAGAGATTTTTTGTTAAGCGAACATCTGCAAACACTGGACAGAGCTATAGTATAACATTTCCTTGGACTTTCTTCTATTGTTTTTCTGTCAAAATTTTTCATGCAAACTGTTATTTTGACTTAAAAAAACAATCTGTATAAACAATTCAACTCTACTGAGCCTTAAATGTTAGCTTTTAAAACCCGTGATGTTCAATACAGTCGTCATATCTGTGAGTTACTATTCTTATACTGTTTCATATGAGGGGAACAGGGGAGGGGATAGTATAGGAAACTGAGAATTCCAATGACTTCCCATGAAAATGGAAGTGGGGGGCGGGAGGAAGAACGAAAAAGGTTATTCATACTCTGCAATATCTAAGAGCCCATAGTTCATGGAATATATGTGTTATAGATATACACACCAGTATATTCTACATATAATGCACACAAATATTGTACAACCTTCTACAGAGCAGTAGGACCATCCTGGTCTCTCATTCCATACTGGCATCTCTTAGGCATTACAAAGGGGTAGACAGCTATCCTAACTGGGTAGCTTAGCATTCTCCTTAGGTCAGGGGAATCCTGGGATGGTATAAAGCTGGCATAGTTGTCTCTGTCCCACCTGCTTCCACCTCTGTGTATGAGGGGTGTTCCAGGGCCAGCCAGGGTAATGAGGAGGTCTGGGGGGGCACTCTGGCCCCTCTCATGGGAGAAAGATGCTGGGGAGGAGTGGAGAAAGGGAAGAAGTGTGTGAGCTGGTGGCAGGACGGGAAGGGTTGAAATAGTCACAGGCAAGTGTTTCAGGCAGGCTTGGCTCTTGGCCCCACAGGATTGTGTGCATTCTGTGAAGCATATTATGTTCTGTGCCTTTTTCTCACATCTTTTAAGAAGACATTCACCTACATTTTATCAGAATGTACCAAAAGCTCCCTAGCCACAGTGGGACACCTCTGACCCCTAGAGACACCAAGAAGGTGACAAAGAAATAGTTCAGCTTTATGCATTTGGGGCTTCCAATGCTAGAACAGTTCTAGGTCCCCTGGTGTCACTGCAGAGGTGCAAAGATGTGGCATCAGGGCCCTAGGTTACTCCCTCGTGTTTTGCAACAGCCGCAGACACAGCTTACTGAAAAAAAGAATATCCCAGAGAATAGTTTTTGGGGAGGCCTAGCAATGATGCAATTAAGCTGTGGAGGCAGCAGAGGGACTGTGGCCCCACTATAGAAATGATGTAGCTTAGGCAGAAGTATAAATTCTTTAAATTTATAAACCAAGATTCTAATCTCAATTGCGCTGGTGTAAAAAGCTCAGAAAACCACTGTAGACAGACTGGAATCATTTCTTACATCTTTTGTTCTTTAACCATTTTCTAGTAATTCTGTATTTACATTCAAGAAAATTGTTTGAGTTCAACATACATAAAGTCCACATTGCAGAAATAGTCCCTTTGGTTCTGGACCCATAACTATGGCCTAATAACAAATAGAAATACATGGGAGAGATGGTAAGAAAATATATTGCATTACATTCATTTCTTCCATTAACAATTACATAAAGGGTGGGGAGGGGGAGAAGAAACAAAAAGGCCCTCTTTCGAAGAAGAGGATTTAGATCACATGCTAGCCAAGGCAAGTTTCCTGAAGCATGTGCAAGTTTTCATGGGTTTTGATTATATTTTGTTTCACGTTGAAATCTGAAATGTTGTCCCCATCTATATAAGGGCTTGTATCCCTAGTGGGGTAATCTGCTCTATAGGAGGGTGATTTCTAAACTATGCTAATATGTTGCACATTAACTTCTCTGTGTAGACCCTGCTGGTGCACTTTAATGTAGTGCTATTGGAAATAGAACTAAGCTCAAGTGCACTAGGGAACCTTAAGGGTATGTCTGTGCTGCAGCTGGGAGCGAGCCTCCCAGGCCCAGGAGATGGACTCAAGTTAGCAGGGTTCAAGCTAGCATGCTAAAAATAGCAGTATGGACGTTGCAGCTTGGACTGCAGTTCAGGCTGTCAAGCGCACCTGACCTCCTACACTTGAGAGTCATAGACTTTAAGGTCAGAAGGGACCATTAAGATCATCTAGTCTGACCACAGAATCTCATCCGCCCACTCCTCTAATAAACCCCTAACCTATGTCTGAGCCATTGAAGCCACAGATCATGGTGTAAAGACTTCAAGGTGCAGAGAATCCTCCAGGAAGCGACCCATGCCCCACACTGCAGAGGAAGGTGAAAACCCCCCAAAGCCTGCCAATCTGCCCTGGAGGAAAATTCCTTCCCAACCCCAAATATGGCGATCAGCTAAACCCTGAGCAGGTGAGCAAGACTCACCAGCCAGACACCCAAGAAAGAATTCACTGTAGTAACTCAGATCCCACCTCATCTAACATCCCATCACAGGCCATTGGGCATATTTACCGCTAATAGTCAAAGATCAATTAATTGCCAAAATTAGGCTATCCCATCATACCATCCCCTCCATAAACTTATCAAGCTTAGTCTTGAAGCCAGATATGTCTTTTGCTCTCTCTGCTTCTCTTGGAAGTATTCCAGTACTTCACTCCTCTGATGGTTAGAAACCTTTGTTTAATTTCAAGTCTAACCTTCCTGATGGCCAATTTATATCCATTTGTTCTTGGGTGCACACTGGTACTGAGTTTGCATAATTCCTCTCCCTCCCTGGTATTTAGCCCTCTGATATATTCATAGAGAACAATTATATCTCCCCTTAGCCTTCTTTTGGTTAGGCTAAACAAGCCAAGCTCTTTGAGTCTCCTTTTATAAGACAGGTTTTCCATTCCTTGGATCATCCAGGCTTCAGACCCAGTTGCAATGGCCACATTGCTATTTTTAGTGCATGCAGGCAAATTAATTTGCCACACATTTGTGTGCTTTAGAAATCATTCCCCCATAGAGCATATTACCCCACAGTGTAGACAAGCCCTTAATCTTTAATGTGAATTAAGGAATGGTGTTTAAAATTGGTTTCAACAAGACTCCAGTGAAGTGACTGCCAGTTTGGTTTTGTTAGAACTACGCTTTAAAAAAAGTTGTGGAATGTAGATTCTTCCTAAGCCATGATTCTAAGATGGCTTGTTTCTGTCCACAACAGCCATTCAAAGTGTTTTTACAAACTGGTTTTGCTGGAACAATGTTTAAATTCATTTCTCTATTTTAGTATAAAGATGGGAACAAATGAGGCTTATATCATAATAATATCAGTTCTTTCACCGTAGAAAACCTCCCACAAGGTCTTGCTGAACTCTTTGGGCAAGATTTCCAGGTCCTTTATTTATTAGCACATAGACATTTTACATAATACAAGCTTTTTAAAATGAAAAACGCCATCTGATGTACACTCACCATCTTGCGTGTTTTGACTGAGGATCTGAGTGCGGAGCTCCTCAAGGCTAATTCCCAGGCATGTACAAATTTCCTCTACGCTGTAAGGCTCCGGGTGAAATACCTCCTCGACAATGGTCAGCATTTCCTTCAGGCTAACTCCTAGCTTGGCCTGCACATCTTGGAGCTTCAGCATTTCTTTCCATTCTAGGCCTTTTGACTTCGAAAGAAGCTACAATATGAAAAACAGACAATACCACACACTGTAGGCTGAAATTGATATGAAATATTTCATAAAGCAAACAAATCTTAAAACTGATTTTTTTTCAGCAAAAGCCATCAAACCATCTATTCTTACACAGCAAATAGCCTACACACACACACACACACACTTACAGAACAGGAAGATTTCTGTCAATCACAGCCCAGAAAAAATAAGCATTTCTTTTCTTAAAACACTAGCCTAAAACGCTTATTGATATTACATATGTCCCATCAAATCAATGATTCCTCTTTTTCCACACAGGCTACCCCCTCCAACTATTATTCGCTTGAAAAAGCTAATTTCAGGCATTTGTTCATACACATTCCCCAGTACACTAGCACTGGAAAAGCCCAGAAAGACTTGCCATGTTATTTGGCTTTGATCTGATATTGATGGCTCAGCCTGACTGGTAGTATTAACCCTAACCGTTCTCAGAGGAGCCCTGGAGAGATAGACGGCATGGTAAGGTTGGTGCTGGACCCTTAAATGCAAACTTGCTAGTGTATAGTATTTTTTTATAATTACACCATGCTATTAACACTCATTTTAAAAGGGAGCCTCAGTCTCACCAGTACAATGAAGATTTTTCTTAGAGGCATTTAAACTGCACTTTATGTCATATTAAACTGAGACTGTGTTCTGCTCTCACGTGTGCTGATTGAGTGGGGCAAGAATTTTCGCCATCCTGCTCTCTTTTTCTTTTCAATAAATATTGGTTTTAAGTTAAACTTGATTGAAAGCATTAAGGCCTCAATTCAGCAAATCATCCCTTTTCAGCAGAGCATTTCAAGCGAGGCTAACTTTCAGGTTAGTGGGCCTTAAGCACATGCTGAAAGTTAACTATTTGTATTGTGTAACTGAGGCCTATAGGAGAGCTCTGACTTTTCCAAGAACTGGTGGATACTTTTTCACACACAGATTTCTGCTGTCAGTTATAGCAGGATACTGGTTGTTTGCACTATGCTGCCCAGCTACTTACTGCAGCTTCTCACTGTCCTGCTTCTCCTCAAGCATTATTGTATGCAGGCCTTTTGAGGTTTTGCTTTATTGCAGTATACAAAAATTAACTACTTTTGGTGCCCTTTACTGCCTTTCCAAGGTTGGCCAGGCACATTCTAGAGCAGGAAAACAGGTCACATGAAATCCTAACCACCTGACTCTGCAACGACTTAAAACACAGACACACGTTCACAGACACAGAAAGGAGCAGCGTTGTCTAGTGACTAAAGCAGGGTCCTGAGAATAAGGAACTGTCCTGGCTCTGACAACTGTTTCTGAGAGAAGTCACTTTTGGCCTGGTTTCAAAGATACTGGGCACCCAGAGCGCCACAACATTAATCTGCCTGTATCTCAGTTTCCTCGCCTATAAAATGGAGGTGTTATGGGGTATACAAAGCCTGCATTAGACAGGAAAGGGTTAAGGAGCACCAATGGACTCAGGCAGCCCCACCCTATCACACCTGTGAAATATGGTGGACTTGGAGGAGGAGCTTCAAAAGGGAGAAGCCCAGCTCACAGGGGTCTAGTCTTGGAGATAGCCAGACCTCTCATCTTAGCTACCAGGGAGGAGCAAAGCAGTGAGCCCAGTTGCCTTAGTTTTCCCATGAGTGTGGAGCAGTAGTACAGTTGGCTGGAGGGTCCTTATGGACAAGGGGGTGGGTACTGCTCTTTATTTCCTTTAGTTTAGTTTTCTTTCCTTTGTCATGTTAGGATGGCCCCAGAGCAGTCCCTGCTGACCCCGTGAGTCCCCTGAGGAGAAGGTGGACTGATGTAGGGTAGCTTAGGAGAGAAGCAAGAGGTCTGACAAGGCAAAAACCCAACCTAGAGGGAAGGAACTGGGCTGTCATACAGTGTCTCTGAGGAAGCTAGCATGAGGAGACCCCAAGCACAAGGGCTGGAAGGACTAGTGGCCTGACCCTGGCCTGATGATCTGATGTGAAGTTGTGGGGCTGCTTAGTTACCCTCTCGTTTACTGGCATAAATGGAAGAGGCTAAACATGATCCAGCTGGAAGTCCAAGTCACAAGATGAATGGCTGGTGAGCAGAGATATGGAGAGAAAAATCCTACAATGCTACATCCAGCCTGAAGGCAGGGTGCCAGCTGGTGAGTCACTGTTTCAGTGGGTAATGTTTTCTTCACATATTTAACTTTTAACTTTAATCTTTCATCTCTTTAGTAGAGATGAAAGATTAAATATGTCTGTAAAAGTGATTTGAGATCTTCAGCTTAAGGTACTGAAGAAATGTAAAGAATTATTATATTACACTAATGAACAGTATCTTGTAGCCCTCATTACTTGAAATTAAACAGGTGTAATCACTTAGAAAAAACAACACAATGCTTTCTATTATCTGAATAAATAATGCACTGTATTATTAGTAACTTATGCCACTGGTGCATTATCACGTCCTGCTCTATTCCTTGAAGAGAGAGGCTGCATTTGAAACGAGCTTGCTATTAAGATACTCTACAGCCTAAAGACACTGAACTGAAACTGATCACTGCAAAACATTTAACAGCTGGTATTTTTGTGATCATTCTAAATTTAGGAGAACAGTTTCTGACCTTTTTTTTTTTTAAGAAAAAAATCCCATCCCATTAACTCACAATACAACAGCCACCAGACCCAGACAAGAAATAAATAGGCAAAAATCCATCTATTGAATTTACAAGACCATAGTTCAGTGTTTCCTGACAGTTATCGATCAGATGGAGTAAGGACCTGAGACATCCTCAAGCTACTACTTCACTGCTAGGATACACCCTCTTCTTCTGGCCCTTATTGCTCAATATTCCAGTCTCACTGGAACACTATAAATGTATGGCCATCTGTCGTATTCGATGACATCACAACATCTTGTGTGTGTTTTTCCTGTAGCCGTATGATCCAATCTGTAAGGAGCAAAGTCACAAACAGCTGTCCTACAGAAAAGTGTAGGCATCCACTGAAGATTTGGCACGACGCTTGGCCTTTTTTTCCAATCACTTTTTCACATCTGTTTTCTCTCAGAGTTTACAACATTTATTGATAGTTGCTCTCCATTTGGGTCTGTCCTTGGCTCTGTGTTCAAAGTGATCAATATTTATGCCACACAAGTTTAGATTCTGCTTAAAGGTGTCTTTGAAGTGTCTATATTGGCCGCTCTTCCTGCTCTTTCCAAGTTTCATCTAAGGATGAAAGGACTCTTTTTCAGGAGTCTCACCACCCATTCCAGTAACATGACCTATACATTTCTAAGCTTACACTAGAAGTAAATGTGGAAAAAAAACTATATCCCAGTCAATGATGGGACAAATATAAACAATGATTCATAGTGAGTAATGGTATACTTAGCCTTAAATCTTAATAATACCATCCTAGTACTTTGCAGTCCTACAGTGCCATCTGAGGGTCTTTCAGTACTTCACAAACATTAACTGATTAAACTTTACAGCACCCATTAAGGTTGATAGATAAGTAGGCATTATTAACCCCATTTTACAGATAAATAGAGTAACCTGACGTATAGTACAAAGGAGTAGAGGCCTTAATTTTTGCTAACATTGGGTATCCATCCTGTGACATCTATGGTGTAACTTTCAGAGGCAGGGGTACTGGACCAAAGTTTATTCTCCAACAAAACTCCTGCCCAGAATAAGGAAACAAAACAGTCACCCACAGACAGTAGTTTCCAAGCATAGCAGCTGCTGAGCCCAGCACAGGGAAGTGGGGGAGATCCCAGGCATCTTCCCACTAAGCCCAGTGAAATCATCCCTGTTGCAGCTGCTGGCCCCAGGAAGTCTGCGCCACGTTCAGCCCTGTCTTCCAGTCTGTCCCACACAAGTGCAGTGTCATTCACCATCCCTGAGCTTCCCTGTAGCCAAAGAGCATGCCCAGGAGCATCTGAAATGGCTGCCCTCACCAGAGATGCTTCAGAGGAAGGAGCAAGCAATGCTATTCTGCCCCAACCAATGGTACACAATGGTCATACGGTTGGGAGGCCATTGTTCAGAGGTGTTCAGCAACCACTGACTTCAGCTGGAGTTGTGATTATGCTCAGCTCCTCTGAAAGTCAGGCCCTAGATGTCCCAAACAGCGCCCTCATGACTGGGTTACTAGGCCTAACTCTAGAAGTCTGAAAATCTCTCCAATTTTTCAGGAATGTCTGAAACAGAAATTCAGTATCAAGCAGTTTGATATTTTTTTGTTGTTGTTTATGATAAAGTCAACAGCTCAATTAAATATGGTTCTGTCTTTTCTTCTATTTGTTAGAAGTAGGTGTTTGATGTCCATTCTACACAAAAGAATAAGAGTCAAATGATGCCCTGACCAAACATAACCTAATGCAGGGCACCATGAGAATGTGTTAAATAGTCTCTGGGTTGAAGACTGTTTGACAACTTTGCTCCTTTGGCACAATGGAATTTCCTACCATAATGGTAAAGATCTTCTGTGCAGGAGATAAAACTTTCTCATGGTTTGGCCCAAAACTTTGTGGAATGAACTCCCACAGAAACTAAGAACCATCACAAACCTCACCTACCATCTGCTCTAAATACAAGATGCATTATACACACACGTAGATTTATATTTTATATAAAATCAAGCAAAAAAACTCCACTGCACACACCTTTCCCTTTGGAAAAAGGATTGGTGAACAAACGTGACAGATGTTAGTCATGTTGCTTAATGTACTCCTAGAAAGCATCCAGGGACTACGGTCATGAGCACAGTATAAAAATCTGAATAGAAGGGAAAGAATGGATGAATGTTGAAGAAAGGAGAAGGAAAGACAGCATGTACTGAGAGAGGTAATCAAGGATTCATTATATCCTACGCCAACCAAAGCAATTAGGAATGTGTTATGCGGGTATTTCTACCCATGTCTAAATGTCTGCAAGGGAAAGAGTAAGGAAAATTAGATTAGAGCTACACAGGAATGAAGGACAAATACTACCGTCAATAAGAATGACCTAAAAAGCTGTGTTGTGAGGCCTCAGATGTTGTTCTATACATCTGTCAGCTTATTAGTTCTGCTGTGTTAATAGTCCCTCCCCTCATCTGCCCACCTTCACCCCTCTGTGAACTGTTCCTAAAAGAAACAGGTTTTTTCTGTCTCAACAAAATTTTTATTGTGCATGCAACTATCCATCTGGGCAACATGTGCTTAAAAGCGGGCAGATGTAAATTGTTAGTTTCCTTAAAATTGCACAGCTGTGAAAGGTACTTTTTCAGGGATTGTGTCATCTCTAACAGGTGGTGTGACATCCGTCTTTCCCTCCTTCCTTTGCAGTTTGCAACACTGAGCAACTAATCAAAGTAATTTTAAAAGGTGGTGCAATTCACCTACCTTGCTTTTATGAAATAACCTTTAACGCAGGGGTGGGCAAACTTTTTGGCCCGAGGGCCACACTGAGCTTCAAAATTATGCGGAGGGCCACGTAGGGAAGGCCCCGCCTCCTATGTGAACCCCACCCACTTCCCACCCCCTAACTTCCCCCTTCAGAACTGACAACCCATTCAACAGCCGCCCCCCACTCCTTGTCCCCTGATCGCCCCCTCCGGAGACCCCCCACTCTAACTGCCACCCAGGATCCCACCCACCCCCTAAGCCCCCCTGCTCTTTGTTCCCTGACTGCCCCCCTCCCAAGACCCCCCACCCTAACCACCACCCCTCCAGAATCCCACCTCATATCTTTGCCCCCCTACTGTTTGTGCCCAGACAGCCCCTCCTGAGCTCCCTCCCCACCCTAACCACCATCACCCCCTGGGATCCTCCCCCAAATCTCCCTTGCTTACCTTCCAGCGCTGGGCTCTGCCCCGGCTGTGTCCAGGCCAGGGAGCACGTAGCCCCACGGCTCCCCACGCCGAGCCCAACACCGGGCTCAGGAGCGCTGGGGCCCCGCGGCATGCTGTGCCCGGTCTGGCTCCGGGCCGGGAGTGTGGGAGCCCGCGGCTGCTGCGCCGCGCCCGGCCTGGCCCCCAGCCAGGAGCACTAGGGCCCCGCAGCTGCCACGCCACGCTCCTGGGTTGGCCCCCGGCCAGGAGTGCTGGGGCCACGCAGCTGCCACACCGCACTGCTGGGACAGCCCATGGCCAGGGGCCCTGTGGCACCTGCCCCACACCCGGGAGCGGATCACCACGCAGCCCCTGGCCCAGGAGCGCTGAGACCGCACGGCTCCCCGCACTCGGCCCAGTCCTGGCTGGGAGCGCAGGACCCTGGAGCACGCCGTGCTTGGCCCCGCCCCAGCCCAGGAACAAGTTTGCGGGCCGGATAAAAATCGCCAGCGGGCCACATGTGGCCTGCGGGCTGTAGTTTGCCCACCTCTGCCTTAAGGTCTTACAAAATGTCTATTAAAATCAAGTCTATGAAGATCCCCTGGATTTTAATTTGCATTACCTTCCAGAAGAAACAAAGACTACCCAAGTTAGTTGAGTTGTTGTTTAATTACCCCAAGTGCAAGGTTTGTCATTTCTGTCAGGAGCCATTTCTAGAGAGGTCTTAACCCTGACTGCACTGAAGTCAATGAGAATCAGTGGCAATGCCAGTGTTCATGGCCAATTTCTTTTATCACTCTCTCTTAAATACACATACAACGTGGTACTTTCCAAGCTACAACCTTGGTATGGTTTCCACTATTGGCTCATACCGGATGCTTAAAAAGTTTCACTGAGCATTAGATTCTCTTTTGGAAAGTTATGCCAACAGCCATAATATGGTGTGTGTTCACTCTGGTTCAGTGAGCTCCTTTGCTTTTACACCTTGCAGAGGGATGGATATGAGGTTTTATATCCCTTCCAAAACTGTTTTAGCATTAACAGTTACAACTCTGGCTATTCTCCTTATACCTATAAATGTACCATCCCCTCTTTGAATCTCACTTAGTTGTTGGCCTCAACAACATTCAGTGGCAATGAGCTCCACAGTGTAACTATGTAAACTCTCAGCTGAATTCTCTGATCCAAATTTTACTCACTTACACCAGAGTAAACTGGGAGTATGTCCTTTGAATCAACTGGGCTACTCTTCACTTAGTTCATTGTAACTGAGAAAAGAATAGTCCTCCTTATTTCTATAACCAACCAAATCCAAGCCTCAAATCTGAATGTTCCCAAACACTGGGGTTTTTCAATCCTGATCCAAATTTGAACTTTCCCAAGGCTTGGAATGCTTCACATTCAACCTATTTTAGAGACATTTTCAAGCTGTGAATTGGCAGCCTTTTGGTTCAGGCCCATCTCTAAACTCAATATAAGTATCTGTTTTTAATCAACACTTCCAATAGCAATTGGGCGTTTCTACATTATACCCTTGATTATTGCTTTCTGCTTATCTCAGTAAATACACATCTATTGCTGTACACTCATAACTACCACGTGAATACATTTGTTTTTCTCCACTGCCTTTTCATTATCAGGGTTTAATTAAAAGTCCTCTAGTCTCATTAAGTGAAAATACTTTTGCTGAAAAGGAATTAATTTGTTTTCTCCCTCCATAATAAACTAAATAGTGCTAAACCACAGACCCTACAACAAACAATAAGGGTCTGATCCCAGACGCCTCACACTTCCATTGAACTCCGTGGGAGTTTGCCTTGCAACAGGGTAGAGAGGTCTGGCCCTGAGAAGATAAAAATGTCAGTTAAAGCAGCACCTGACCTGGTGTTAAAGTAATGCTGTGACTGGTCAGGGGTGGAGGAAGGCACATACTTGGATGAAGGTTTCATTAGAGTTTGACAAAAGCCATACAGTACCTTTGTAGCCAGACGACACTCCATCACCCTAATATTGTAATGAGAAGTTGCTGCTTTATTCATTTCGACACAACTGTTAGCAATAACGAAAGCTGCTCCACTTGGAAGTCTCACATCAGTCGCCCTCAGAGGACTGAACTCTATCAATTTGGCCTATTAAAAGAAAAATGAATGGTCAGATTTAATTTACTAGCAACCAGCAATGGAGTTAGGTCAATAAATCAAATGCATTTACCTTTGCAAAAATTTTTCCCCTCTCAAGAACCCACAGATGGTTAATCAAAGAAATTGATGTGAAACAGTGAGAAAAGCTATTTAGCCCCAATGGTCAAGTTACAAGAAAACCTGAAGTCTCTTCCTGAGAGCAGGAATTTATGGCTTCTCCAGTAAATGTCTTTGTGCGTTCAGAGTTTCACAGAACCTATTTGTAGGCAACACTTTTCAAAATAACTTTGTTTTAAGAAGAAGATGCCAGATCGCATTTGGGAAACTGAAATTCAGCTGGGGTGGGAGTGGCAATACCAGAGCATGGGGGTAGTAAGAACTGAACTCTAAATGTGAGAGCTGGGCCCAAACAAAGCCTTACATCTGATCACCCCAGTCCCGCCTTCCAGGGTATTCTGAGTCTTGAGCCAGGTCTAGACCAATAAATCCAGCGTGTATATTTAATCAGGGGGCTGTGTTTAAGTAAAACATCCAGGTGGGAGCCTGCAATGCAAATCAAATGGCTAGAAAAAGAATGGGCAGCCAGCTCATTTTGATGCAGCAAATTCAGGCTCCAATCCTGCAGTGCGTTGGGTGGGAAAAAGCTTTTCTACCTGCAGGGCCCTCATCAGCATTAGCAATCTGCCCACACATTGGAGGATCAGGGTGATATTGTGCAAAATGACTCTCCTAAAAACTAGCAAGTTTCACACACTTTTGTTGCTTCTGTAGACTGAGCTCGCTGAGAACACCAGAGGCTTCTTGCCTCCCTCCATGACAGTTCACATGCCACAAGGTCCCCCCAGTGTCACCCTCCCATCTCCCTCTAGTTCAGGGACTTCCTGCAACACTCCACATTCCTCCTGCTAGGGGTGCTGTGTGTACCCCATTCCCCTCTGCTCCCATACCAGGGTCCCCCAGTCTCTCCCTCATGCCTGGTGTTCTGTGTCCACCCCAATCCACCCTCCCACCATGCCAGGGGATCTGTGTTCCCTTGTGACTGTTCTGTTTTAGCCTACTAGTGTTTCAAAATCCCTTTCTTACAGGTGCTTAAAGACTGGGGGTGGGGGACACTAATGACATAAAGACCACGTGACTAGGTAGCAGGGAGACAGTGTCACAGCCCAACTGTCACCAAAAGCAGTAGGGTTCTAGAACCGTCCCTAAAACTTTGGAACTGATTGGCTACGGGTTGAAAAGTTATTGCCTTACAGAGAAATGCCAGCAAGTAGGGTGTAGGGCCTTGCTTCACTCAGCCAATTATTGCCTCACTTTCCCCAGCAACAGAGCTAGAATAAACTATTTTCCTGCTTCATAGGCCTGTGGTGAGGTATAATATGGGTACAGCATTTTGTGCCCTTTGGGTGAACTGGGCTATAAATCCCAGGAACTAAATCCTTCAGGCTGTGATGTCATGAAGACATGAAATGCACACCTACATCTTAATTTTCACTGGGGTAGATCGTATATTGCATACCTTGTCAGGGATTTGCTCAGAGCAGACTACAGATCTACAGAACAGGGACCTGTTACTGGTTTTGGCACTCTTCATTTACTTCATGGTTCCATGAACAGCTACAGTGCTACACAAACAGGTGCTCACATGCCAATCTGCTTCCAACTCACTTCTTTAGAGTCTCTATCACTGTCTTAACCTATTGGGGGTCTGGATTATTTTGCAACTATCAAGGGAGAGACTTGCTTCCCTTTAAATGCCCTCTCACTCTGTGTACATACCCCTTATCATGTTCATCACTTTCTGAGTAAGAAAACCCTTGCCACATTTGAGCCATACAAAACATTTCCACTTAGACAAAGCCAAGGTGACTGGATGTCAAGAAAATGTATAACTCTTTTCAGCACTGGTACAGCTGTACAGGTGCTACCAAAAGTATAAGCTGTTGTGTAGATTGGACATAGGCCCAGAAAAGTGTCAATGTTTGGGCGTTCAGACTGCACTCATGGTGGACTTGAGACTATTCAGTGTATTCAAAGGATAAGCATATTTTGCATATAAGTGGCAAATAAGAGAAAGCATTATGATATGGAGCTAAACCCTTATTACACATACTCTAGAGAGATGAAGTCACCAAGTAAAATGGTAAGCATTTTACAACAGCTGGCCAATGTAAAGGTTTCTCATGAATGGCTGCATTCATTTCAATAAACATATTTTTGCAAGTTTTACGTTTGACCGCCCAAAGCCACACACATCTTTTTAGACAGAAGGCAGATCCCACTGTAAATGGTATTTTTGCAGTATCTGTGTACAGCTCAGCAGGTTGTGTATCGCAGTGCCCATTCATCAGTTTCTCATGTTTAAGAAAGATACCTTCAATGCCTTAATCAAACACTGGCATTTTATGAAATCAAAGTCTGAAAAAATTATATATAATTCCCTATCGTAGTTATGAGCGAATCTGGCAGCTTTACTAGAATGGGTCTGTCACTAGAAGTTCCAATAAAGAATAATTGTGATAACTATCATAGGGAATACTAGGCTTCACAATGTAGGAATTACTCCAGGTTCAGTGGTGCATCAGCTGACCAACATGGAGTCCATTACTCCTCTTTCATATCTCTTCCTCTCCCATTATAGCCTTTTTATTCTCTTTTTCTCTCACTCTCATCTTCTTAGTCCTACAAGCCTCTTGTGTTCTGAATAGTGGTTTTTCTTGTACAGTGAGGCTCATATATACTCACATCTTCATTTGTGCATAATCCATGTCAGTACTGTTTTACCCAGCTATTTGTTCCCTGTATCTTTAATATGTACAGTTGTAATGTGGTGTTAGTTTACACTAAAAGAGCCACGTACCGTTCCTTCTTCTGCAAGGAATGATATGGACTGGTCCATGCCTCCTCCCTCCGTTCCAATGTACCGTTCACTCTTGGTGCAAATTTCTGCAAGTTCCACCTAAGGAAACATTGGAAGTAAAGCCTGAGTCAAGAAAACGGATGCAGCACATACATGGCTTACATTGACAGACTGTGGAGGAGAGTGAGATACCTCTGAGGTCACCCTTCCCCACACATTCCTTACCAAGACTAAGCTTCGGATGCCCTGCAGGTCTGACCCATTCTCACTGTAAGATGGTATCACCATATAGTCTTTCTCCTTTTGCTCTGAACCATTCCAGGATTTCTCTGACTCCACTATGGCAACTGGCACTGGACGCTTATCAGAGTCTCCATTTTAGCATCACTCCTCCTCCCATTCTCCCCCCTCCACCCCCCCCCCCCAATCCCATTTCCCCTCTGTGTCTTAAATTGTGCTGCAATACTGACTGAATACAAAGCATGCTCCCTGGTAACTTACGTAATCCAGATAATTCACCTTAGTACTTGTAATGTGTTGGTTTCATAACTAGAAGTTACCGCTTGAGACTGAACTCTTGAGATTTATGACTCTGCACTATCAAGACACTCAGAATTTCCCCAGGTAGGGACCTAATTCTCCAATGCTCATGTAGGCAAAACTCTCAATAATATCAATGGGACTTCGTGCATTCTTTACTAAGGCTGATCAGGTCCCCACAATAAATCATCCTCTGGCTCTGACATTCTTACACTGAGAATGCCACATGCCCTGCACATACTGCAGTGCCCAGAAGGACCTGTGCCTCTGAGATGGGCAGTGGTGCTACTTGCCAAATAAGGCAATCTAGCCCGTCGAGATGTTTGATAATTTCATTTTACAAACCAAAAACGAACACATGGTAAAATGGCCAAATTCTGCCCTTCGATGCGTGTGTGGCTCCCAGTGAAGTCAATGGGAGCACGGTATGTGCATTCAATCCCAGATATCGGCCCTGTGGATTTTGGTCAGCTGTGTGTAGTAGTTCGATGACTGTTCAGGAGGCTGTTAATGTCCTCAGCTGTTAGGTTCTTAAAGTAAGTAAACAGATAAATAAATATGGGACTCAGGCCTTCCCAGTGCCAGTCTGTCAACAGCTCCTCTCCATTCCCTAGGGAAAAGATGGTTACCTACCTTCATAACTGTTGTTCTTTGAGATGAGGTGTTCATGTCCATTACAAATTAGGTGCGCACGCGCCTCATGCAAGACCGTCGGAAATTTTTTCCCTCAGTGGCTCCCTTTGGGCCGGCAAGCCTATGCTGATCAGCGATCCCCACAACTCCTGCCTTCGTTGTTTGGGAGACTCGCACCAGACTGAGCATTGAAAGATCTGTGAGGCTTTCAAGCTCAGAAAGAGAGAGACTTTCGCCTCAAGCAGCTGCTCATGGAGACCGCATTACAGCCATTGACCTCAGACTACACGGCACCGGCACCACTAAGGGAAAAGTTTCCGACGTTCGTGCACACAGTGCACGCATACCTAATTTGGAATGGATGTGAACGATCACTCGAAGAAGAACATGCTGTCTAGTCTACGTTCCACTCTCTGACCTGACACCTTAATTAAGAATTTCTATAACCTGTGAACACCAGAGTGTTTGTGTGAGTCTCTGTCAATGTCTTAGTGTGTTTTGGCACCTGCAGATGAAATGGTACTTTAGAAGGGGAGAGTATTCATGTTACCACTGCTGTAAAAAGAACGAGGAGTACTTGTGGCACCTTAACAACTAACAAATTTATTTGGGCATAAGCTTTCGTGCGCTAAAACCCACTTCATCAGATGCACAGAGTGGAACAAACAGTAGGAATATATATTTAGCGATAGATGGATATGTGTGTTCAGAGAACATGAAAAGGTGCAGGTTGCCATACCAACTTTAAGTGGCTTAATCAATTAAGGTGAGCTATTATCAGCAGGAGAAAAAAAAACTTTTGTAGTGATAATCAGGATGGTCCATTTCAAACAGTTGACAAGAAGGTGCAAGTAACAAAAGGGGAAAACTTAGCATGGGGAAATAGATTTATGGTTGTGTAATGACCCAGCAACTGCCAGTCTTTATTCAAGCCTAATTTAATGGTATCTAGTTTGCAAATTAATTCCAGTTCAGCCATTTCTCATTGGATACTTCACAGCAAAGACATTAATGCCAGATCCTGAGGAGCCTTGGGAAATGCTCTAAGAACATTTTATAACAACGGGTAAAGCTTGCATGGCCGTGCACTATCACATGCCCATACCAGCTCATTCCATCAAGCACAGGGTAGTCAGCATCATGGTACAGCAGGAAAGAAAGGAAAAGGAAAAAGATTGTAGCAAAGAAACAGCATGATTTTCAAACCAGGAGCAAAGTCAATTCAGATCCCCCAGCAGGGACCTGAACCAAGATAATCACCAGAGTAGGGACATTAACCAGCTGTACCACACAACTGTAAAAGGTAGCAGATAAGGCAGTAAATCGCCACCGGTTGAGGGAGGTATGTGTGCCTGCCTGCTCATTCACTCAGTTTACATAAAGCCACTGGAAACAGACAAAGCTGTAAAGTGTGTGCTCAGAGCTATGCAATCCGACTGAGTGGCCTGCAAATGCACTAAAGTTTGATTTACTTGGCCCACAGTGCTACTTATGTAAAACGCTCAAACTTCAGGTTGATAAGGAGCTGTCAAAAAACCATTACCCAACTGCTCTAAAACTGAGCAGACAGGAGCCCTCTGAGGCAAACATCAAGGAGAGTTCAGGTTGTCCTCAGAGCACCATATTGGTGCCACAGTGTAAACAGACCCATTTAAACCAATTGAAAGACAAAGGGGTCTGCTTTCCCATGGATGCACGGGATCTTATAGGGGTAATTGATCACTAATGGGAATCAGACAGCTAAATCCCCTGCACAGCAAGTAGAAACCGGCCAGGCCACAAGCAAAGTTTAAAACTCTTGTCCCTTCATGCATTTGAAAGATGAACTACAAATAGGGATTGTGCCTCCTTTGCTTCTTGATGAAATATTTAAAAAGGGCCACACAAACAGAAGTGTTCCTTGCTGGTTGATATTTTTTTAAAACCTTACTGTATCAGGCGTGTTGAGCCATGTCCTCACCTCCCCACCCCCCAAAAAGTTAGAAATAATTTGTGAATGAAACCATACCATGTAACAGTCCACCCAACATTAATGATGCCCCTTTTCTCTTAAAATAACCAATGAAGTATTTGCATAGTAAAAAAAGACACACACACACACACACACACACACACACACCCTGGCATATGCACACACAACATAGCTCACAGGTGCTCACTCTTCTCTGCACCTGGAACAGTGTATATTCTCAAACATCTATGTGCTCCCCATCACCAGGGTGAGCCACACAGCTATATTGCTCCTTCCCTCCTCCTCTCCCAAGGCAGCCGTACCTCTTCACTTGTTTTTGCAGCTACTTGTAAGGAATACTGGAATGGGGTCCAAGCAATGTATCAGCTGGGCAGCAGCGGAAATCTCTCCACAGTTTAGATGCACACAACCATCCCATTTGAAAATCTGATATGGGTACGATCGGCTTGAGCCCTGAAATATCCAGGTACAGATTTGCACACATGTGTTTCTAATAATGTAGCCTAAAATGCAGCTCTTGAGGTACTCAGACTGTATAGCAGCCAGAGAAATTGTTGTTTCATTTGCAGATTTTGCAGATTTTGCAGAATTTGCAGATTTTGGGTACTCAGACTGGGCAGTTCTCCCTTTTCTTTGTCTAGATACAAATTATATCGCCTTCTGCACAGATCCGGTCAATTTTGTGACCTAAAGTTGTTTACACTTTAAAAGGGGGAAGGGCTTGCAGCTGTGGAATGGTAACAATTAGCACACTGCCATGCCAGACCTGTCATATGTTCCAATGATCCAGGCCTCACTAAGCATTGGTTCTTGCTTTGCCCCAGACTGCCAGCTGTCCAGCTGCATGTGCTAGGCATACAGCACTGCTGTAGTCTAAGCAAGGAATGGCAGGACCACCAAGCAGGACCTGGCAGGGGCTGAAAAACCCTCTCCAAAAGACAGCCCAAGACAGCCCTGAAAGACTTAGTTTCTAATTTAAACAGGCCCATGCCTACGCAGACTGGTCTTCTATTAATAGTAGCAGGGGGATGGGACTGGAGCAGGTGAAGTAGTCATTTATACAAAAAAGCAGCTTTTACTCATTACTGAAGCAACCAGCCAAATATTTGCATATTGGTAAAACAAAATTCAGGGAAGTGTGACTGTAATCCTGGAAACTGAAGCAGAGATATGGAGACATAGAGAGCTATGGTATACAGAGATTTTATATTTAGAAAAGAAGGATGGTCTTCTCACTGAAAAAGTGAGCTTAGAGCCCAGATCTTCAGTCTCCATCTCTATATTTCTCTTCTTCTGTGATCCAGCGCGAGAACCCTACCTCACGTATCAGAATGCATTACCATTTGCAAAGTTCTTTGAGATCCTCAGATGGGAGATGCTATAGAAATGCAAACTATTACTATGAAAAACAGGCAAGCTGGGGAAAATTAGGATCTCAGAGATAAGAGGGCTTCTAAAAACAACAGTTTTGCAGGGGGGGAAAAAATGCCACCTAAGCAGCCACCTAATTTGCCTATAGCTTGAGCAGGCGCTCGCTCTTCCATTTCTCTCCCATGGGTTCACCACTTCTCAGCCAATCCACAATACATGAATGGTTCCCACACATTCAAGACCCGCAACTGTTAGCACAGTTCCCATCTCCCAAATTATGTATCTAATAAATGGCATTTTTGTCATACACTGCATCTTCAAAGAACTTTACAAACATTAACTACTCAACTCTCACAGCACCCCTGTAAGGCAGGAATTATTCCCAATTTACAGACAAGGAAACTGAGGCAAAGATGTTTGTGACTTGCCACATAAATCAGTCCCAGAAGTGGAATTAAAGCTTTTAATGTTTGTGATTCCCTTCCACCAGTGTGCTCCTTTCTTTCAGCTGTCTCAACTAACTGTTTCTGGAGCAGGTTTAAAGCTTTTCAGATGCAATGGTAATATACATAACACAAAAAGACACAGAAAAATACTAACATCAATGCACAAAAGGACCAGGAAAAATCCTTTAAAATCCCAGAAGCAAAAATGGCTTCACGTACCATGTGAATTTGAACTTTGCCTGCCTAATTCTTTTGAAATCCACACATTCTTAAAACCTCTGATTTCTCCAGTACTGGCCAAAACAAGAAAGAATTCTAGCCATGCTACCCCATTCAGATGTGGCTTAGTGTGGTAATATAGCTAGAATGTGAAATAATATTGCTAATACAACATAGCCTGCAAATGGGGTTCTATCTGGTGTACTAAATTAGCAAAGCAGACCATTTAACAGAGCAGTAAAAATGACTAAATAACTTCAAAAATAGTTTTCTGGATCTGAGCCTTCCAAAAAACCAAGAAAAAAATGTTCCTGAGCCCTGCAAGTAGCAAAGTGGTTATCAGTTAGTAAAGACCTGGGTCAGAATTCATTTTCTCTAGAGGTAATTTCACTGTATCTTCTATTATTTTTATTTCACAAGACCTCAAATGGCCCACATCAGATGTGTGATAATCTGCATAGGTTTAGGATAACACATCCTCAAGCACAGCTCAAAACAATCAAGTGACCTGTTATTACACTTCAGAATGCACTGGCAGAACATATATCACAATGCAATGCTGTGCTATTTATTGGCTGTTTAATTATCAAACAGCTATTACTGTAATCATTTAGGGCCAAATCCTGCAGTCCTTACTCAGGGGACAGCTGGGGCATCAGAAGCCCTGGCTGGCCCATGGAAGGGAAATATAGGTGCAACTGTCCTGAAATGCAACATTGTAAGCAATGGATCTGCCACCATTCAGCTCCACTGGCTGAAACTTCCCTGCATGTACTATAGCCTTCCAGTACTACAGTTGTAGTGGTGACTGCAGTAATGCCCCATATCATGAGAGAGGAGAGACATATTTGGAAGACTGCTTATCCCTTAGATGGTTATTCCCTATGTCTTTTGGTACCTTCATGTCATCTGATCCTGACTCCAAAGCAGGCCTAGATGAGCTCCTCGGCCTCCTTTCTTCCTCTTATTCCTCCCCACATCTCCTTGCCTACTTGTCACCACTATGAATTGCTGGCACTTCTCTTCCTCCTGCCCCCAGAGACTCTGCATGTCATTCTCAGGAAACAACTAAACTTCACCACCAATCTGGTAAGCAGGTGCCTCAAATATTGTAGCTTTCCAACTCCTGCCTCAAAGACCAAAGCAATCAGGGCGTTCGTATCTCTTGGCCAGTTCATATGCCAGATTGGCACTGCTTGACTTGGGGAATGTTTAGCATCAAGGAGTTATATAAGATACTATGTTTAGCAATTTTTTTTGTTTACGCAATAAAAAGAAAATATAACTACATTTAGACAGAATGTGCCTAATTAAAACAGAGCAAAACAACATTATCAGGAACAGAATCACAGCACACAAAATTCATTCTGTTACTTAATGGTGCACAGGAGAAGTCCTATCATTTAGAAACAAGCAAGAAGTAATAAACTTTTTAAGCAAGCTCCTGTTTCTCAAGCACACTTTAAAGCAAAAAGTTTGTTGTTTCAGATACCAGTAGTTGATGAATTTGGAAAACATTAAAGGGGGGCATGCATTCCTACCCACCTCTTAGACTACTCTGTTTCTTCCCCCCTCCTTATTCTAAATTCTGATCAGTATTTATCCATCACCAGGAGGCAATGCTTACTCATTTGTAGGCCGGATAACTTGTTCACATGTGCAGACCAGGACTAGCCTTTGATCTGAAGGAGAGTTTCAAAAAATACCTCTGTTTTTTGTTTGAAACAGTTTAAAGTTCTTTCTGATAAGGAGTAAGTAAAATCTTGGGTTACAAAGAGAGAAATTTCTACCACTTAAAAACTGTTTCATCTTTAAGCCACAGTACTTCCTATCCAATATAGACAACACAAAGAAGTCTACCCTAAGAAATCATATCAACAGAGACAAAATTTAGTTTAACAAAGTTGCAGGGGGGAGGGGTTAGTTGAAGTATTTGCTGCTGTTTTTAGGTGGAGAATTTTTTTTTAATTATTCACAACAAAGGCTGGTCAATTTTCCACCTAAACTGTTTGTTTTTATGGAAAACTTGGGCTTTGACTAAATGAAATTTTCACTAAAAGTGGCTGCTTTCTGAAGAAAGTCTCAAATTTTTGTTGAATTTTCAATGAAAAGTTGAAATTTTCCACAGAGGTGGGAGGGGAAGAGCTTTTCTCACAAGCTCCAGTCATAGAATCATAGATTAGGGTTGGAAGAGACCATCCTCAGGAGGTCATCTAGTCCAACCTCCTGCTCAAAGCAGGACCAACCCCAACTAAATCATCCCGGCCAAGGCTTTGTCAAGACGGGCTTTAAAAACCTCTAAGGATGGAAATTCCACCACCTCCCTAGTTAACCCATGCCCAGTGGTGGATTTAGAGTTAGTGGGGCCCTGTGCAGAGCTTCATTGTCGGGGGGGCACCCTTGGGACCCAGTCAAGAAAAAAAACGTGCTCTCAATTCCCTCTTCCCCGTTTTTCACTCTTTTTTTTCTTCATCTTCTTCCTCTATTATAAGTAAAGGAAGTAAATGAAAATAAAGTGAGGTACCTTGATCGGGGCTGGGGATTGGGGTACAGGAGGGAGTGTGGGGGTCAGGCTCTGGGAGGAAATTTGGGCATGGTGTGCGGACTCTGGGTTGGGGCAGGGGTTTAGAGTGTGGGAGAAGTCAGAGGGCAGCATTTACCTTGGGCAGTGCAGTTCCCAAAGCGACTGGCACACCACTCTGGCAGTGGCTCCTACGTGTGGGAGGTCAGGGGAGGGTCTCTGCACGCTGCTGCCCGCAGGTGTTGTCACCACAGCTCCCATCGGCCACAGTTCCTGGCCAATGAGAGCTGCGGAGTCGGCGCCTGGAACAGGGTCAAGATGCAGACAGACACACACACACACCTCAGGGACCACAGACACATACCAGCCGCTTCCGGGAGCGGTGTGGCAAGGAGTGAGGGAGGCAGCATGGGCAGGGAGCCGCCTCAGTCCTCCTGCACTGCTGCTGGCACCTCTCTGCATGCCTCTTGAGGGCCACATGCCACCACACTGTTTGTTTCATGGTAAATCCACCTCTGCCCATTCCAGTGCTTCGCCACCCTCCTAGTGAAATAGTTTTTCCTAACATCCAATCTAGACCTCCCCCGCTGCAACTTGAGACCATTACTCCTTGTTCTGTCATCTGCTACCACTGAGAACAGCCTAGATCCATCCTCTTTCCTCTGGCTCTTCTGCAGATGAAATAAGCCCAGTCCCCTTGGCCTCTCCTCATAAGTCAGTTGGCCCAGTCATGTTTGTTGCCCTCCGCTGAACTCTCTCCAATTTGTTCACATCCTTTCTGTCATGGGTGGCCCAAAACTGGACACAATACTTCAGATGTGACCTCACGAGTGCCAAACAGAGGGTAATAATCATTTCCCTTGATCTGCTGGCAATGCTCCTAATAACGCCGCCCAATATGACTTTATGATCATCTTCCTAGCCTTGCGTGGTGTCAAGTATCAGAGGGGTAGCCGTGTTAGTCAGGATCTGCAAAACCAAAAAAGAGTCCTGTTGCATCTGATGGACTAACAGACGTATTGGAGCATAAGCTTTCATGCGTGAATACCCACTTTGTCAGATTCCTAGCCTGTCACTCTGACTACATCACCTCTCCTCTTTCACTGTATCAAATAGACACAACCCAACTCTGTAAGTATTGTTTCCTCTTTGTTTTTCATACACTCACTTTTTTAAGGTATGACATTTTGTTACACCATTTCTCACTAGAACCTAATTCACTGGGACTTTACTAATCACTAATTTAGTTTCTTTAATCTCTGTTGGGTCCGTGTGGTGATAATGACAATAGACAATGAATTATAATGGAAACAGAAGATCATCTACTTTATATGACTTTTTCCCACAAATATACCGATAACTGCTAAGGAAGTGTGAGAGTGAGAAGTCCAGATGAGGAAGATTGAACTGTAATAGTCCACCTACTCAAACAGAGGTTAAGGACCAACTACTCTGATTTTCATCCTGTGCATGGGTTGGGACAGGATGTAAATTAGGACAGAAAATGGCCCTTTGCATCAAAACAGGCTATGCTGTCATTTTTAATATATTACATACCAGTGACCAATCCTTTTCAATCTCACATAAACCTTTAAAGAATTAAACTCATGTAAAATTAAACCCTTTAAAAGAGTAGGATAATTAGTCAGTAGGAGACAGACAAATATTTGTTAGTAAAACAAATTTAGCGTCGTTTGGTTTTGGTTTGGTTTGGTTTTGGAAAAGCACACATTTCATTACCACAAAACTTGATATATACAAATCTAGAACAACTATAAACAAAATGAATTGACTTTATCTACACAATGATGGTATAAATTTACATGCACTTGAGTTATTTTATGTAAGACATCTTGAGTAAGTAAGGTTAGTCCATCAGGTTTTGTAAATAAAAGAATGCAGGAAAAGTGACAGTAACATTTAAGCTCTATAACAAAAATTCGGTTTCCTTTCTACTTGAAAGGTACTTACTTGTGAGGGGAACCCCTATTATCAATAGCCGTGTAATAGTGTGCTACAGCCTTTAAACATTTTCACTATCAGTGCTCCAAAAGCACTCTCTTGATCACATAACTTCTGGGAATGAAGGTATCTATGTGTATGCATGATCAAAAAAATCATAGAATCCGGAGATGCAAAAATCCTATTAGTCCACCTAGTCCACCCTCAGCCAATGCAGGAATGTTTCCTAATTTACGTTTACCAGTGTGTTTTCCAGTTTCATTTTATATGTCACAAGCAATGCAACTTTCAGCACTTGCTTGCATGATAAAGTGTGGAAGATTTAGCACCTGAGGAAAATCGATTGCAGATTTTTCATTTCTTCAGTGGGGTTTGGATCAGGTCTTCAGCTCATAGTACTGAAAACTATAAAGCTACAGATATAGATGACTATTTCCTTTGTATAGCAGCATACAAAAGCAGCATAACATGATCATTATTCTACATCAATAAAGACATAGTTTAAGCCAATATAAATGTTCATAGTCTTACTATCTCAGACATTTAGTATATGATGCACTAGCATCTGGGGAGAAAAGGCCTGATGTTAAAATATATTTTATGCATAAAATAACCTAATACTTACAGACTAATGAAGGATACCATCTGCCTACAGTCTGCATGCTAAATTCCTATTATCTGAACTTCACATATGTTTTGCAAGGTAATGATACTTATTTTCATCAGAAGCAGGAAAATATATGTCAGATATTATCTGGATGTCATCATAACCAGAGTAATTTTAACTTAACGTCATCTGTCCTTTAACATACTTAAATGGTGGATTTCCAGGCTGGTTCATAAGAGATTATGGCCTTTGATTACCACACAAGCTGCTCCAGAGCTCTGCCTCCACTTGATTTGAATAAACACAGTCAAACCTAACAACTTGTTAAAAGCTCTGGAATTTTTTTTCTATGGTGAGAAGGAGGCCTGGAAGCTTTATTGGTGCTTTATAATAACAACATCTTAAAATATAAAGTCTACATGTGTATTTATAGATAAGCAACTTTGTTTTCCAGCACCAAGCTCAATCACCTTAATTGGACAGATACTTTTAAAATAGAAAGGAAATGGAAAAACTCCCTGTAGCAATGTTATAAAATATTCTAAATTATAACCATTGCACGTATCATTCTACAACTTCAAGTCAAGTCCTCTCAAAAACTCTGGTAAGGTAGCTGACTGTTACCTTATTTTACAGGTAGGGAAATTGAGGCCAGAGGGGAGGTGGCTAAAGGCTCAATACTGAGACCCTTCCTCAATACACAGTGGTTACAGAGTCAGGGTGAGATCTTCAAAAGATACTGGTGTTGGCCTAACTCTTCTCCTATTGAAGGCAATGGAAGTTCTACCATTGACTTCAGTGGGAGCAGAAAAGGCTAATGCTGAATGCTTTTGAAAAGTCCACGGCTAAAATCATCCGGGTGCAAATGGTCAGACCCCAGCACGCTAAAGACCAACTTTAGCAGAGGCACAGGGGACCTACGGTTGTATACATACACTGCAGAAATGCTTTGATTTTGTTTACTCTGGTTTGTGTACTAGTCCTGTAGGCAACATATGTATGTTTATTTTTGTGTGGTTTAAAGCCTCCGAAGTTTTTGCACTCCATTAAATATGACATGATTAGTTGTGCAGGAGAAGACAGAGACAATGGAGCACATATTCCCAGAAGCCTTCACCTCACTGTTCTATTTCTCTAGATGTGATTGGCTTTATAAACTTGGGATATTGTTTGTTTCCTTGTTTTTCTCTCTAATTTGAACTCCTCCTGGGCGGTCTGGGACCAAAGTGTCAAAGCTATTCTATCACTTTATGCATCCTGAAGCCTGCACAGCTAGGAATTTTACACATGCTCTGTTTGCTTTTCTCTTTTTTTTAAAAAAAAATAGACTATTATGTCATTTACAGTGCACAGCGTAAACCAACCACAAAACTTAATTTGGTTTCTCTGTCCTTCACTTCATATTCTCTTTCTTCTTTATTAAGGGCACCGGCATGAAAAAGAACCTTTGCTTTTAAGCATTCATCCACTCCTGCTGCTTACTACATAAGACTTTCTGTGAAATTACAATTAATCACTGTGAAAATTATCCTAAGGCGTCATACCCCAAAATTCTGATTGGTCTGCATATCTGAAATAAATCCTTAACAAATGCTAAGTGCCAGCTCAAATACACAGTGTTTTCTCTTCTGTAAGAAATTATGATTCTAGTCCAAACCCATCAAAGTCAATGGAAAGAGTCTCACTGGTTTCAGCATGTTCTGGATCAGGCCCTGTGTCCTGCCAAGGCTTATTCTGTATAACTTAGGTGGGAAAAGGACAGGAAACATTGCTTTTCTGTCTAAAGTTTCCAGAATTAGTTCTCAAAGATCCTGATCCTACAACCCTTACTCAAACAGGGTGATACTGACCTTGTTCAGAAGACTACCAGAAGGCCTATGAACCTCTTAAATCCCAAGTAAACACTAGACTTACGCTTGTTTAGGCCTTACGGTGGCTTTCTGTACAGGGGTATGTTTATCCCACATGTAAGTCCTGCTGAAGTCATATTGATAGATCAGAATGGATTTAGATCAATGGATGGTACTTTCTCTTCTGTGTACAACAGACTATTTTAAGTGTGGTTCTACCTTGAAAAGTGACTCTTAAAACAGCATCTTGTGATTCTATTTTTACTGTCTCTCAATGATAGCCATAAACAGAGAACACACACTCCTCCACCCCCTCCAGATGGCATTGGTAAGTAGACACTTTTCAGACTAAAACCACATTTAAAGGCATGTGTCCTCTGAATTGCCTCTTTTATTAAAACACCATTTACTTATCTGAAACACTAGATCCAAGACTAAAATAACGCACTTAAAATAAATACAGACACAACACTTTGTGCTACCTGTGCTTTTCACTTGAGCTTCAAAAATGAAGTTCTAATGTGCAAAGCTTATGTCCCTATTTATCTTCTCCCAGTGTGCTGCATTACAAAAGAGGGGAACACTGGCCTTCATAAACCAACTCACCTCTCTCCATCATTATTTCTAATGGCTAGATTTTCAGAAGTGACTAGTGATTTAAAGCACTTCCATTTTTGGATGCCTAACTTGAGTCAGCAAAAAAAAGGCTTGATTTTCAGAAAGTGTGGCGCACTCACCCCAAAATCACTAGAGACTTTTTTTAAAATGTAGGCCAACATTTTTATGAAACATTGAATTTAAAATATAAAATCATCCATTCTCAATGTTGATTTACAAAAAGCAAAATATTAAGACCTTAGTTGTATATAAAACTAGATTAATATTTCCATTTAAACTGAAATAATGATCCCTGATTCAATATACTAAGGATTTATTCAATTAGCAGAGTATTGAACCAAAAAGCTAGAAGATATAAACCAATGTAAAAACAACATATTCTTGTGCCAAGATAAACACATTGAGTTAATTCACAAGTCAAAACTGCTACATTATAAAGTTTGATTTGAAGATCCCTTTCATTGTAATAGTATACCAACCTCTTGACTAATAACACTCAAAATTAATGCAGTTAAAGACTGATTCAAAGCCCACTGCAATAAATAGAAAAACTCACTGACTTCAATAGGGCGTTGGATCAGTTCCTTAGTCAGCACATCGACCCAAGCTTATATAAGAATTTGGCAGGAAGACCTTTTTGTGTAACCTCCCTGCCCCAATAACTGAAACAAAAACACAACAAAAATTCTAAGGTCCAAATCCTCAAAAGTATTCAGGCACCTAACTCACCACAGCTCTATGGCTCAAAAGTGCACTCACAAACTCTATGGCCCACATCTGCAATAGGGCTGCCAACTTTCTAATCACGCAAGACCGAACACCCCTGTCCCGCCTCTTCTTCGAGGCCCCGCCCCAACTCACTCCATCCCCACGCTCCCCCGTCGCTTGCTCTCCCCCACCTTCACACACTTTCTGGGGCAGGGGATTGGGCTGTGGAAGGGTAGGGGAGGGCTCCATCTAGGGGTGAAGCTCTGGGGTGGGGCCAGGGATGAGGGGTTTGGAATGCAGGAGAGAGCTCCAGGCTGGGGCAGGGGGTTGGCATGTGTGTATGGCTATGGGCCCTGGGCTGGGGGTGTGGGGTCCAGATGGGGACAGAAATTAAAGGTTCAGGGTGCAGGAGAGGGCTCCGGGCTGGGCAGGGGGTTGGAGTGCAGGAGGAAAGAGGTCCAGCTGAGGGTGTAGGCTCTAGGGTGGGGCTGGGGATAAGGGGTTTGAGGTGCAAGAGGGGGCTCCAGGCTGGGGCAAGGGTTGGGGTGCAGCAGGGGGTTCAGATTCCCAGCAGCACTTACCAACTGGAGCCACCAGGGTCCCTTTTCGACCAGGCGTTCCAGTCGAAAACCGGATACCTCCCAACCCTACCTGCAATGGGACTTCACATGGGAGTAGGGGCTACACAAGCGGATCACATCACAGGATCCGACCCAAAATGATCTGTTTTGATTTCCAATTGGTATAAAATCAGCCACAGAGCAACTGATTTCACATCATTAGACAGCATACTTGCCTAAAATAACAGAGTTTCACTTTCATAAAATGTATGTATGTTTACAAAATATACCAGGAAGTACAGTCCACAGTACAAATGCAAACCTCCTGCAAAGTGCCCTTCTGTTTCTATATCCCAGTTCTTATACTTCTCTTGTCTCATTCTTTACAAAGTACAGTCGCATGAAATAGGATCTTTGCTTAAATAGCTACATAGTGCATGGACCTCATTTTTGAAAGTGGCTTCATAAATCTGCACCCAACTATTGCAGCATGAAAGTAACGACACATCCAGCTACCTGATTTGAGTGAACAAGTGCAGGTTTCATTTATTCATTTTTATAAATCCAATCCTGAAGCCTTTCAAAATTCAAGGGTATGCATCTTGTTTAATTGGTAATTTATTTGAGCCTAATCCAGTGCAAATCAGTAGGGATCGTTCTATTAACGTCACGGCATTGGATTAGGCCCCCAATTAGTAAATATAAATGTATTGCATTAGGCCTGCTCCCACTGAAATCAATGGGAGCTTTGCCAAAGCTGAGTAGATTTGGACCTCTTATCTATGGCTCCATCAAACCACTGTAATTGCTCTTTCTAAGAATGCATCTAAATGTCATTCAACCTCAGCCACTCAATGTTTCTCTTGTACATTCAATATGCTATATATGTTTTTCCCGTGGTTTACATAGGAGGTAAACATGTACTTAGACATCCTGCTCTAAGCAGTGGAAAAAATGTAGAGGTGACCTAACAAACCTCAGCACAGCAAGACTTCTCATTTGCAGCATAACACCAGGGTCAATTCACTCAAATAAATCTAATTATTTAAATGTACTAGCTAATCTACCATGCTCAAAAATTTTACCAGCAAACATGACGCTAGGACAATTAAAAAACTAATTCTGCTTCCATTGTTGACAAGACTTTCTTCATGCTGAAAAGCTATGTTTATGAGGCTCTGTTTTTGTATATTGACATAAAGATAATTTTAAAATCAAATGATACTACTGAGCATTAGCAATCTTGGTGTTATGCTAGCGTCGGGTTGGACTAGAATCTTGCTATAGAAGAGATGAACTCTTTTTAAACATTTAAATTTAAAATTTTCCCTCTTACAAGTTGAATATTAGAGTACTGCAACTGGTTAACATCGCACATCTGGTTGAATTGACTTGAACTGGTATTTTGCATAAACTATTATGCAGACGTTTTTTAAAAAAATAATTCTAGGAAAACTAAAACAATGCTCTTTTTCAGACTTTTACACAGAATAATTAGTGACAAAAAAATATTCTGAACTGACTTGTAGCCTCTACAAAAAAAAAGCTATTTTTAAAAGCCAACGCTGAAACCCAGATAAGACTGCACAGCATTTTCATTTTGTACTCTTGTTCTTTTCTTTATCTTACAGATGCAAAGCCTCATGTTAAGGGAGAATATCATAGGATCACTTTAATTTCCAGTTACTTTTACTTTCAGTCCTCTATTTAAAACTCTCATTACCAGGAAAGAGAAAACTATAACTCGAAGTATCTTCATAAAAATAGTTTTTGCAGAAAGAAAACAGATAACTGTTCCATCCAGCAAAAGGTCAAAATTCCAGAATTTTGGCCTCAGAACTTCTATCATTCAGCCAAATCTTATTCTGAAGCCAAAAGTTTCTGTCCACTGCTTCTGCAAATAATGTGTTTAAAGCAGGGGTGGGCAAACTATGGCCCGCGGGCCCCTCCTAACCAGCCCAGCCCGCCTGAGCTCCCGACTGGGGAGGTTCCCCCTGACTCCTCCCCTGCTGCCCTCCATCCCCCGCAGCCTTAGTGCGCCATGCGGGCAGCGCTCTGGCCCGCTATTCCTGGACAGTGCTGCAGCAGCGTGGCTCCAGCGGCGCTGCATGCTCCTGGGGGGCAGCGTGTCTAGCTCCGGCGGTGGGCTGAGGGGTTGGATAAGGGGCAGAGGGTCCCAGGAGGCGGTCGGGGGCGGAGGTTCTGGGGGGAAGGTGGTCAGGGGACAGGGAACTGGGGGGTTGGATAAGGCATGGGAGTCCTGGGAATCTGTCAGGAGGTGGGGTGGAGGGAGATGGATAGGAGTCAGGGCAATCAGGGGACAGGGAGCGGGGGGGGGGCTAAGTACGGGGTGAGGTTCCGGGGGGTCTCAGGAGGGGGTGGTCAGGGACAAGGAGCAGAGGGGCTTGGGTGGGGTCCTCGAAAGTGGCTAGGGGCAGGGGTCTCTGGAGGGAGGGGTCGGGGACAAGGAGCAGGGGGAATTAGATGGATTGGGGTTCTGAGGGGGGGCAGTCAGAGGGTGGGAAGTGGGAGGGGGTTGGATCGGGGCAGGGGACAGGCTGCTTGGAGAGGCACAGCCTTCCCTACCCTGCCCTCCGTACAATTTTGCAACCCCAATGTGGCCCTCGGGCCAAAAAGTTTGCCCATGCCTGGTGTAAGGCTTAGCAACGCTCATCAAAAGGGACAAAAAGTCAACCTCTCTTATAACCTTATCAGGACGGTCCACACTGATGACGAGACACTGTAACTTGTGTAAATTATCTTCAGTTATCATTTCTGTTACATCAGATGCCTTGCGGGAGGGGGCAGCATGGCAATTTGCACTGATGTATTTTGTATAAGAGTTACCGATTACTTCAGAACCTTTAATTACGTTAACAATATCTTCTTTGGGGGATTTTTCCTCCAAAAAAATTAAATACATAAATAAATATAGAGACCCCAGAAGGTTCTGGTCTGAGAAGTGTCAAGGTTCTGGAAAGCACCTATCTCTGTCCAGCTGAGAAATCCCCTGGCATGGGGAAGCTCCCAGCTTATGCACAACTGGTATTACTGGCCCCTGCAACACCCACCTCTTGGTCCAAGTGCAGGATGTAGGTGAGGGCAGGCAGGGGAGGGGCCACACTACATTTTATCCTGAGCTGGTAAATGGTTCCTTAAGGCTCAGATGCTCTACTTTACACTAGGGCTCAGAGTGCCCTAGATCCTTGAATACTCCCGTCTCTTTGCTATGCCAAACGTAAGCTTGGTGAAGCAGAGGATCTGGGTCGAAGTGGGTATAAAGCTTTCTGTGCTAGGTGCAAAAACTTGCCTTTGGCAGCAGACTTCTTGTTTTCTACCATAGTATAAAGTCTGCCAAACTCTGAAATTGTGCTAGAGGAGAGCATTGCTGCCTCATCAGCGCAATCACATAACTTCATACTCAACACAACCAGACATTTTGCACCTGGCTGAACTTCTGCAGAACTATCCTCCAAAACCACATATGAGTTTATGTACACATCCTGCCACAGGTACATACTGTAACTTATTTTTTCTTCACAGAATTGTATACTATTACTTAGCATACAGAAAGTCTGTTCTTGGTGTTCAAGTTACCAATTTCTACTAACTAATACATTTCGGACTTTCTGATCCCTGTCAATTTTATGGATCATTGCAGATACTCACTTCCTCTGTAATGGAATGTGAATACACTTATTACAATGACTAAGCAACAGGCACAAGCGTACACAATATCTATTCTTTTCTTTACCTGATGTTCAAATTTAAGATTCTAGATTCTACCAGGTTTAAGAATAACAGCTGTGTTAGTCTGTATCCGTAAAGAAAACGAGGAATACTTGTAGCACCTTAAAGACTAACCAGTTTATTTCAGCATAAGCTTCTGTGGGCTATAGCCACTTCATCGGATGCATAGAATGGAACAAACAGAAGTAAGATGAATTTATACACAGAGAAAGAAGAAAAAAAGTAGTAAATTACCATACCAATTCTAAGAGGCTGTTAAATTTGGATGGGCCATTATGAGCAGGAGAAGAAAAACCTTTTGTAGTGAAAATTTACACTGTTTTTTATCTCTGTCTGACAGTTGATTAGAATCTGTAAAAGAGACTAAACTAGGAAAATGCAATCAATTAGTATAATGACAAAGCCACTCAACATCCCTGTTTAATCCTTGGATTCTACCAGACATTTCCACTAGACTGAACTTTATTGCATCATGTGGTACCTTCAAGCGCCATGACTACTGCAGAAGTGGTTTGACATATGAACAAAAGTCTACTAGCAGTTTTAGTGGTAACAATTCACTTACACTGGGTTTGTTTTTGAGGAACAATATTTGTTTAAAAACTGAGGCCTAAATTCTGGATGTGGACTCTAAATGGGTTCATTTCAAAACACCGTGGGGAGAGTGGGATGGAAGATTTCTACTCCTATTTTGCCTTGACTATAACCCATTAAGAAGCTGCTCCACAGGCTTTCAACAGATGCTTTGCTACTAGAGCCACAGAAAGTCATTCAGGGAGGAGAATACGGGTCAGAGGGTGTGGTCCACATGCTTTAGAACATATATGCTCAATCCTGGCTTGCAGAGATTACATCTGGTTCAGGGATGGCCATGTGTGAGGCTTGAGCTGGCCAAAATGCAGGCTTACAATAATGCTCTTTCTGCAGCTTTAATGTATGCCTGTTTCCTTGCCAAACTTAAAGCCTGACAAAATTTGGCCAAAGATGTTTCCTCAATTGTGCAATATTTTAAGTTTATATCCAACAGTTCTTTGTAAAAACAATTGCATTGTGTCTTTAAAGTTTATGGGTGTTAACAATATTTAAAGTTGTATTTTACAGTTAATACTCTTGAGTTTTACAGTAAATTACCTTTGAAAGGGTCTTTCCATTAGCTGTAAGCGTCACAAGTCCCGCACAGCACACCAAAGCACTGGAACTAGACAGACCAGAACTTGGTGGGATGGTTCCATCTAACAGACAATTCATTCCAGTTGAGCTATTAAGACCAAAATGTTCCTAACAATGAAAAAATAAACAATCTGAGTATCAAGTACAGACCACCTTAGACTTTCAGTTATCCCATGCTTAGAAAGAGATTTCTGTTGCTGAGTTGTTGAGCTTCTGATGTGCACTTTGGTGTCACCATAAAGAGTGGGGGGGTTTCTGAAATTTTCATTTCTGGTCCTGAGAAACCAAGATTAAAATTCAGAAGAAAAGTGAATGAATATAAGATTTTAAGGCCATTTCATATTTTTTATTATATTTTGATATTCCTTTTTCACTTAAAAATATTAGTTTAAAACTGATATTTTGCATGCTCAGTCTAAGGACAGCAGAGAATTTCTGAGGTCTCTCAGACAAGTTGCTGCTGAATTATGGGGCTTGAAACATTTTTTTTCTATTCTTGAAACTGTTCTACAACTCGACTACCACTAATATTTCTAAACTGAACGAGAAAATAGCCTATTATAGTCTCCATTAAATTAGGAAAGGCACTAAAGCACAGAACTATTGATTTCCATTGCTACTGCTACTTCTAGATACTCTTCTGTTGTGACTCATGCCCTGTGATGTCACATTTGTCTCCAAATTCAGTGTCTCCTAATATAAGATACTTCCAGAGCCAGCATTTTGTAATCAAAAATACATTGGAAATTTGTAGATATACTTGTAAAACTGAAGTTTAAGAGACATTTTAGCCATTTGGTAATTTTACATGCAGCTCAAACAGTGACAGTAAGAATGAAAACTCCCTGAATCAGACAGACATCACATATACAGGGGGAGGGATAGCTCAGTGGTTTCAGCATTGGCCTGCTAAACCCAGCATTGTAAACTCAATCCTTGAGGGGGTCATTTAGGGATCTGGGGCAAAAAATCTGTCAGGAGACAGTACTTGGTCCTGCTAGTGTAGGCAGGGGACTAGACTTGATGACCTTTCAAGGTCCTTCCAGCTCTATGAGACAAGTATTTCTCCATATATTAAATAGAATTGGAGAAATGTAGAGCTGGAAGGGATCTTGGAAAGTCATCAAATCCAGCTCCCTGTGCTCTGGCAGGACCAAGTAAACCTAGACCATCCCTGACAGGTCTTTATCCAACCTGTTTTAAAAACTTCCAATGATGGGGATTCCATGACCTGTCTTGAAAGTCTGTTCCAGAGATTAACTAGCTTTCCAAATAATAAATTTTTCCTAATAGCTAACCCAAATGTTCCTTGAGGCAGATTAAACCCATTACTTCTTGTTGTAGCATCAGTGGATACAGAGAACAATTGATCCCTGTCCTCTTTATAATAGCCCTTAACATATTTGAAGACTATTAGCCACTCCCTCCCCCTGCGTCTTCTTTTCTCAAGACTAAACATGCCCAGTGTTTTTAACCTTTCCCTATAGGTCAGCTTTTCTAAACCTTTGATTACTTTTGTTGCTCTCTTCTGGACTCCCTCCAATTTGCCCACTTCTTTCCTACAACAAGGTACCCAGAACTGGACACAGAACTCCAAAGGAGGCCTCTGAGTAGGGCAAGACGGTTACCTCCCATGTCTTACATCCCACCTGCACTCCAGTTAGTACACCCCAGAATATTAGCCTTTTTCGCAGTTGCATCACATTGTTAACTCATATTCAGTTTGTGATCGACTATAACCCCAGGATCCTTTTTAGCAGTACTACCATTTATCCAGCTATTCCTCATACTGTAGTTGTACATTTGATTTTTTTTCCTAAGTGCTATACTTTGCACTCGCCTCTATTGAATTTCATTTTCAACTCAGACTAATTATCCAATTTGTCAAGGTCATTTTGAATTCTAATCCTGTCCTCCAAAGTGCTTGCAACCCCACCCAGCTTGGTGTTATCTGCAAATTTTATAAGCACACTTTCCACTCCATTATCCAAGTCAATAATGAAAAGATTGAAAAGTGATGTATCTAGGAGTGACCCTTGAAGGACCACACTAGACATGTCCTCCCCATTTGATAGAGAACTATCAATAACTACTCTTTGAGTACAGTCTTTGAATCAGTTGTGCACCCATCTCATAGCTATTTCTCGCTAGACCACATTTCCCTGGTTTGCTTATGAGAATATAATGTAGGACTGTGTCAAAAGCCTTACTAAAATCAAGATATATCACATCTATTGCTTCCCCCATCCACTAGGCCAAGAGTAGGCAAACTTTTTGGCCCAAGGGCCAAATCAGGGAATAGAAATTGTATGGTGGGCCATGAATGCTCACAAAATTAGGGTTGGGGTACGGGAGGTGGTGAGGGCTCTGACTGGGGGTGCAAGCTCTAGGGTGAGGCTGGGGATGAGGTGTTTGGGATGTAAGAGGGTGCTCTGGGCTGGAACCAAGGGGTTCGGAGGGCTGGAGGGGGATCAGGGCTGTCAGGAGTGCAGGTTCCAGCTGGAGGTGTGGGCTCTGGGGTGGGTCTGGGGATGAGAGGTTTGGGGTGCAGGAGGGTGCTGCAGGGTGGGATTGAGAGGTCTGGAGAGCAGAAGGAGGATCAGTGGTGGGTTAGGGGATTGGGGAGTGGGAAGAGGCTCAGGGGTGCAGGCTCTAAGCGGCACTTACATCAAACAGCTCCCCGAAGCATTGGCATATCCCTTCTCTGGCTCCTACACGGAGGCACGGCCCCATCTGCAGGCACCACCCCTGCAGCTCCCACTGGAGGACCGGAAGGGGCCACTGGAGCGTATAGGAGCTGGAGTGGGGCTATGCCATGACTTCCAGGAGCTGCGTGGTTCAGCCCCCAACCCTGCAGGCCAGCCAGCATGGGCCAAGCCATATGGTGTAGCCCTCCCAGCTGGAGCGGGCCGAGCCATTTAGTGCAGCCCCCAACCCAGGGCCCAGGCTAGACCACTGAAGTAACCCCCGAACCAGCGCCGTGGCCGGAGCGGGCCAACCCACGTGGTGCAGCCCCCACCCAGCATCCCAGCAGGAGTACCGGAGCAGGGCCGAGCCGCATGGTCCGGTCCCCCACCCAACCAGAGCACTGGAGCGGGACTGAGTCACATGGTGTGGTCCTCAACCCCACTTCCTAGCGGGAGCTTTGGGCCAGCTTAAAATGGCTTGCAGGTTGCATCCGGCCCATGGGCCGTAGTCTGCCCACCAAATTAGGTTGGTTTGATATGATTTGTTCTTGACAAGTCCACGCTGGTTATTCCTTATAACCTACTGTCCTCACAAATTCATTGTTAAATAATTTGTTCTTGTATCTTTCCAGGTATCAGAGTTAGGCTGCCAATATGAATACATCTAATTTATCAAAAAATTCTTTAATCTATTCTTTCCTTGTTTTGGCTTGCATTCTTACTGCTTGTGGTTAATATTGTGTTTGTATAAAGTTGTATTAGCAGCTTGGAAAAAAATTGATGGATACCATAATCTTGGTTTTCCTACATACACGGTATAATGAAGCCACTTGGTAGAAAGCCTATATGTTAATTATATGTATACAGTAAAGAATAGTAGGTAGTGTGATATGAGAAATATTTGTACAAGTAAGAGAGGACCTTTTTCTAACTCTAAAGTAACGAGCTTATGTGAGGCAATTCTTCTTTTCATGACCACTATCATACTATTTATATTTAAAGCAAAGGAATAATTTTAGTGATTTTATTGTGGCTCAAAATGTGATGCGCACACACACACAAGATTAATATCATATAGACATTATCATTCATGGATCCCAAATCACTGTCTGTAGATTGTATTCTGTTCTTACATTTTTAAACATTTTAGTTCTCTTCTTTCATAACAATTTTTATATAATCGCTAGCCCGCTTTGGTTCAAAATAAACAACATATTGTACCAACCAAAATATCACCCACATAAACACATATACGTCATTGTGCCCATGCAGATTTACGTAACCATCACAATGACCTGAGAAATGCTGACATTTCTCATAAAAAACTCCCCTCTTTCCTACAAAAAAAAATCTATTACTGTTCCTGAAATAAAGCCAACTGTAGTCAATAAGGGCAGAGTTCATACAGCACATAAGAAAACAGATTGTGTTAAATGTCTCTTCATTGCTACAAATTATCTAAAAATTCCCTTTCCAGAAATACAAACAAATTGTTAATTGAAATGCTATTGCTGCCAATGCCCTTTCATGCAGAACATCAGACAAGCTTGTTTAAAAAAAACACTTGAGTAATATATTTAACCAGAAACTCATCCACAGGGTTGTCTTCAATCTGAATCAGACTTGCAAACTTATCACGCAATGTTTAAATAAAAAACGTACTCCAGTTTCAGAAATGAAAATGGACTTTGCCAAGTTCTGCAACAGTTTTATCCCAAAAGGATAACATGTTCAATTTCATATAAACAGATTGTCCCCTTGGACCCTCTTAGTACTTGCATTTGAATGTTTCTTAAGAGTGTAGCATTTATGCTTATTTTCTGCCAGCATTAGAGTATACAAACCTGCTTTGCATATTAACTATCAAGCTTAAAAAATTGTTTTTAAGATCTCTCAAAAGCAGACCCCCCAAATATGTAGGGCCCATATATTAGGTCATGTTTCTCTTAAGCCATTTTAAAGAAAACTAGCATAAATTTGCAAAGTAAGTACAAATTAAATGAATGTTTTACTTGTGGGACAATTCAGAGATTGAAAATATTCGCATCACTGCAAATAGGAGACACTGATTGGGGCTTGAAACATATAGGGCAGTGACTCAGGAATTTTAGATTATAAAAAGAACAGTTTGTTACTATGATTGCATAGTATAACACATCTTAAAGGTGCTAAATGAACTATTGAAGTTTCAGACAGAAGTAGATGTACTCACAGTATTTTTTTTTCTCAACCTAATAAAGAAAGAGCTATTGTTTCACTCTGAATCAAATATGATTTTTAAAAGGCATAGTTAAGATAAAAGAGTGGTACTTTCAAAAGCACCTAAGTGAGTCAGGAGTACAATGTCTTTCAATGGTATTTATCTCTTAAGTGAGTTAGGAGCTTTTGAAAATCCCACCCCAAAGACATGCATTGAAAAGCCCATACAGCTAATAATTTGCAGCAGATTATTGCAACTGAAACTTTTTTTAAAACTAATTTATTTTGCTTGCTTTATCCAGTTTGTTGGTGGTATGGGGGTTGAATTTCCTTGTGCCTGTCATGTGCACTGGGGCGGGGCGGAGGGAGGGTCTGAATATCTTTCCAATACTCCTAGGAATTATTTACATTTTAAAATAGTCTTCACTTGCGGGACAAGGAGGAGGGAAGACATTTTAGGTTCCATATTTCCAAACCTACAGCCCCCTTTTAAAAATAAACCTTAAGCATGTGGTTCTCTTCAGCAATGTGTCTAACTTTAAAATAGAAAAATATAAACTGAAATAGTCAATGAGTCTGATCATGATCCCATTAAATTAGTACACTGTTCTGTATAATAATGTATATAATACATCTCATGTAGGTTTTATATCCTGCAAATATTTTCATATAAGCAAAACAAAAATATTTTACCAATTTTAATATAAATATAAAAAGTAATTTAGTTAGGATACAAAAGACAGCTACAAATTATGGTGAAAATTAAGTTGTATGAATAAAAAATGCCCTATTAAAGAATATATTTTATAAATAAGTGTAATAGGACATTATATAACATACATCCACATTATATTTTAATCTTAAAAGGTAGCCCATATAATACATATGTGTTAAATGAATTTAGTTTACCTGAACTCCTTTCAACCCACATAGGAAGTAGTTGTGCCACACAGGTTTGGTTTTGTTAACGTGAATGTTATTCACATTAGTACTGAAATCCCTGAAAAGACAGATATAACACAAAGTCAAAAAAAAGGCCAGTAACTTTAATTCCATGGCTTATTGCTGCCCTCTGCTGATGAAACAGCAACATTTAAATTTTGTCCTGGACATTTTTTTTAATACAATATGTATTACATTCTTTTCCTCTGGCTCTTCTTCCACCTTATTCATCAACAGTACAAAAATGCTGTTTAATGGAAACATTTATAATTCATCAAATTTGGCCCAAAAACTAGGCTTTGTAAAAACAAATTATGAAACTGAGCACCAAAAATGTTTCCATGCCTTTTAAAACATTCAATGGAAGGAGCTGTTTAAAACAAACAAATTACCAGCAAAGTTTGGATCCCAAATATTGCAAGATTGTGCTATAACCAGAAAAATAAACTGTCTAGTGTATTTTGTAGCAATGCTGAGAAAAATGAAATAAGAGGTTTGGTTTTGTTTTTAAAAATCATCTACCACACTCTAAACATTAAAACTCAAGTCCACTTTTTCTTTCTTTCTTTTTAATATTCTAAGTTATCAGTGACTATCAGAATAGGTGTCAACATTTGTATTTTTTTAAATATATAATTTATAACAAAAAAGCATCCTTTTGAACATACTTATGTGTAGAGGAGCAGTGCCCAACAGAAATTTGATGCTAGCCACACTAGTGGTTTTGAATGTTTCTTATTCACCACATTATAAAAAAGGATTAAAAAACATACTACAAATGACATTTCAAATTCTTTTCATTAATATCAAAAATAAATAGATATTATAAAAAAAATATTAATACGTACTACAAACACAAAATTACTTCAGTGTCAGGACCAAACTTAGTTAAGCATGTGCGTAAGTGTTGTCCTGGAAAATGATGGACTTAAACATATACGTAAGTGTTTTCCTAAATCAGAGCCTCAGAGAAGCAAAAGCCTTAAAACAAATAATATTATCCCTACAAATGTGCTTAATAAATAAAAATACATTATAAAGCTTTCTCTACACTCATAAACCTTAGCCAGGATTTCTTCTCCATTACTTTTGAGATAATCCACTGACAAGAGTGGCAACTCATCAAGGCAGACTGAATTTACTGCTTTGGACACCCCAAACCACTTAATATTTGCATGCTATAATTCCAACAGCAGCCTCTCTCACTGACATTTTATACATCAAATGTAAACCTGTTCCTCTGCAGTGGAGGTACGATGTCATCCAGAATAACTCTCAGAATTTTTTACTGCTCCTCCTTCACTTTAAAATGATAAAAGTCTTAAATCTGAACACCAGAAACTATTCCAGCACTAAATATTGTAGCTAAATGACTTTTACCCTGGTTTTGAAATGAGCCCATATTGCAGAAGGGACATGCATTATTCATAAATATGAGGCAGATTTATACAACATGATTAGGCCTAACTGATACTGTTTGTGCAATAGAGGCCCAACACAGAAAGGGCAAAGTTATTCAGAAGGTCAGGAAAAGCTAATGTTGATTTTTCAAACAGTAGAGGCTAAACTGGGGCTTTCAAGCGACAATTTGCACTGCAATGGCATCTGTAGAGGAGCTGTGAAGCAACAAACATCTCCAGAGGCATTTTGGTTGACTCAGCAAACATTTTCCAGATGCTAGAAGGGAGCAGGTGCTCTGTCACCCTTTTTACAGACTACGAACGATGTGCTTCCTAAACTGACTGAGCAGTGCTGGCGTCAGCTGTTTTGCTGCCCTAGATGGCAAAGGAAAAAAAAAACTCGTAGAGCTGCCGCCAAAACACCAAAACGCCGCCAGCAGACGAAGCAGCGAAGCGGCCATGGCCGCTGAAATACTGCCAAAAGCTGGGAAGTGCTGCCCCAATTACGAACGGTGGGCTGCCCCACAATGTTCACTGCTGGTGCCCGGCCTCCGAGGGGGGCTAAAAGCCGCCCCACAAATCGTGCTGCCTTAGGCGATCGCCTAGGTCACCTAGTGCTGGCACTGGCCCTGTGGCCGAGGCCTGGTCTCCACTGCTTTTTGTACCGCTATTACTATATCCATTTGAGGTCTGATTTTTTGTTTTGGGTTTTTTAATCAAAACAGTTATGTTGATACAACCCCTAGTGGGGTCTCAGTTATACCAATATAAAGGAGCTGTGCCTTATACTGGCCCAGTTCATTCTCCTTCCCATAGAGGAACACCATTTTTGGTATAAAACACCTTTATATTGATATAATGACAAAGGAGAGTTTGTGCCACTTTAACTAGACCTGTACAATTAAAGCAGCACAACTTCTCTGTACAGATAATCCCCAAGTCTCCTGGCTGGCGTGGAACTGAAGGAAGCACAGTATACTGGAAAGTGATGTCCATGTATGTAACCAGAAGGACTGACAATGTATACACAGCATTTTGGAGCAAGTGAAAGTGAGCCCTCAGAAGGGATTGACAGACTTGGGAGACTCCCTCCTGTTTGCTCCAAAATGCAGCCCGAGCTCCAGTCCGAGTCACAAGTTCAAAACACTGTCTCTATGGCTATTTTTAGAGCACTAGCATGAGCCATGCGAGACCACGTTTGTTGACACCTGCTGAGCGGCTCGCTCCCGCTTGCTCCAAAATGCTGTGTAGACATACTCAATGTGAACTAAAGTGCTATAGTCACATCACTCAGTAGGTTTGTCGTGGCACACCCGAATCAGCCAGATTATTGACACAAACCTCTGCCCTTGCCACATGCACAGCTAAGGCACCTTACTCATTCACACATCATCCAATATATATGACTTGTCACTAGCAATGTTTCTGTTTAGGACACAAATTGATCAAATCATTCTGTATCTCTCTTTAATCCATGATGACACCATCAAAGAATGCTTAGGGAAATTAACCTTTGCTGAAAGGTTAGGCCCCAGGATTCATGTATCGGTATATAAAGTACAGAGGAGCTTGCTCATGCAGTGAGAAATGTCCAGGTGATTGAGTGTTGGGTTTTTTTTGTCTTAAATGCTATTTAAATGTTGTTTCCTCTGGGCGATTTGGCTCTCTGCAGAAGGATTTCATCAGCTTGTCTACTGAAGCTTCAGTCTGTTATCTCAAATTTAGTAACCCTTTACTAATGACTCTTTGATTTCTTGATGGCTATTATCCTGTAGTATTTCCTCAATCCCTTTGAAGTTTGGTCAAGATAGTCTCTATCCTCTTTTTCTTTACTACGGTGGCATTAGACTAGTGAAGCCTCAAAAGGTTGCACAGTTTTTGAATAGTACTTTGGTCCAACTGATATCAAAGAACACCTAGTCAGCAGAGAAGCTTTTACGATCTGAAACTTTGCAACTTGTTCTGTTATCACTTTCCAAAAAGTTTTAATGAACTCTCCAACGTGAAACAGGTTTGAAACATTGTGAAACATTTCATCAGTCTGTAAAATCAAGGCTGAGCTAAGAAAGGGTAACTCTATGGAGACTTGTGGTTATCCCTTTTCATTCAGCATATACATAAATCCTAGCTCTGTCACAGATTGGTAAAAAAGACAGCAGCTCAAAGGCAATTGTTGACAGCATAACGCTCAAAAGTGTTGAAAGATATGTTCCTTTTTGCTTTTAACCAGAAGGGCCACAGTGAAGCAGAGATGGTGTCTGTTGTACGCTGAAAGCTCTCCTAACCTAAAACCATATGAGTTCAAATGAAAGCCAAAACAGCTACAAAAATATATTGATTGTGCATGCTATTTTAATTCAAAAACTATAATTCTAGGCTTAATTTCAATTGTACTTGTTTTAACAGGGGGCTATTTAGGTTCTTATTTGCTGTGCCAAGCCCTGGCTCAAAGACCAGTCTAATCAAAGTGCTTAAATTTTCTGTCACTGTTTCATTCAGCACCTATGAAAATAGTTTTTCCCCTGCAAATATAACATGGCCCTATAAATCATGTAGCATCTGAATTTAAGGAGAGTGGTACTCAACTTAGACAACAGGCCTATTTTAATTCTGGAATCCCTCCCTCTCAAGAGTCAAACCTGAAGTAAAAAGGTTCTGAATTTTGTAGGCCAAAGTGGCCTTCTGAGAGAAGTGCTGTGCTAGGGAAAACCTGAATAGAGGGGTGGAGGAGAGAAGTAGTAAACCTCACCCTCTCAGACAGTACATATAGCGTAACTAGAACCAGTGACATTCCATTCGATTAGATTTTGTGCCACTGAGAAAACTGTTGTAGTATTTATAGAAATTCACATACACCTTTGCTATACCATTTTATATAATTGATCTCTAAGTACATCATCACATGCTGTGAGCCTGTCAGATTTCACAAGCTAAACAGGCTCCGGTTGGGCTCGTGTCTGGAAGGGAACACTTCAAGAAGCACCTGGTTTCTAAAGGAAGTACTGTTGGTGATTCAGTAGGTGGCACTCTGCCCTTTAAGGATTTGTCTGCATACAGATGCTGCGCTTCTGAAGACATTTACATTGGTTTAAACTTGGCTTTTACAAGTTTATCTTGCAACTGTGGTGCAGTTAGATGATGACTGCATTATAAATGAGTATAAGAAATAAAGAAATTAATACTTACAAGTACAAAGGGTTTGTATTGGCTAGTTGGACAACTTGAGTTTTTACAGGTTCAACAGCTATAAGTATGTCTTGCTCTATAGCCATAGGGAGCACAGCATATCCACAGTAGTCTATATGTTCTCCTAGAAAACAACAAAATAATTACAGAAAATTAACAGCATTTGGGAATAATCCTTGTTTAAGAACACTTTACTAGATGCCCAAAAAGCCCACACTTGAGGAAAAAGGCTACATGGGTTAAAAAAAATGACAGAGATTACAAGGAAGGTGAAGGCAGCTGTAAAACCAATAATGAAACCTATAACTAATGCAAGTTGATAGTCATGAATATAAATCAGAATCTAAGAATTGTAGATAACAGATAAGGGAAGCAAAGGGACACACAGAGAAATCTGGGGCTAGCAGAATTAAGGACAAAAAGGAGTTTTTAAGTATATTGGGAACAAAAAAAATCCTGGCAATAGTATTGGTCTAGTAATGGATGGAAATGGTAGAATTATTAATAATAATACAGAAAAGGCAGAAGTGTCAATAAATATTTCTGTTCTGTATTTTGGAAAATAACAGATAATGTAGTATCCTCATAGGATAATAACATTCTTTCCATTCACTAGTATCTCAGGAGGATGTTAAACAGCAGCTGCTAAAGTTAGACATTTTTAAATAATTATATCCAGATAACTTGCATCCAAGAATTGTAAAAGAGCTGGCTCAGGAGCTCACTGAACCATTAATGTTAATTTTCAATAAGTCTTGGAACACTGGGGAAGTTCTAGAAGACTAGGAGAAAAGAAAGCTAATGTTGTGCCAATATTATAGGCATGTCAATCTGACTTTTATCCTGGAGCGGCTGATACAGGACTCAATTAATAAAGAATTAAAGGAGAGTAATATAATTAATGTCAATCAACATAGGTTTATGGAAAATAGATCCTGTCAAACTAAACTGATATCTTTTTTTGAGGAGATTACAAATTTGTTTGCCAAAGACAATATAATAGACTTTTGTAAGATGTTTTACTTGTACTACATGACATTTTGATGGAGGTGGGGGAAGTAGAATGATATAAAACTAACATGGAACCATTAAATGGATTAAAATCTGGCTAAATGGTAGATCTCAAAATATAATTGTCTAGGGAGAATCCTCGTCAAGTGGGTGTATTTCTAGTGGGGCGTTCAGCAATCTGTTCTTGGCCCTGTGCCATTTGACATTTTTATCAGAAATCTGGAAGAAAACATAAAATCATCACTGATAAAGTTTGCAAATGATACAAAAATTGGGGGAGTGGCAAATAATGAAAAGGACAGGTCACTAACGCAGAGTGATCTGGATTGCTTGGTAAAATTGGCACAAGCAAACAATGTGTTTTAATTCAGCAAAACATAAATGTGTACATCGAGAAAAAAAAGAATGTAGGCCATCCATATGGGATGGGAGAAGCAGTAACTCTGAAAAAGATTTGAGGATCATGGTGGATAATCTTTTGAACATGAGCTCCCAGTACGATGCTGTGGCCAAAAGGGCTAATGCGATCTTGGGATGCATAAACAGAGGACTCTCAAGTCAGAGTAGAGAGGTTATTTTACCTCTGGCACTGGTGCAACTGCTGTTGAAATACTGTGTCCAGCTCTGATGTTCACAATTCAAGTAGGATGTTCATCAATTGGAGAGGATTCAGAAAACAACCACGAGAATGATTAAAGGATTAGAAAACCTTAATGATAGACTCAAGATGCTCAGTCTATTTAGCTGAACAAAGAGAAGGTTACGGGGTGACTTGATTTACACAGGGAACAAATATTTAATAATGGGCCCTTCAGTCTAGCAGAGAGAAAGGTATAACATGATCCAATGGCTGAAGTTGAAACTAGACACTTCTGGAGTGGAAATAAGGTGAACATTTTTAACAGTGAGAACAATTAATCACTGGAACAATTTACCAAAGGTCATGGTGAATTCTCTATCACAGGCAATATTGAATTCAAGATTAGATTTTTTAAAAAATATATATTTAAGGAATTATTTTGGGGAAATTTTAGGGCTCATATAATAAGAGACATTCAGACTAGATCGGCGGTTCTCAAACTTTTGAGAGACGCGACCCATTTTTGCTTACTTGGTGCTGACGGCGGATCCTTGTATGTCCACCGAAAATACTCCAAATGGATTATTTCCACATTCGGCGGCTTTTTGGCGGACAATGCCGAGCGCTCCCGAATAACCGCTTTCGCTTTTGGCGAAGGCTTCAGCAGCGCTCCGTATGTCTGCCGAAAAGCTGCCGAATGTGGAAGTAATCCATTCGGCGGCTTTCCAGTGGCAGCAGGAGCTCGCAACCCCCTTTGAAGCAGCCGGCGACCCCCAGGGGGGTCGCGTCCCCCAGTTTGAGAACTGCTGGACTAGATGATTACACAGGCCTCTTCAGGCTTTGGAATCTATGAATCAGCAGCAGAAGACAACACATCCTTTATTCTAATGGCTAGTGTAGGAGTGCAAAATTACTTCATGTCCTAGACAGTTTCTGCCAGTCATTTCAGAATATACACTTATTGTTAAAATCCCAACTGATAGACTGTTCTGCATATCTTAAATTTTATACTAATTCACCAAAGCTTTACATTTCTATAATGATTTTTTGTAACCTTCATTTCTTTTTAAACCTTTATGTTCTTTAACAAAATTACAAAGTGATAGATGGATTGTTATCTGGCCATTAGAGCAATTTATGCTTGATATATAACTGGTAAAATTAGCAAGAAAAGCGAGTTAAATTATTTCCATTTCATCTGTGGTTAGCATACCGCAAACATAAATGCAAAACATATTTTCCCTTCCCCCGACAGCTTCTGCTCATCTGAATGATTCATCATCCACTGTATAATGCTTATGCAGGAATTCATTTTTCATACCATATCTGGACTTTTCCCATGAAAATACTAATATTTAAATCACCATTAATACAATTGTTCTTAACATGCAAAATAACATTCAATAAAGAAAATGGACATAGCAAGTACCTCTGACAGCTCTATTGCACTGTATTTGCCATGATCTATAGCAAAAACCCTTTCACTGAGAAACTTGCCGAACTGGCTAGGTCATATTCTAAATCCACAAACAACTGAACTCTAGAAAGGGCATGATCATAAAATAAAAATGGGTGTCTCTAGAATGAAGCCACATTTTTAAAAAATAGGTATAAAATAACCATATTTACTCTCCAGACCAACTTACTATTCTAATCTCTATGGGCTTAACTGTGTGGAATTTCTATAGAATGAGGGAGAGAAAACTATGGCAGAACATTTCCAGCTCTCATCATAATGTAGTACTCTCTGCCAGGATGCATCACCATGTCTGAAGATTTGAACTGTAGTAGTGAGAAAATATGTGGGTCAATTTCATGATACCATCTTACAAACTTCAACTGTATCCCAGCCCTGCCTGAGACTGGGCTGTAGAAACCACGGTAGGGTAATGAGCCCTAAACCTGATCAGGAAAGACATTTTTAGGCACTGATTCAGAAAAGTCCATCTCTATTCAAGAAGGCACTTCAAATATAAAATTACGCATGTCCTAAATAAAGATGCTGTCCTGAATTGTGACCTTAATGTGAACTACAGGTTGTAATAATATGCAATTAAAAGCTAATAAAGTAATATTTTCTCCTTCCCATTTATGACATTGATTTAATGTCAAGCACAGGCACCCCTTGACCAAAAATAAAAAGATCACAATTGGTTAGGGTGTATGTTTGGAACTTGCCATAAATTTAAAGAAAATTATATTCTCCTTTTACCTATTAAGTTGACTCGCCCTGGTGCACGAGCATAAAACTTGGGAGCCGATCCAAATTTAGAAATAAACATCTTCTTCAGCTTCAGCAATCTGAAAGACAGGTAGGAATCCTTTAGAAGGAATAAATTGGAAAATGCAGGAAATCCATGAACCCTTGTGACTCAGAAGAAGCCAGTGCCCGGGAAATTGGCTGTTCATGATCACACTATCCTCCTTCTGTTGGCACTGCGCATCCCCACCAACTCAGGTTGTCAAAGGCAGCAACAGGCACTGTAAGCAACTACATTGACCTAAGTACTACTCCTCTTATGGAGGTGGAGTAGTTATTAGGTCAGCATAGCAGGTAAATTAAGTCGGCAGGAAGACACTGTAGTATAGACACTTACATAACTGTTTTATGTCGACATATCTCTGTAGTAGACCATGCCAAAATCCAGCTTGCCTGGGTGGCAAGATAGACTGGAATGCTGAAGGGGACTGTCTGTGACTCCATGGTAAGACAGGTATAATGTTTTAAGAGTTCACACTTGTTATTGAGTTGGTGAAATCTAATTATGGAACACACAACCAGTTTGGGATCTCTTCCTTGCTTCTTGACAGTCTGCCCTGAGGTTGGCAGTCATGAACCACTCCAGACACTGTGATAATTCCTACATTTTCAAAAGCAAGTAGTGCATCAATGTTTGGACACCCAACATAAAAATCCCTAAAAGGGAGGTGATTTTCAGAATCTAGATGCTCTGCCCTTCTGAAAATAAGGGCAATTTAATGTGTCTTAAATTTGTCAAAAACTGAAATATCCAGATCAGTAGCAAGTTTTGAAAATTGGTCTCCCAGCAGTTTTTAGAAAGAAGTTATTGTGGCATAGAGAAGATCGGATATTAGGAAAATGATAGAAAGAAAGGGGAGAAAGGAAAGTTACTATTTCATAGAAATATTGGATTAAATAATACTTTGCACTTCTATGGCACCTTCCATCTGAGCATTTCCAAGTACTTTACACATTTTTAATTAAATCTCCCAACACCTATGTGAGGTAAGTATATTTATTCCCATTTTACAGATGAGAAAACTGAGCCAAAGAGATATTAAGCAGCTTGCCCATGGTCACCAAACAAGTGAGTGGCAGAGGCAGGCTCAGAACCCTCAAATTCTTACTCTCAGCCTTCTGCTCTAAAAGCTGCACAACAATCCCCTTGCCAAACTTTAATTTCATGTTGTACTAAACCACAGTAAAATCAGCTGTTTTTTTCCAAAATTGCATATGCTACCCCCTCCATAAGAATGGAGCCCATAGAGGTACTACTGCTACGGATTTGTGGTTTTTAGTTGGGGATAGGGCTGGAGTCAAATTGACAAAAATCAAAATGATAAAACCAATTTCTGAATTTATATAATTATGTACAAATACATGCATGCAAAAAAAAATATAAATACCATGTCTTAAGCATCAACCTATATTTCCCCCATAACTTATACAGCCTATATCTTCTGTACAATGTTCCAGCAACTGTCCCAAATGGTTTTCTCAAATTTTCCTTTGGTTTTACCTAATAGCATGAAAGTTTCATTGGAAATAAAGATTTGAAAAAATCACCGTTTTATAAGACTATGACGAATGCTAGCTCGCTTCCTGCGTTTGTAAACAAGTGATTCCTTGAGTATTACACCAAGGACAGTGAGTGGGTGGATGGAGGATTAGAAGGAGGTAGGTCATTACCTAGTGTAGCACAAGAAGCTGTAATTACTGACATGATAGTCCATTAACTTTCTCTCACGGCAGCAGCAAATTAAAAAGATTAAATGCAAGAAGTCAAGTAAGGATAAAGGGGAAACAATCTTTAAAAATGATGTCATGAAACAGCTATTACAGTTCTTCAAAAACCTTTCTGTTTCTGAGGAAATGAGGGGGCTCCAGGCACTTACCCAATCCAATATATTTTGTAGCCCCGCTCCTAAGAACAAATGTTGTAGCATGCCCTGGAAGGATTTCTACCTTTAGCCCTAGACTGGAGTTTCAAATTTAGTCAACGCAAAGAGTGAGCAGGAATAGCAATGGCAAAAAGATGTTATGACACTTCATATTAGATTAACTTTAGGTTGTATCCCTTTGTAAACTTTGTGCCATTGTCTTGATCTATATTCTAAATATTTTAGCAAATCAATAATTATCTAGTCATAAAGCTGTACGGCAGACCACCATCTGTTGTGAATTATTTTAGACCTTTCTGCGCTTTATTCCACTTTGCTTATAAATGAAAACGTGGGAATTGCCATACTAGATTAGATCCGTGGTCAATCTAATCCAGTATTCTGTCTTGAAAGTGAACAGTACCTGATACTTTGGAGGGATATGCAAGAAACCTCCTGGTAGACAGTGTGTCCAGAGGGAAAGATTCTTCCTATCCCTCTTCAGTTGGTGGTTGGCTTATGCCTTGAATAAAAATATTATCCTATTATATCTCTAAATGTTCTCAGTTTCCCATGTCTATTTCTTAATTTCTTCACACTTTTCTCTAGTCTTGACTAGCCTATCTTCCTGTTGTCATCTGCAAATTTTGACATCTCATTCCACAACCCCTTTTCTGGATCACAATCATGATAATGCCACTTGCAAATATGCAACTGTCCATGGGGAGGTTTGCTGGCAGAATACTAGAAAGTATGTTAATGTGAAATGCTTGTATTTCCTTGTGTGTCTGTATTCAGAGTGTCGCTTTGACTTGGAGCTATTTTTATAGTGGCGCTGGTGTGTAAGACTATGTCTACACTGCGTACTTTACAATGGCACGGCTGTACCACTACAGCCGCGCCATTGTAAAGTACGCAGTGTATATGCTCTTTGTCTCCAGTAGAGAGCTCTCCCAGCGACAAAATAAAACCATCCCCAACGAGGGGTGGTAGCTTCGTCGCCAGGGGAGCATCTCCCACTGACGAAGCACTGTACACATCGGTGCTTTTCATTGTTATAACTTTTGTCATCGGGGGTGAGGGAGGGAATCACATCTGTGAGTGACAAATGTTTTAACGAAGAAAGTGCAGTGTAGACATAGCCTAAGAATAAGCAGAGGTAACTGGGATTGATTTATACTGACTAATTTATTCTCAGAGGCCTGGTCTACACTAGCAAATTATGTCAGTTTATTTATATCAGTCAGCGGTATGAAAAACCCACCCCCCTGAGAATAGGCGCTGACTCTGTGGGTGCTCCAGAACTAGAGCAACCATGGAGAAAAACTGGTGGGTGTAGAGCACCTACCGGCAGCTCACCTCCACTCTGCCTCCACCTCCTCCCCTGAGCATGCTGTCGCTCCGCGTCTCTCCCCTCCCAGGCTTGCCGCAAATCAGCTGTTTCACACAGCAAGCCTGGGAGGGAGAAGGAAGAAGCGGAGCGGAGGTGCGCTCAGGGGAGGAGGCGGAGTGGAGGTGAGCTGGGGTGGGGAGCAGTTCCTCTGCACACACCTCCGGGATACCTGCTGCAGCCCTCCCTGCCTCAGCTCACTTCCACTCCACCTCCTCCCCTGAGCATGCCGCCGCTCCGCTTTTCCCCCCTCCCTCTCAGGCTTGCCACGCAAAACAGCTGTTTTGCACAGCAAGCCTGGGAAGGAGGGGAAATGCAGCATGCATGGTGGAGGAGGCAGGTCCAGAGATTTGGGGAAAGGGTTGGAATGGGGACAGGGAAGAGGCAGAGTTGGGGCTAAAGTTGGCGCCTATGCCCCTGAGCACTATAGTTAAGCCTACCTAAGTCTATGTAGACAGTGGTAGGTCGACAGAAGAATTCTTCCACCTCTTAATTAGGTGGATTACCTGTGCTAAGGAGAGATTCTCTCCTGCCGACATAGATGTCTACACTGAAGCACTACAGCACCGTAGCTCTGCCGCAGTAGCATTTTAAGAGTAGACATACCCCAAGATGTGTTTTGTAAGTAAGAATAGTTTCATCTGTTTGTACACTTGGGCCAAAATGTTGAAATACATAGGTGCTTCCATTTAGGTATCTAAATCAGATCTGATTTTTCAGAGTTGTTAAGCCATACAACTCGCATTTGCTTCAGCTTTGCGCAGACAAATTTGAAAATGATGGCCTTCATATGTGAATTAAAATTAAGTGAAATGCAGTGTAATGAAATAGGAGGAGGAACAATTTAGAACACACCTCTTCTCTGAATGCCAGCATAAATACAGAGGTTTACGAGGCTTGCCCATGCATTCTTCTGCTGCACAATGAATTTTAGCTTTCCTGCTAACACTTCCAAACAGAGCAGGCCGTAAACACAGGGGCATGGAGAGAGGTGGTCCCTCTTTCGTTGAGGAATATTGAAAAGATGAGGTGGGGTAAATTCGTACTGTCTTGGGTTGGTTTTACAATGTTCAGAATTCCTGTGCATGACAGGGTTGGAGCTTGAAGCGGGGGAAGAAGAGAAAGATCAATGACTGTATTGCCCTCCCACTGCCATAGCAGTTCAGGGAAACCTGGTTATGAGTTTCCTCCCCCTCTAGTCTCCCACCTGGAAGGGGGAAGAGGGATCTGGATTCATGGCTCCACTGCCAGAGTCTCCCAAAGAGATGATGGATTGCACAAAGTCTCCCTTTCCATGTGGCTATCAGCGGTTTGAGGGTGCCTGGTCACACTAATGGTGACTTTCCTCCCATTCTCGGGGAAGGGCTGGTTAGGGCAACCAGAGTCAGGGTAGCTCCCGAAGCGGCTACTTGTGCTGACAGTGTGGGAACAGTTTGTACAGTGGGGGTGCTGAGAGCCATTGAACCAAACTGCAAACCCTGGATATGATAGAAACAACTTCAACCCCCGGCCTCCTAGTTCCAGCACCCTGCCTAGAGGCCGGGCACCCTTCTGAGGAGCGGGGGACAAGTGAAAGGCTTCAGGGTCCAGGACCGTAGAGCTGGCGCCACTGCGGGACAGAGGAGAGACCGGACGCGGCCTGCACCGGGGGGCGGCTGCCGCGCCCTCAGCACCGGCCCCTGCCCGGCAAAGCCCGAGGGAGACGCAGCTGCTTTGCAGCCCGGGTCCAGCATCAGCTAGCGCCGAGGCCGCTGGATGCGGCAGCCCCTTGCCCGGCACGCAGGCCGGGCCCTGCTTTCCAAACGGGCCCGGCTCCAGGCCCTACACCCACCCACCTGGGCTGCTCCACCAGCTGGACTGGGAGGGTGGCGGGGGCGTCCGAGGCCATCCTCGGCCTCGCGGAGCTGTGCGGGGCGGCAGAGAGGCAGCGGCGGGGACCGTAGGCTGCTATCACGGGACAAGGAAACGTTTCCCTCCCTTCCGGGCTGCGGGGGAGCCCTGCCTCCTCCCCGCCCAGGTCCGGGTGCTCTGGGCAGGGTTTGTGCCAAGCTGCCGGACAAGCCACCGCCCAGACATCCAGCAGGGTTCGGACAAGCGGCTGAGCATTGCACCGGCTCCTCCCCACCTCGCTGTCTGGCTTTGGGCCCTGGCTCCTGCCCACGGCAGGTTGTTTGACGTTGATGTGACAATAGGAGCGGAGGAGGGTTATTTTTTAATGTCTGCACCAATGAGGTGTAAGATCTCAGTGAAAGACAAAGCAAATCAATGCCCAAGCAGAGGGTCTCTCTCCCAGCGAGCCAGACCTGGCTGCTCTGTACCTGGAAAACATACCATGTAATTGCAGAAAAGGGCAGCGTGACTCAATGTCTCCTCTGAATAAGTGCCACGAACAACGTTAGTCCCAGATCTCTCCCCCCACAAAAAAACCCATACAGTGAAAACACAAAATAAACATTAAGAGAGGAACATTAAACATTAAGAGAGGAAGCCAAACGCCTTATCTGGAAGGCGTTGCTTTTTTTATTCTGTGTTTTTGTGTTTGTGTTTTGTGGGATTCTATGGTGTGATGGATTTCCCCCCCTCGCTCCCGCACACACATGTTCCTATGGCACCCTATTATCCATCAAAATAGTGACTCCAGTTGTTTGGAGTAACTGATTTGTTTTGTTCAGCTACATCACCCAGCAGGCTGATGGTTATTATTATTTGTTATTTTATCCTATTATTTCAATCTATAAAATCCAAAAAGTACCTATCCCACAAGGCTATAAGTGCCCTAACATAGTATTGTAGAGTGTCATTCAAATTTGTACAGTGTGGATTAACTCTTCTGGTGAGTAACAACAATCCCCTCTTCACATCAGTCATCCATAAACCTATCAAATCCTCATTCCACCCCTTCTCTAACAGTGCAAGAGGAATGAGGGTCTTCCAGTTTGCTCAGAAGGTTGACAAACCTGGGCTCTGGCAGACAAACAGACTAAGTGAATTTCAATGTTGCACTTCTGCTTCTCCTCGCGTCCTTGTCACAAACTAGATGTTTTTCCAGAACTGTGCACAAGCAATGGCTCTTTCCATCACTGCAGCAAGATCCTCCTTTGTACAGGTCACCCCAAAGAGTCGGCAAACAAGCAGGTGCTTCATAGTTTGCATCTCACCATATTCACATATTTGTGTCATTAGAGTAACTCCATTTGATCATGTTAGTAGTTGATCTACCAGTTTGTGTGCGCAGGTTCAGACATCACCATGCTAATTAGTTTGTATCTGCCCCGCCAGGATGGACCTCCTGGGGTTACAGATCTATTTCAGTGCATTCAACTGGCATAGTCTTTCATTCCATAACCTCAATTATGCCTTGCAGCTGTTATATCCAGAGGCACAGCACTGGTTATAAAACTCTTCCACGATTTAAGGTGTTCGATTACTCCTGTGTGACCATATAATGGATACCTTAGATCTCTCATCTTCCACAATCTTTCCCTTTGGCCTGCTATCATCCTCCTGACATCAGGTGGCACAATGCCAGCTAGTAAGTAGAGACAATCCTTTAAAGTTGGCTTTAGACAGCCTGTTATTCCACAACAACTGTAGTTTAGAATAGGGTCTAATTTCTTAGCATGGATGGATTGTTCCCACACTGGGCATGCATACTTTACTATGGAATAGCACAAAGCTATAGCAGTTATTCGCAAAGTAGCTGGATTGTCTCCCCACTTTGAGGTGACCAACTTTTGGATGATGTTGTTACGGGCACTAACTTTTCCTTTCATCTTCTTTACATGAGCTTTGAAGGAAAGTGTCCAGTTCAATGTCATCTCCAGGTAGACAGGATTCAGGTGATTAGCCAGTGGGATTCCATCCCAGGTGATCTTTAGTTTCCGCTTGGCTTCTCGATGGCATAGGGGAAAGGCCATCACCAGTATTTTGGTTGGGTTAGCATGAAGCTGGTACTTATTGTAATAAGTTGGGAGGTTGTTCAGCGCACATCATTCTATTGTTGACAATGGCAAAGTCCATCTTCTGTGACAATGCATAGATCATAGCATATATATATTCTCCTTGTATTGCTCTGTATGGGCTGGTCACTGGTCAGGATTGGTGCCAACACACTGCTCTGTAGGAGACCATTTAATTGTCATCTCCAGTGGCTCCATTTATTGCATGTAAAAACTTCTGTTCTCCAGAAGAGATCAGACAAGCTGCATGTGGTGGTAGTTATGTGTCATATCGTAGACTTTGGCAAGCAAGTTTTGGTGGTTGACTTTATCTAGGGTGACCAGATGTCCCAATTTTATAGGGACAGTCCTGATTCTGGGGTCTTTCTTCTATAGGCTCCTATTTCTCCTCGCCTCCTCTTCTGATTTTTCACATTTGCTATCTGGCCACCCTAACTGTATTACATGCCGCTGATGGTCTACAAACATAGTGCCTGTTATCAACCCTCTCTTGAATCCATCTTCTATATGCTGGTTAATATTTAATATTTGGCCAGTGCAGGACTTTCCTGATCTAAATCCAGCTTGTTCAGATATTAGATGCTTTTCAATATGAGGTGAGAGGAGATTGAGAATTAGGTGTTGGTTAAGTTTATAGAGGTGACAAAGACAGACCTGCACGGATACAAAATTTGTATCTGCTTCCAATCTGCAATCCTCAAAAATGGTCTGCGGATATACGCGAATGCAAGTATCCGTGGATTTTTAGGGCTTTAGGCATAGAAGTGCTATTGGCCAGAAGTTCTTTGGGTCAGAGGCATCCTTCCCCAGCTTCAACAGAGCTACTACATGGGCTCATCACCATAATTTAGGTATTCTAATTCAAGGGCAATTGTTAAAAAGGCATAATACCCATAACTTGGTTGCAGGACCAAAATGCTTAATCTGCTCCATGCATATGTCTTTGAGTCCAACTCCTTTGCCATTCTTCAAGTGACTTATTCTGGCACTGAGCTCATCTGTTGTGTATGGTGTGCCAAAATGATCTTCTTCCAGATCAGTTTGCTGTATAATTAATACTTAGGCTGCTTGTTCAGAGCTTTCCCATTGAGCAGGAGCTGGTGTGCCACCAGATTGGCTGTGATGTTGTGGTGTTGCTCTACTTTCTTTGGATCATTATTCAATTTGTGAATGGTCAGCCATGCTTCCTGCTAGTGTTCCTTCAATAAATTCTTTCCATTTCTGTTGCCTTTCTTCTTGAAGTTTCTTAGTTAGGGTTGTCCCTGCTGTATGGTGTTTTCCAAGAAAGGATCTCTTTGGAACATTTGTTGGTATTTTTTATATCTGGCAGTTAGCACAGGAGTAAACCCTGGTATGTGCTCAGTCCTACATCCTCAATGTATATACCTCTTGGAGCAGGAGTGAGCAAATTACAACCTGTGGGCCAGCTGATTTAATCTGGTCCTCAAGTTCCCGGAAGCAGCGGCATGTCCTCCTTCCAGCTCCTACGCGCAGGGGTAGTGAGGGGACTCTGCACGCTGCCTCCACTCCAAGTGCCCCAAGCTCCCATTGAGTGGGAACTGCTGCCAATGGGAGCTGCAGGGGCAGTGCCTGTGGACAGGGCAGCATGCAAAGCCACCTGGCCATGCCTCCATGTAGGAGCCGGAGGAGGGACATTCCGCTGCTTCTGAGAGCTATTTGAGGTAAGCGCCTCTCAGAGCCTGCACCTCTGAGCCCCTTCTGCACCCCAAACCCCTGCCCCAGCCTGGAGCCCCCTCCTGCCCTCTGAATCCCTCGCTCCCAGAGCACCATCCTGCACCCCAAACTCCTCGTCCCCAGCCCCACCCCAGAGCCTGCACCCCCAGCTGGAGCCCTCCCCTCCCCTTCCCCCCATGCTCCAATTCCCTGCCCCAGCCTGGAGCCTCCTCTTACATTCCAAACCCCTCAGTCCCAGCCTGGATCACCCTCCTACACCCCAAACCCCTCAAAACCAGCCCCGCCCCAGAGCCTGCACCTCCAGCCAGAGACCTCACTATCTCCTGAACCCCAGCCCCAATTTCATGAGCATTCATGGCCCGCTATACAATTTCCATACCCAGATGTGGCCCTCAGGCCAAAAAGTTTGCCCGTGTCTTGAAGGTATTGTGCGGTGCGCTCACAAAGAGGTTGCAGTTCTCCAGGATTGGATTTATGTGAGTCAGTTTTTTGTCGAGGTCAGTCTTGCATTATCACTTGTTGCAATATTGCATAAGAATAACCACACTCTCGAGTAGCCTGCTCCCAAATCATTTAAGGCTTTAAAGGTCAAGATAAACTTATTGAATTTAACCTAGACGGAGACAGTGCAGCTTACAGAGCACTGGCTTTATGAGCGCACATTATGATCTTAATAAGTGGATAGTCATATACTGCACTGACTTAAGTGGTTTAAGCTGTAGCCTCAAGCAGAGTGCATTATAGTAATCTAGTCTCAACAGACAAAATACATGGATTAGTGTAGCAAGATCAGCTTCCAAATGAAAAGATCTCACTCTTTATATCATGCATAGATGGAAAAAACTTCTCTTAGCCTCAGCTGCAGCTTGGGCCTTAACCAGCCAAGAAGGACATGTACAGTGAAAAAGGTGGTGGCTTGAAGAGCTTCCAGAAACTTAAGAACCTAAGTAAGTGGCTGTTTCTGAAAGTCCAACAGACAAAACCCTACATTTGTCTTCATAAGAGTGCTTTGTGTCCTTGCATGCAGATAGCTATGTCCAAATCAAAGAGATTTTATCTGTGAAATAACAGAAATGGTGTTGCTTAATATTGCACAAAACATAAAACTAAAGACAATCCTGCTGCTGAGAAAGAGCAGGAAGTAGCCAGCAGATCATATGTACCAAACCAAATCCATGGTTTTACATGGAATTACATGGTTGCAGAAGGAAAGGATTCAAAGCCACCTTCTCCAAGTGGACTCAGGTCTCTAGCACTTGAGCATAAGTTTAACTAGAAATATCAGGATCCATAAATACCATTGTGCAGTTCTGAGGTCAGTAATATAATAACACCAGTCCGCATATTATAATACTATTAACCTTTACTTTCTAGGCATCCATGCCTTAAGGCATGGGCACATTATCAAGAATGAGCTAAACCATAAATCGAAATAAGCCAGAAACATCCCAGATTAAATTCCAGAGCAGGAACAGATTCTTAAAACACCCCAAAAGCAACACAAAACCAAGCACCACATACCAACTGAAATAACATAAATAATTATCAGTTATGCCACAAATCCTTTTATAGAAACTAAGGTAAAAAAATCCAGAACAATAGGCCCTGGACATATGAGATTTCGAACATATGGAAATACAACTACAGATCTGTTGGTCAAGAGGTGTAAATTATGTAAAGAAGAGCATATATAAAAGGGAATGGGGTTATTATAATGAAATATACAGTACAGGCATATCATGCAATTTCCCTTCTCCTCACTATTATGTATTAGCATGGTATTTGTCTTTTATTTTAAAGGACAGCTTTTATGTGCTTCCTAATCATCTTCACCTCACATTAAGTCATTATATTATCCTGTATTTCAGCAATAATCATTCAAAAGATCATACTCTTTACACTGTGATACAAATGTGTGATTTAGTGGTTTGCATGACTTTGTACTACACTCTATCAAATACATTTTGTGGTCTATTCCCTCCCCTTGAGTCACACAAAAAGGAAATAGACTCTACTTGGCAAGGCTGCTGGTATTGCTTGGTGACTATGTGGAAGCAGTTGCTGTTTTCAAACTACGTGTCCTGTTGGGAGTTGGAGGGTGTTGCCTGGATCTACCACTTCAGGAACCAACTAATGCACTCTTGCCAGTATAACAAACAACAACAATAAAGTATGGTTGGTTAGCTTTTAGAATACCGTATGGAGGGGGCAGAAGAGGCACTAGCAGGATGTCTGCTTCCTTGTGTCAGTAGAAGAAAGCATTATGGGGGAGGAGGGAAGTTGCAGCAGAAGCCTACAGCCTACAGGGGTGACAGGAAGAAAAGGGAAAATAGGACATCCTCCAAGAGATATCCAGGGAAAGGGGTGGGGAGATATAACACATGTTTTTGTGTGTGGTTCTAGCTGAATTTTCAAGTGGAGAGGATGAATGAGTCACTACCACTAAGAATGAAAAACATCAAAAGATAGACCAAAACCATAATGAGATTTATTTGACATAAACCTAATTTTATACCAATGCCATGAATTTTCTCCCATACTTTAAATCTGATATTAACATTGACATCCTTGTGCCTTCTATCCAAGATGAGTCTGCCTATCAGTGGTATTATACATATATTGCCTGGGAAGTGCCTTGGGAAGGGTCCTTCCCAAGCGGACGGAAGGCATTGTATAAAGGAAATACATATTAGCTTGAGTCATTAATATATTTTGTGCAAACTTGCTGTTTTGAGCTTGTACCCAGAGAATGCTTAGATGGTACATAACTCCCCCAAACAAACTAGTATGGTGAATACATTCATTTTTTAAGGGCCCAGTTTTCTTGGCCTTTAGAAGGTTTAAGAGTTATAGATTTTTTAAATTTTTACTGAAATATTCTTTACTTAGATTAAGTGTAAAGAATTTAGGGCCTACGAAGGATACTAAATGGATTTCAAGAAGGCAGATTTTAGCAAACTCAGGGAATTGGTAAGTAAAATCCCATGGGAAGCAAGTCTAAGAGGAAAAACAAATGAAGACAGTTGGCTGTTTTTCAAAGCGACATTTTTAAGGGCACAAGAGCAAACTATCTCATTGCGTAGGAAAGATAGGAAGTATGGCAAGAGACCACTCTAGCTTAACCAAGAGATCTTCAATGATCTAAAACTCAAAAAAGAGTCCCACAAAAAGTGGAAACTCAGTCAAATTACAAAGGATTAATATAAACAAATAACACAAGTATGTAGAGACAAAATTAGAAAGGCCAAGGCACAAAACGAGATCAAACTAGCCAGAGATATAAAAGGAAACAAGAAAACATTCTACAAATACATTAGAAGCAAGAAGAAGACCAAGGACAGAGTAGGCCCGTTACTCAATGAGGGGGAAAAGACAATAACAGAAAGTGTGGAAATGGCAGAGGTGTTTAATAACTTCTTTGTTTCGGTTTTCTACAAGAAGGTTGGTGGCAAGTAGAAGTCTAACATAGTGAATCCCTGCAAAAATGAGGTAGGATCAGAGGCTAAAATAGGGAAAGAACAAACTAAAAATGACTTATGGCAGGACTACACTATGGCAGGGATCAACGCTCTGAGACCGATCCACTGGCAATCGATTTAGTGGGTGTAGTGGGTGCATAACTGGTTGAAAACTCATTCTCAAAGAGTAGTTATCAGTGGTTCACAGTCATGCTGGAAGAGCATAACAAGTGAGGTCCTGCAGGGATTGGTTCTGGGTCTGGTTCTGTTCAATATCGTCAATGATTTTTCAAGGGTCAGCAACCTTTCAGAAGTGGTGTGCCGAGTCTTCATTTATTCACTCTACTTTAAGATTTCACGTGCCAGTAATAAATTTTAACATTTTTAGAAGGTCTCTTTCTATAAGTCTATAAAATATAACTAAACTATTGTTGTATGTAAAGTAAATAAGGTTTTAAAAATGTTTAAGAAGCTTCATTAAAATTAAATAAAATGCAGAGTCCCCCAGACCGATGGCCAGGACCCGGGCAGTGTAAGTGCCATTGAAAATCAGCTTGCGTGCTGCCTTTGGCACCCGTGCCATAGGTTGCCTACCCCTGATTTAGATAATGGCAGAAAGAGTACATTTATAAAGTTTGAGGATAATAACAAGCTGGAGGTGTTGCAAGTGCTTTAGAGGACAGGATTACTATTCAAAATGATCTGGACAAACTGGAGAAATGGTCTTAAGTAAATAAGATGAAATTCAATAAGGACAAATGCAAAGTTCTCCATTTAGGAAGGAACAATCAGTTGCACACATACCAAATGGGAAATGACTGCCTAGGAAGGAGTATTGCGGAAAGGGATCTAGGGGTCATAGTTGATCACAAGATAAATATGAGTAAACACAGTAACACTGTTGCAAAAAAAGCAACATCATTCTGGGATGTATTAGCAGGAATATTGAAGCATGACAGGAGAAGTAATTCTTCTACTCTACTCCACACTGATTAGGCCTCAGTTGGAGTATTTTGTCCAGTTCTGAGCACCACATTTCAGGAAAGATGTGGACAAATTGGAGAAAGTCCAGAGAAGAGCAACAAAAATGATTAAAGGTCTAGAAAACATGACTCATGAGGGAAGATGGAAAAAATTGGGTTTGTTTAGTCTGGAGAAGAGAAGACTGAGAGGGGACATGATAACAGTTTTCAAATACATAAAAGGTTGTAACAAGGCGGGAGAAAAAATGTTCTTCTTAACCTCTGAGGATAGGACAATAAACACTGGACTTAAATTGCAGCAAGGGCGGTTTAGGTTGGACATTAGGAAAAACTTGCTAACTGACAGAGTGGTTAAGCACTGGAATGAATTGTTTAGGAATGTTGTGGAATCTCCATCATTGGGGATTTTAAAGAGCAGGTTGGACACAAACACCTGTCAGGGATGGTCTAGATCAGGAGTCGGCAACCTTTGGCATGCGACCTGTCAGGGAAAGACCCTGGCGGGCCAGGCCAGTATGTTTACCTGCTGCATCCACAGGTTTGGCCAATCACAGCTCCTACTGACCACGGTTCGCTGCTGCGGCCAGTGGGAGCTGTGATCAGCTCTTGAGGTCACCACCAGTTCTATGATTCTAAAAGAAGCAAACAAAATAAAACAGGAATTAGCCTCTTACTATTGATTAATCAATTAATATACATAAGGCATTTTGCATTATTTTCAGAAATTTTGAACAGAGCAGTAGTTTGAATCCTAGTCTGTGGTAGTCGATTTGCCTCATCAGTGTATAGCAGGTAGTTTAGAGCATGGGAACTCTGGGTCTCATTCTGCTCTGACTCCAATGTAAATTAGGAGCAACTCAAGTGAAATCAATGACATATCAATGTAAAACTAGTACAACTGACCCCAGAATAAGTTTCTCTGCGTTTCATGACCCTACATTCATGCACATTTGGCACGGCACTCTTGCAAGGCCCCATTCATATCTCTGGAGAAACAGTGCTCCCCAAGAGAGGCCCCAATGATGTGCTCCGGTGACACAACAGGGGAAGAAGTAGTCTTTACGTGAAGTCTGGTGGAAGTTTAAAGACTAACATTTATTTGGGCATAAGCTTTTGCGGGTAAAAACACTCCTTCAGATGAGTTTTTAACCCACGAAAGCTTATGCCCAAATAAATCCGTTAGTCTTTAAAGTGCCAATGAGACTCCTCATTGTTTTTGTAGATACAGACTAACATGACTACCCCACTGACACTTGTCTTTAGGGGCTCCACCTATGTACATGCGGGGCATTTGAGCCCTCTTCTTAAGGGTCCTCCTGATTGCAGTGGGGGAGAGTGCTGCCCTTATGGGCCCTACCGATTTATGGGAGAAGCGAGGCTGCCCTTAAGGTCCTAGTACCCCCATGTCTTTACAATTTACAGTGTATGCGGGGGACAGTGCTGCGCCATGGACCCTGATTTTTAGTGGGGAGCCAACGCTGTCCCTGCGGGCCATAAGGATTTCCGGGAAGAGGGTTGAGTGGAGCGCTGCCGAGAAGGGCCAGCCCCAACTCGCTACGCTCCCTGGTTGCTAGGAGCCCGGCAGCCGCTCTGGGGACTGAAGCGCGGTGCACCCGCTATTCGGCTCCGTGTCTCCACGGGCGGGGCTCGCGGGGGAGAACAGAATTTCGGTTCCTAGCTGAGCGGAGTCACATTGGGCAGAAGCCGCGGAGGCTTGTGGGAGAAGGGGGCTGGCTCCGGTCTCTCGTCCCTCCCCTGTCCCTCTCCTTCCCCTCCCCCCCCCCCGCCCGTCCTCCGGCCAAGATGTCTGACATGGAGGATGATTTCATGTGCGATGATGAAGAGGACTATGACCTGGTGAGGTCTGGGGAGCGAGCGGGGGCTGGGGAGGCGATGGGGTTCTCTGTCGCGCCCACTCCCCGTGCGTGTCTCTACCTCAGCGCCTCTGAGACGCTGCCTTCTTAGGGTGCAGTGACAGGACGAGTTTGGCTCCCTGTTCCCTCTGAGGGCCAGGGGAGGCAGAAAATGGCTTGGGGGTGGGCTGGCGTTGATTTTGGACCAGGCCTCACCAGTGTTTATCCCTCCCTCCCCCCACCCCCGAGAAACAGGCCACTTGAGCCCTAGGAACTTAGTTAGGCCCCAGAATTGCCCCTTCAGGCCCAACAAGTCGGGGCCCTGTTCAGTTCAGCTAGGGGGGCAGGGTTAGGGGGGTTGTAATGCTCTTACTGTAACCCAGCAAAGGGGCTCACGCGAAGTAAAGGGATACGTTACCCCTGGGTTGGGAGGAGGTTCTGGGGGGAGGTTTGTAATCATGTTCTAGGATCCGACTAAGGCGGGGGGAATAGCAGAAGAAGCTGGCAGACAGATCTGACTGCTACACACATCACTTCAGGTGCAATATACCATTAATGTATTTATTTTTAACTTCCTTGCTGTCGAGATAGAATTGGGATTTGCTTTTGTAATTTGTGTGGCTTTGTTGGCAGTGTTTGTTTTGGTTCTGTTTTGTCCTTATGTTCTCAGCTGGATAATAAAGTATTTGTATTTAAAAATAGGAACTAATTTGCCTGGGGGAATTTGTATTTAGTAGGGCTTATTTGGCTTCATAGTGATATTTTTGAAATTGTTAAAAGAGAATGAGAGGAATAAAAACATTTTTAAGAAGGAGGACTCAGTTGTATTGACAAGTAGTATTTGGACCAAAAATACGTTCGCTGCGTCGTCTAATCAATCTTAATTCAATGTTTTCTGTGCCTTTGCTTTTTTAAATTCTGGGTAGAATGGTAACACAGCTTTTTGTTTAAAGAGTTGAGTATTGTGTATTCTAAAGGTTTTTCTGGGATGTGTTTTTCACTTAGCGTAAACTAAACTGCATTTCCTATACTGTTTCATTTCATAAATAAAATCCTACAATCTCAGTTTTTTAGAAGAATTTCTATGTAGTAAGTCTTGTAGTATTCCTTAGTATTTAGAGAAAGTTCTTAAATTTTAACTTTTTTGTTCAGTATTGCTTCTCATCAGTTTTCCATGTGATCAGGGATATGTGCCTGATTGACATCTAAAATTTAGAAAAAAATTCTCCAATCCAGTCTTATGCATGTATTTTTAATTGAGATAGAGTGGTTGATGTATACACATTGTCTTTCTAACCTTTCACTTACATCCTAAATATGAACACAAATTATTTTAGAAACATGTTTTTAAATTAAATTGAGTTTAATTATGTAAATTATAAAATAGAAATTGTTCTTATCAGAATATTAAAAAAAGATACTCTGGATCAATTTGTTTCTTCATCAGATGGCAGCCATTTTCATAAACAAGTTTATCAGAACAGATTCTAATTTGAAATATTTTATCCATATTACAGAATAAAATACCAGATCATTCGGTACCTGTGTTTTTGAGAGTTTTAAAAAAATAATTGGAAAGTCATATTAAAGTGCAGCGTCCCAAATGTAGACCTGGTTTAGGTCAGTGCAACTCCACTGGCAGCAGTTGAGTTGTACCTTATGTTAAGTCTGAATTTTATGCTTTATTGGCTGCCAATATGCTGGGAGAAATAACTGCTGCTTCTTGCTTTTGTATGCTTCCTGGTTAGTCACAGGAAGAAGTTCTCTGAATTCTTATTCCCCTGGCTGACTACAAATATTCACATTTACTTTCGAAAGAACATTTTCAACATCAGATCACTGAACACCTCTTCCCAGACCTTTCCTTTAAAACAAGTCTTGGAAGGATTCAGATTTGACTGGTAAATGTTGATGTCGCCATACGCGCACAGACTGACAAAATGTTTCCATCAATAATAGTTGAAATTTGCAGATAGGCAAAATTAAGAAAAATGCTGCATGAGTACTTATTAGAGTAAAAATCCAGTAATCTAAACTTCTGAATTAGGCTTGTTACAGATGAACTAATGAATGAATAGTAAAAACAGGTATGATTTGTTGATTTAAGGATATTGACTTTTTATGCGTTTTGACATGATGTTGACAATGTTTTAACAGTTTACAAAGGTTTAGTTTTTTGAATCTCAACATCTACTGTCATTAAATAAACATCTAACATCCCCCATAATTTTTCTCATTTTTTTGTGAAAATTTGAGTAAATAAAAATCTTTAAAAGCTTAAAAATGAACACTGATATTATTTATCAAAATTATTTTAAAAAAATTGAATTCTGCCAAGACTACTTAAAACACACTGGATATTGTTTTAACTAACTATCGGGTGTGTTTGTGTTAATACAAGTTCTCTTTTTTAGAATATAATGCGTCACAGGACATGTTAGTATTGCATTAGCGTGAAAATGTTTTTAAATGCAATTTTGGCTTACAGGTGGAAAGACAGAGTTTTAATCAAATTAATTTCTTGCATGCATGGGCTGATCAGCATGAATGGGGTCATGGAATGCAAGAACAATGTTTTCAAATGTGTTCTAGTTTTGCTAGCTACTGTATAGGTGTAGGCTATGTTAGAAATTAGTTAAATGTACTTTCTCTAAACCTGGGACTCGGTTCTCCCACCATTTTGGTGTAAAACAGGAGAACCTGTTGAAATTAAACTGGTGTAAGAGGAGGATGAGGCCAATGGTTCCCAAGCTCAAATTAAAGACTAGTATAGAATTAAAGACTAGCATGAAATCATTACTAGCATGATCATAGTGTGTGTGTTAAAAATGATTAATTTGTTAGTATGCTTCAAAGCAGGACACAGTCTTACAATAAAGGTGCCTTCTGCTGTCTAGGATATAGGTATTCAAATGCTGTTCAGATATCTAGGACTTCATGGTTATTCATGTATGGGAACCTAATGGATTAAAAACCTTTTGTTCTTTTTATTTATTGTTGTCTAGGCATTACAATATTTGTCTTGGAATTAGTTGTTTGTGTGAGGAGTAGCATACTGAATTAAATTCTCATTCACTCCATATGATAAAATATCATTGTACTTGCGTCAGATTGTACCAAATAATTCTAACTGCATGATGAGTCAAATGCTCTTCATACCCAATGCAGTTATTTGCTGTATGCATTTTACCATATGCAAGACTTCCTTGGATTTTGTGAAAAAGAATTTCTCTCTGAAAATGAACTTTCTCTAGTACTGTTATCAGAAATCTGTTCGTGTTCTCACTTTGGTAATTGAACCCTTTTACCACTGATCTAGTAAGGCAGTCTTTCTTGCCATGTATGTGTTTAAACTGGGTATCTTGAAATGAAACTTATTTTTCATTAAACCTAATGAAACATTAAAACTTTTGAGTTTGGGGGCAAAATGTTTAAAGGAAGAATTGCCACTCTTCCCCAGAAAGAAAGGGGAAACAAAAATATGATATTGTTAAGAGTGAGGCTATACTAATCCTTGCAATGAAATCCTATATAACTTTTAAAACAAATTTATGGGGATATTTTATTTATTTTTTTTAGAAAACCATCTTAAAATCTAATCTCTTTCAAAAACTGAGTTATAAAGTTGTTCAGTTTTATATATTTATATCTATAGCTATAGAAATATATGTAAAATATAAAAACACTATGCTTCTGAAGCTCCCTGCTAATTGCGATGATAAAACCAAAACATTTTTCATTGTTTTGTGCAGTGAAACAAGATGCAGTAAATGCACAAAATTAACAAATTGATTTTTTCTAATTTTTCAGTTATAATAAACCTAGCTATTAACATAATAATTTCTATGTAATAAATGATTACGTGTATATATATATATATAAGTTGACAGTGACTCTTTTGACTTTGTTATACTACATTGCACTGCTATAAGCTGTTATGATCTTGGCTAATTTTGCTTATATAATGTGATTCAGCTTTATAACAGTCTTGGTGTAGACTTGGATTTTAAGATGACTAAGAGTTAGCAAATGTCTTTTAGAGTTGCACTCTATTTAACTTTGCTTCGGTCTTGACTCTGACTGCCCACTGGACATAGAAGTGCTAATACTGGGTGAGTCAGTGCTGTTCATCTGTAAATGTCTTTATAGGCATCTTTTTTTAAATAAGCTCTGGATCTGCATTATGTTGTCTGGTATTTTACTTCCAAGGTGACGGAGAGGATTGATACCGAAGTAATGGGGAAGAAATTCCAATCAGTATACATGTAGCAATCCGCTAATACACTTACAGCAGGGATGGGCAAACTATGCCCCGCGGGACCATCCTGCCTGGCCACTGAGCTCCTGGCTGGGGAAGCTAGCCCCTCCTCTGCTGTCCTCCTTCCCCCGCAGCCACACTGCTGCGTGGGCAGCACTTTGGAGGGTGGGGCAGCAGCATGTCTGGCTCCAACTGGACCACGTGGCTGCCAGACACCCTGCTCTGAGTGGCATGGTAAAGGGGCTGGGGCTGGAGGGTTGGATAAGGGGCAAGGGGTCCCGGTGGGCCTGTTGGGGGCAGAGGTGTGGATAGGGGTAGGGGTAGTCGGGACAAGGAGCGGGGGGGGTGTCTCAGGAGAAGGCAGTCAGGGTACAAGGAGCAAGGGTGGGTGGATAGGGGAGTTGTGAGGGGGACGGGGGCCAGGCTGTTTGGGGAGGCACAACCTTCCCTACCTGGCCCTCCATACAGTTTTGTAACCCTGATGTGGTCCTCGGGCCAAAAAGTTTTGCCCACCCCTAACCTACAGTCTACTTAACCCATTGTCCTTTCCTGTTCAGCCCATACTATAAAATTACCCAGACTTATAAGGTAGTCCTAAAGAAAACATTGTGTTCTGCAAAATGAAAGTGCATAAATATTAAAGATAGGTATATTAAGAAATAAAGTTTCTTCATTTTCTTGCAGCATTTTGCAAGTGTGTCACACATTTGGTTTTCAAGGACCAAGCTTAATTTAGTTTAGTGCCTAATGTGGTTCAATGTGAATTCAAACACTGGCGTAGTACACATCTCCTGCAAGGATTCCAGGGGCCAGTTCAGAAAGCCTTATGCCTCAGAGCAAAGTCCTGTGGTGGTTCTCTATGTGCTGGTGTACATCTGGATGTTAAGGAAGGGCCAATGAGACTGACAGTACACATATCTGCCAGCTTTTTTCACCCAAGTAGGGAAGCCAAAAGTCCACATGGATCAAGGGTTGGCCTAGGTATGAGAGAGGTGTCCCTTGGCCTTAAGGATTCCTTTTCCACAGGCAGTGCACTGTGGCCAAGATTTGAAGATAAACAGTCACATCCTTTTCGTTTCACGCTGTCTTTATATAGATTCAGAAAGTCAGTTTCATAAGTGTGAATCAGTGCTGTGCTGTCTTTGTAAACCTAAGAGCTATATTTTGTTTGAAAATGAATGCTTCAGTTCTACTGAAACTGATGGGTTAATGTCCCAGTAGCCAGGGAATGTTGCCTACTTTGCATTGGCAAGTGGTTAAATGGATTTGCCAAGTCCTCTTTATAGAAAATAATTGACATTTTAAATGTCCCAGTCTTTGATCTTCATTATTGCCATGATTTTAAATGTATGTATTTCATTTTTTAAAAACTTGACATTAAAAGTAGTTGTAAAGTCATGCACTCCTAAAATAGAAAGTGCCAGAATTAAGATGACTCTTGTGACCTTAATTTGGCCCCCTTGTGCATATGCATTATGATCGTTTTAATTACATGATCACATATTATTATTTCCAAAGAAGATTACATCATTCAGGGCACAGGATGGATGGTCTTTACTGAATGGGTATCCAATATTTTATTTTATCTGCCTTCATTATGCCTTGTTTACTGCACACCCTACTCTGAATACAGAATTAATAATTTCCACACTCTCCAGCAGCGTTACTGGTTGTGTCTGATGTTAATGAAAGGGACAGGCAGGGCCAAGTCAGTGGCACATCAGAAAACAAAGATATCAAGAGACTGGATTTGTTTGACAGAAAAGTTAATTTGATGGTCAACCTGCAATATCAGGTGTCTAACCACCAGTCCTTGCTAGGCAAGTACAGTTTTAATCTGTGGAACTGCCTTAGCAAATTCAAGGAGGTCCTCCCACAGGACCAAGCCCAGGAGTTTGCTTCTTTGGTGAATAAAGACATAGGGGTGGCAAGAGAGACGTTCTAGATGGCCTGGGATGCTATAGACTTAGCAACCAGGGTGATCTCCTTAGTGGTGACCGTGAGGAACAGCTCCTGGCTGCATTCCTTTAGGTTATCCTAGAAGATGCAGGCCACCATTCAGGACCTCCTGTTTGAGGGGATGGGGCTTTTCTCTGGACTTAAGGCTCCATATCATTAAAGACTCCTGTGCCACCCTCCTCTCCTTGGGCCTTCATACCCTAAACAGGCCAGGAAGCCATTCCATCCTCCACCTCGCCAGTCTAGGTACTGGGGGACTACGCAGCTGAGCACCTACATGAGAAAGGATAGAGACAAGGGGTCTAAGCGATGACACCCATTGTCTTCCCATATGTCTGCTCAGCCTGGCCCTTCCAGGAACCAAGGAGGCCAGAAACTGACATTTTGAGGGTGCATTCAAGGATAGGTACGCCAGTCATTTCCCAGGATCCACCCGCCCAGTCTTTCCTTAACCACCTGCGCCCCTTCCGATCTTGGACCGTATGGTGCTTGAAGTAATATCACCAGGTTACATTCTGCATCCGTGTTGGAGGGAATTAGTTTTCTGGCTCCATCCCCATCGGTGACCCTCCTCTCCAATGCCTCGGACCTGGAGTGAGTGATCTCAGTGCGCAAGGCAATTGGTCAAGTCTTGATTGCTCCCTGAACATTGTCACGGAGATCAGAGTGGTTTACCTGGCCTGCCAAGCCTTCCTATCTCACATAGAGAGCACTGTGGCCCAGGTTCTGACAGACAATATAGTAGACATGTTCTGTATCAACAAGCAAGGTGGAGGCAGATCATCTTTCCTCTGCCAAGAAGCTCTCCGGCTTTGGGACTTCTGTGTATAACACAACATCCATCTCGTAGCTGCATACCTCTCCAGGGCCAGGAACACTTTGGCAGATCACCTCCAAAAGTGATGAGCATCATCTTCCAGAAGTGGAGGGATTCCCCAGGTGGACTTGTCTGTGTCCAGGAAGAACAGGAAATGTCACATGTTCTGCTCAATTCAGGGATCAACAGAAGCTCCATGTTGGATGCTTTTCTACTCCTGTGGTTGGGGGACCTCTATTGTACAGCTTCCCCCCCTCAGTGCCATTAATTCACAGGGTTCTCATGAAGATCAAGTAGGACAGGGTGAAAGGCGATCCCCATAGCATACGCTTGGCTGCACCAGCACTGGTTCGGCATGCTTCTGGATCTCTTCATGGTTGCTCCATTACAGCTACCACTCAGGCCAGATCTGCTGTCCCAAAACCACGGTAGTCTTCTGCATCTGAAATTGGTGGTGCTGTACCTGACAACTTAGCTGCTGCATGATTAAATGCGGAGGAGCTGGAGTGCTTGGCCAGTGTCTAACAGGTCCTGTTGCGTAACAGAAAGCCCTTCACCAGATTGACCTACCTTACCAAACGGAAGCAGTTAACTTGTTGGACCTTGGATGAAGGCGTTCAGCCCAAACAAGCTTCACTGCAGTTAATTTTGGATTGCCGCCTTCTGCATCTCAAGCTCCAAGACCTGTCCCTTTCATCTGTTAAGATCGGCTTGACCACTATCTCAGCTTTCCATCCACAGGTCAAGGGTAGGTTGGTTTTCGCCCAGGACATGACTACCAGGTTCCTCAAGGGCCTCAAGCGTTTCTACCTGCACATCAGGGATCCCATCCCTTCCTGGAACTTGAATCTTGTGTTGTCATGGCTCAAGGGGCTTCACTTCGAGCCTCTGCTTTCTGCTCTCTACTTCTCCTTTTCTGGAAGGTTGCATTCTTGGTTGCAATAATATCTGCCCACCGGGTTTCTGAGATGAGGGCTCTTACCTCAGAACCCCCATGTACAGTCTTTTACAAAGGCAAGGTCCAGCTGCGGCCTCACCTGGCTTTCCTGCCCAAAGTGGCCTCGCAGTTTAATATGGGCTAGGACATCTACTTACATGTCTTTTTTTCCAAAGCCACATAAGTTGGAAGAGGAGCATAGGTTGCATTCCCTAGATGTCAGGTGGACGTTAGCCTTGTACATTGAAAGGACTAAGCCATTCCGCAAGTCAATGCAATTGTTTGTTGCAGTGGTCAACAGGATGAAACATGTCCAGTGTCTGCTCAAAGAATTTCATCTTGCATGACTCCCTGCATTCGCTGCTGCTACGATCAGGCGAAGGTGTTATCTCCAGCTTTTATCACCGTCTACTCAACCAGGGCACAAGCCTCTTTTGCAGCTTTTCTAGCTCAAGTGCCTATCCAGGACAGCTGTAGGTGGCCACCTGGTCATCTGTCCACACATTCACATCCCATTTCTTACTTACCACCAGGCCTGGAACAGTGTCGGCTTTGGTAGAGCAGTACTGCAAGCTGCTACCAGGGGTAGTCAATAAGTGGACTGTGGGCCAAATCCAGATTGCCAGACTCTTTTGAACAATCACAGAAATCTTTTCATATATTTTTTTTTCCCTCTGGAGGCTGGACATTGCCTATCTTATAGAACTGGAAGGACCTTGAAGGGTCATGGAGTCCAGCCTCCTGCCTACACTAGCAGGACCAAGTATTGTCCCCTGACAGATTTTTTGCCCCAGATCCCTAAATGGCCCCCTCAAGGATTGAACTCACAACCCTGGGTTTAGCAGGCTAATGCTCAAACCGCTGAGCTATCCCTCCCTCCTCACCTTGACTAGACTTTGATCAAGAATTTGGACCTTGAGAAAAAATAAACTGTCCCTGCCTAGACAGTGAACTCCAAGCCCACCTCCAAGGGTACTGCTTGTGAGTCACCTAGAATGGAATCAGCATGAGCAAGTACTCGAAGAAAAAACGATTACCCATCTTTCATAACTGTTCTTTGAGATGTGTTGCTCATGTCCATTCCATTACCCGCCTTCCTACCCCTCTGTCAGAGTTGAAAGGCAAGAAGGAACTGAGAGGGTATAGGGTTGGTGGCGCCTAATATAGCATGAGTGTGACACTCAAGGGGGCGCCACAGCTGACTCTACAGCCACTACCAAGGCAAAAATCTCCAATGACTGTGCATGTGGGCGCACACACACCTAGAACGCAATGGACGTGAGCAACACATCTGAAAGAACAACAGTTACAAAAGGTAGGTAACGGTTTATTAAAACAAATATAAATAGGTTTGGAAGAAATCGGGGTTTTTTTAGAATGTTGATGACTGGTTATTTTTAAGCATTTTTTGATATTTATCGATTTAAAATTTTCAGTTGCACAAATTAAGAGTTTTTCATGAGTGGTAACAAGTACATCCCTGTATCAGAGGGGTGGCCATGTTAGTCTGGATCTGCAAAAGCAACAAAAAGTTTTGTGGCATCTTATAGACTAACAGACATATTGGAACATAAGCTTTCGTGGGTGAATACCCACTTTGTCAGATGCATGGCTGCCATGTACCTGACAAAATGGGTATTCACCCACGAAAGCTTATGCTCCACTACATCTGTTAGTCTAAAAGGTGCCACAGGACTTTTTGTCGCTTAAGCACATCCCTGACACTAGAGGTAACCCCTTCGCCAAATTTCAAGTCCCTGTTCCAAAGTATGGAGTTTCTACAGCTTTTCAATAAAATGGTTTGTAAAAATATTTTAACATAGGCAAACAACCAATTTTCCTGACTGCGTTCTCTGAAACAGCTAAACAACTTTGCTAAGATATAAATTAATTTCACGGAGGCAAACACTGGCATGGAAAATTTAAGACCAGATGGAGGAAGTTTGGTAAAGTTACAAGCAACTGAAAATGTTTTCTTGTGGAAAGTATTGGGCATACTTAACTATAGGTATCACTACCAGCACTGCCTGCTTTTCTTGGTGAACAAATTTACCCAGAAACGGTTTTGCCGCCCATAGGGCAATGAGCATACGTTGCAAGTTTTACATGTAAGCTAGGTTCTCTACATCTTTTTCTTTTTTTGTTAAAGTTTGACGAAGTGTGAGTCTGTTTTATATACATTAAGTAAAACAATATACAATAAAGCCAAAGAGCAGAATTAATAGCTTTTGTACCAAATAATTTGTTATGCATATGGCCAAATAAAATCTTATTAAATTACAGATTGTAAAGGCTGTAATTACAGCAGTGGCTTTTAAGTGAAGAAATAAAGGAGAGGTTTGTAAAAATTCATGATTAGTAAAACCATGGTTCTTATCAAATATAAATTTAATTTTTGCATAAGTTTAATTTTTATTAGATAAAAGTGCTGCTTCATTCTTTCAAAACACCATAGATTTGCTATCACTGTCAATTTTAGAAACTGAAGCTTAACTTCTTCAAATTTGCTACGTGAAATTAATTTTCTGAAAATTAAATCACTAATTTTAATAGGATCTTTCCTTAAAATGGCTCTTTATAGTAATAGATAGTAATTTAATTTATAAAATTAATGCTGTTTGAAAGAACCACATCCCAGTAAGACCAAACCCCAAGTAGGGGTTTTATTTTCATCATGATGAATTGGGTTAGTGTAACACTTTCTTTCATAGGGACATGGTCAATTTAACCAGTTTTTAATTGGCTAACTTCGGAAAATTCAAATTTCTGATTGAGCAACCTTTAAATAATGGCTTTAAACAACTGATTTTTTTTTTAAAAAAAAAAGTTTCAAGTTGCATGCGTTTTTCTGATCGCTAGACAATGTTAAAATACCACCCCCCCAATCCAAGCAAGGGGGAGTAGGTGGGCAGGTCTGAGATCATCAGTACATGTGTACTCAGATTACCATTTACCTTCTGTTTGGATTTTATGTATTATACTGAAAGAGTTAAGATTAATTCTGTTAAGAAGTCACTGGGAATTTATATATTTTCTAAAGACAATAGGTTATTTCTTGAAGTGTCAGTTGGCTGAAAGAAGAAACATAGGAGTGTTTTTAAAGATTTTAAAGCTATAATGAAGGCTTTTTGACCTGAGCAGGACATTAGGCCTAAATTACACAACAGAAACTCCAGAATTGTGTAGGAGTGATGTTCCCAAACCTCTGCCCAGTCTAATTAATACAATGTTGTGCAGTTTATTTAGATATTTTTTATTTCATGTAGCAAACTTTAAAGGTGAGGCAGTTTAATTTTGTATTTATAAGTAACTGAACTGTAGAAGATGTTAGGGCAGGGTGGGGATTGGAAGTCAGAGAGAAGAGTTTTGGGTTTTGGTATCCAAAAGCTATTTGCTTTTAGTATTGGGAAGCAAATTAATCTTATCATTATTTTTAAATTTGGGGAGGCAGTTTTGAATTTCTCATGCCCCACCAACTTTGAGAACAGCTGAACTTTCCACTACACACCATACCCCAACACTTGCCAGTACATCCAAAATGAACACATTATGATGATTGTGCTTAATTGATCTGCATTGAAATTGTTAATGTTGGCATTTAAATTGAGATTAGTTATTTGCATGTCTGAGCTTTTGTTTCCGATTGTCTAAAAACTCAGGCAGATATTCCGGCATCAGTTAACATTTGCATCACTTTTTTTAAGGTTTTTTTCACAGTTACGAGGGCTGAAGAATTTATTTTAAAATGAAATTTTAGAATATCTAGCACAATTATTGAAATTTTAAAAAACCACAGTTATGTGACAAGTTATGTGGCTGCATAATCTCACTGGGCCTGGGTATGATGACATGCTTATTGCATGGAATTATATCACATACAAGCCATGGATGAGTCTTAAGGGTTCTTAATGGATCAGGCTTATGTCCTTCTCATAGATGACAACAGGAGACATGGAGAACATACTGTTCAAAGGTGTCTTGCACAAAATATATCTAGGTTAATTCACATTGCAATAGTTTGAATTCACCTCTGGGCATAAAATTGTATATCTGTATTTTCATGAAAGAAACCCACCAGCCTTTTAGATGAGGGAAAAGTTCCTTCTCATCTCCTTCTCTCCTCCAAATTGAAGTTCCTGTGTAAATATGCTCCTCTGGCACAATGGAACTTCCACAGAAATGTAGAGCTTGTCTGTGTGTGAGACAGACCTTTCTCTGGGGCCGGAGTGAGACTATGGAATTAACTCTCCCAGGAACTAAGGACCATTACAATCATTACCGTTTTCTGCTCCAGGTGTAAGGCATATTTCTTTGATCTTGCCTTTTCTAGTAAACACACAACAACAGGGGTATTCATATTAAAAAAATAATAATTTAAAAAGCCTACCGAAACAAGATACTTCTCCTTCTGGGAACAAGCAACACTTGTCAAGTTGTTTATGCACTATTGCCAGTTGCTCAGTATTATGGTGATGAGTGCTGTATAAAAGCCTAGATGGAATAGAAAATATGTACTACTAATGTCAGTAAAGGAGTTTGTTTAGTATGTAATCGGTTACTTGATCTTTCTTCTCCTTATCAATAATAGATTTTTTAAATTTGCCATTATATTTCTATATGAATTGCAAATGGATGCAATTCATATAGAAATATTATGGATGTCTCGGGAACATGTAAGGGGACACAGCCTTTCTGTTCTGGGTTGCTTATTAAAGTCCAACCCAGGTCAGTAAGGACTAGAAATTATGCTCGTCTACATATAGTGAAATGGAGTATCTTGAATTAAATTGGTCGGTGTGTTTACATCAAAAAAAAGTCACTGTCTCAGTTGATTGAAAGACCAACGTGTCCCCACTCCTAGTGGTGTTTGTTCCCTGTATTTTGCAGTTGAGGAACGCACTCCGTGCTAGCTTGTCATGTTTTACTCATGCTGTGCTTGTTCTGTGGATATATTTATTTGGATTTTTAACAATAATAAAGGGGTTGACTATCTGGAGCCTTAGGCACCCTGATGTTAGTTACAAAAATAAAAATCAGTAGCAGTTTACTGCCAACAGACCTCATCTCCCTTTAAAACACAAACATACTCCCCCAATTGACTTCCCTTATGTAATCCTCAACAGAAGCCCATTCAAATAGATGCATCTTGCAATGTGCCATGAAGGTCAGCAGACCAAGACTACTACAGACTGAGGCAGGTGGAGCTTGTTCTGGCACAGAGGGTCTCTCACAGGGAATGCTCTGCCATGAGGGTCTTCTCTTTTACACTGAGGGTATGTCTTCACTACCCGCTGGATTGGCGGGAAGCGATTGATCTTTTGGTGATCGATTTATTGCATCTCGTTAAGACGCGATAAATCGATCGCCAGCGGCACCTCTGCCAACTCCGGAACTCCAGCTTGCCACGATAAGCTGAAGTTGCTTATCTTCAGTCGACCCCTCCCCTTAGCGTAGACCAGCCCCGAGAGGGATTTAGGTCAAGTGCCTCTACTGTGGCTATATGGCACAAGGAGAGAGATGGTCCCTCAAGCAGGAACATCCAGCCATTTAGGGCTTTCTGGATCGACAGCAATACCTTATATTTGATCTAGAAATAGATCAGTTTATTTTCCAGGGCTGTCGAACTAGTAGTATCCAGAAAGCAATAAAATTCACTGAGTGAGAAGAAAAACAACCTAGCTGTGGTAACATGGAACAGTTCCTTGTGATCCATTTCAATGGCTCCATTAGAAGACAAAATTATTTTAATTAGAAATGAACTAGAATGTAAGATTTAGGATTTATTCAGTGCTATATATAAACATATAAAAACAGTTGGGCTGGCTGTACGTTTTAGTAATTTACCTATGGCTGCTTTTCCTATTTAGAAACTTAATTGTGCTAGTGCATAAGAAGCTGAAGGTAAAACTGATTAGCATATTGTCATCAGTGAAAACTGAATAGCATATAAAAAGTAAGCAAATAGCATAACGAGAGAGAAAATTCTGTGTCAGCCAGTGAACATTATGGGTGATTCCTTAGATTAAATTGTTTGGTGTCCAGATTGCTTCACTTTCTCCTTTCAGCAACTCTTGCACACTCCCAGTTACTTACTGCTTCTCAGCAGAAAAACAGTTGGGGTCATCGTCATGATTAATGTTTTCCTCCATATGTTGGTGTGAATTTTTATGGCGTAGAAAGGATAGGAATGTTTCCTTTGCACAAATCTCTTGTATTTTCCATTGCTGAATCATTCTACTCTACTTGGACAGCAGCTCATGCAGTGTCGTGTGAATGGACAATAAGAATCTTATAGCACCTTTTAGAAGAATTGTGGTTTGCCTTGGACAGAGTTTCTAACCACATCCTCTCCCTTTCTCTCTCTCACCCTCTTCATCCCACTACAAATAAGTGTGCTAATAAGTTGATTCCCTTCACCACAGAGGTGGCTGAATTCTAGAGATGCTCTAGTGAGATGGCCGGTTTCATATCAGCCAAGATTGTTTTAATGTTTCTGTGTACTGAGAGATCTAAGTTTGGTGAAAGTGTATTGATTTTACTGTCATATTATATCAGTTTTCAGTGATGACATTTTGTTTTTCCTAAATTGTAGGAATACTCTGAAGATAGTAACTCTGAGCCAAATGTGGATCTGGAAAATCAGTACTACAATTCCAAAGCATTAAAGGAGGATGATCCCAAAGCAGCATTGAGCAGTTTTCAGAAGGTTTTTTGTTTTTAAGTTCTCCTTCTTATTTTTTTATGTTGATGCTATAACCCACAATTACATTTGATCTACTATGAAAATATTTACTTGGATTCAAGATATTGGTGTATTTGATATTGAAGATACATTAATATTTCCCACTGATATTACCCTGTGAGGTTCTTTCCAGGAATTTTGAGAGAAACTTTTTGTAGTAATGTAACTTATTAGTGCAGATGGTGATAAGTTTTTATCAGACTTCTTCACTCCCAGACTGTTTATAAACTTATAAACCGTAGATAAATACCATATCAAGAAAATATATTGTTCATTATTTAGTAGTACAACTGTTTTTTAAAAATTTTTTGCAGAACTATTAATTCTTGGAAAACTGTTAATTTTAAATACATTTTTAATTCAGTTGGCTTGTTTGTCAGCTGTACAGACCATATCCAATTGTCTTTTCTTAATTGAAGAAACATTTTCTTTACTCTTACATAATACATTACCATTGGTTACAATCCTGAGTAAAAGGTTTCAGGGTGTATAAATGCCAACTGACAGAATACGTGTAGAAGAGCTGTCATTCACATGAATTATAAATTCTCAATATATGCATATTGTCACCAGAAAGTGGTGTGTTAAAGATGATCAGTAAAGGAAAAAACATTAGGCCTGTTGGGCTTCTTTATGGTGTATAAAGAAAGCCTCTAAAGAGATTTATTTTGTTGGTGGGTTTTTTTAATTGGTGGTAGGGAAATACTTCTTTGTTACACCAAATATTCAGCTCTTGTCTAACCTGAAAGACTCTAAGATGATTGAAGAACTAATTAAATGATTACATCACAAAGTCAAGAGTAAAATGTTGTGCAATTGAGAAAGGAAGGGATTTTTAGTCAGAATTTTTTAAAAGGTCTATTTTCTTGTGTTTAACTTCAGTGACTAGCATTTTGAATTAATGAAGTTTTTGATAAAAATCCATCATCCTGCCCCATCAGTTAAGGTGTGTGAATTAACAACAGCCTGAGATCCCTGGCAAGTCCCCTAACATAATCAGGGATTATCAGAATTGATGTTCCTTTTTAAGGCAGAAAACAAGCAGGAAAAATCTTTCAGGCCTCTCTTTATCACCTTCATTAATTTTTTAAAAAGACACTAGCTCTTTTTTGTTATTGTTGTTTTTGTTTAAACTCTTGCATGTCAGCTTTATAAGCACTGGGATATTGATGAAGAATTCTTTTTCTGTTTCAGGTTTTGGAGCTTGAAGGTGAAAAAGGAGAATGGGGATTCAAAGCACTGAAACAGATGATTAAAATAAACTTCAAATTGGTAGGCGTTGCAGCTATCAATTTAGGAAATGCTAAATTGCATTAATATTGGATTGTTTCACAGTTTTTAAATTATTGTCCTCTCTTTATTTTTATCTCCAAAATTACATTGAAAGAAATCTAAAACATATAAAATAATTCTCTAATAATGTCCACATAAGCAGTCATTATAGTTGCCACAGGGAATTTATATGGTCATGATTAACATTAACCTCATGATTAAGAAGTTTTGAAATCTAGACCCACTTTTCCCTATGCATCCATCCCAAGGTGCTGGGATAGATTGGTTGTGTGTAAATACAGCTATTGCGTGTATTGACACCTTTTAAAAACATTGACCAAACTCGGATTTTCTAGAAAGCTGTGTGTGACGGTATCTCGGGTTACACCCTGGAATTGGGATACCACTGTGCCGCCTTAACTCTCCAGGCTGGCTGTGTCTCACAGTGCTTTGCTTGTGACAAGCAGCAAATCCTCTGTGCTGTTATCATTCAGTACAACAGTATGTGGAGCCCCACACCCAGCTAGATTGCATGAATGCTCCCAGAGCCACTCACGAATCACAAACAAAGGCACCAGCAAATCTCCCAAGCCTTGCACCCAGGGAATATACCTTCTTTCCCTTGTCAGAAGCGTGACTAGTGTAAGTTTATTCTTCAGTCCACCCCTTCCTCAGTGCGGAGAGGACACACTAGCCTTTGTAAAATGAGCTGAGATTTCCCAAGCACTTGAACCAAAACACACTGATTAGGTAAAATATAAAACAGATTTATTAACTACAGAAAGAGAGATGTTAAGTGATTATCAGTGGTAGGCACAAAAGGTCAGAGATAGTTACCAAAGAAAATAAAAGGTAAGCACACAATCTAAATCTCAAACCTTATTAGACTAAGCAGTATTTGGATCAAGCAGTTTTTCTCACCCCTCTGGATGTTGCAGGTATTTTACAGTTCTTAATATACAGGCTTTTCCATTAAGCAGGGACCAGTCTCCTTAGTTCAAGTTTTTATATTCCCAGCATTCTTGTTGCTTCTAGCATAGGTGGGGGAGGAGAAAGGTAAAACCATGATGCCACTGTTCCCTATTTTATATCCTCAGTCCATGTGCCTAGAAAACACTAACCCAGACATGTCTTGGTGGGTTTCTCTGGGTGACAGATTTGAGCAATCCCCCATTGTGTGATGCTTGCGGAGTCCTCTTGCGGTATTGTAAATCCCATATCCGTGCTGATTAATGGTCGTTCCACACCCTCCTGTTAGTGGATCTCCTCCTTTCTGTTGCCACTGGAAAACTAGGAGTGGGCCACTCACAAACTTACAACTAGAGCGATAGATAAATGGCAGTTAACTCATTTAACTCATGCAATTAACTAAAAAAAATTAATCACAAGTAATGGCAATTTTAATCACACTGTTAAATAATAGAATACCAGTTGATATTTATTAAATATTTTCAGATGTTTCCTACATTCGTTTCAGTTACAACACAGAATACAAAGTATAAAATGCTCACCTTATATTATTTTTATTACAAATATTTGCAGTGTAAAAATGACAAATACTATTTTTCAATTCACCTCATACAGGTACTGTAATGCAACTTAAAAATGAAGAGTTTTTTTGTTGTTTGTTACATAACTGCATTCAAAAACAAAACAATGTAAAACTTTAGAGCCTACAAGTCCACTCAGTCCTACTTCTTCTTCAGCCAATTGCTAAGACAAACAAGTTGGTTTACATTTACAGGAGATAATGCTGCCTGCTTTTTATTTACAATGTCACCTGAAAGTGAGAACAGACATTTGTTCGCATGGCACTTTTGTAGCCAGCATTGCAAGGTATTTATGTGCCAGATATGTGAAAAATTCATATACCCATTCATGCTTCGACTGCCATTCTAGAGGACATGCTTCCATGCTGATGATGGTCATTAAAAAAATAACACATTAATTAAATTTGTTACTGAACTTCTTGGGGGAGAATTGTATGTCTCCTGCTCTGTTTTACCCGCATTCTGCCATATATTTCATGTTATAGGTCTCGGATGATGACCCAGCACGTTGTTCGTTTTAAGACCATTTTCACTGAAGATTTGACAGAATGCAAAGAAGATACTAATGTGAGATTTCTAAAGATTGCTACAGCACTCAACCCAAGGTTTAAGAATCTGAAGTGCTTTCCAAAATCTGAGACGGATGAGCTGTGGAGCATGCTTTCAGAAATATTAAAAAGGCGACACTCCGATGCGGAAACTACAGAACCTGAACCACCAAAAAAGAACACCAACCTTCTGCTGGTGGCTTTTGACTCAGATGATGAAAATGAATGTGCGTCGGTCTGAACTGCTTTGGATTATTATCGAACAGAAACTATCATCAGCATGAATGCATGTCCTGCGGCATGGTGGTTGAAGCATAAAGGGGCATATGAATCTTTAGTTCATCTGGCATGTAAATATCTTGTGATATCATCTACAATAGTGCCATTGTAAACAAGAAGCAGGCAGCATTATCTCCTGCAAATCTAAACAAACTTGTTTGTCTGAGTGACTGGCTGAACAAGAAGTAGGTCTGAACAGACTTATAGGCTCTAAAGTTTTACATTGGTTTATTTTTTAACACAGTTATTTTTGAGCATAGTTTGAACACAAGCTCAGGAAACAGAATTTTTAGAGTGTCTTATAAAGTTCACTTTTCTATATGAATTACAGGGAGTGAATGTGAAGCCTGGGACTGTGGGACCAGTGTGCCCCCTTAACTCTTTCCTGCCTGGGCTGTCTCTCACAATGCCTTGCTAGTGACCAGCAGCAAGCCCCTCGAGGCACTGTGATCACTCAGCACAACAGCAGGTGGAGCCCCAGACACCCTAGAGCCACTCATGAAGCACACAGAAAAAGGCATCAGAGCCAAATCCTCCCAGCTCCTAGCACTGTACCTCAGGGATATACTGTCTTACACTGCTGAAGATGGGCAGTGCAGATTTATTAACTCGTTCACCACTTCAGCAGTGGAAGGCGGTTGTACACCTTTGCAACATCTGAGATTTGCCACCCACTTCATACAAACTCACTGGTAAAGATAAACAAATTTATTGACTATAAAAGATAGATTTTAAGTGATTATAAGTGATAGGCAAAAAATCAAAATAAATAAAATATAAACTCTCAACTCTATTAGACAGGTCAACAACTAGATTAGGCAATGTTTCTCACCCCACTGGATATTGCAGTCCTTAGTATACAGATTTCACCCTTGAAATCTGGGCCAATCTCCTCTCTTGGAGTCTTGTCTTCTTCTTAGTGTCTGTTGTTTACAGCGTAGGTGGGGGCAGGAGCAGGGACCAGTATGTGTCCTGTCTGTCTGTTTTATACCCTTAGTCCATGTGCTTAGAAAACACAAGTCCAGGCATGTCTGGGGGCATTGTTGAGTCCCCAAGCAAGGTTGAGCAATTCCCCTGGTGTGACCTCATGCAGGTGAGTCATTGCATGGTAGCTCCCATGCTGGACAGTGGTTATTAATGGGTTTATACCCTACCAGGGTGTTGCCTACTTTCCTTGCAGTTGCCTCTGGGGAGCTAATATCTGTCTGATTCCCCAAATTAAAGCAAATTTTAGTGACCACCATACAATGCAATTCTCAAAACTTCATAAGCATTAATGATATACATATATGGACAGAGAAATGACTTTCAGCAGACCATAACCTTTCCACTGATACCTTACAAGGCATGCTTTTTATGGAAGATCACAATTACATAAAAATGCGGAATATGGGGGTTTCAGGATGCTCCCCCAAAGTATAGAATGTCACAACATCATTCACTATCGTGTTGGTAGGAAATGTTTTCGCACCAAATAAAGTGGCCATGTTAGTTGTCAAATAGACTTCTCCATTTAAAATTCTGTTCTATGAAAATCCACTTACTTCAATTTTAACTCTGATGTTCATAAGTAATGTGGTCATCCTGAATAGGTGACAGAAAACTTAGAGCAATCACAGACATGCATCATTGCATAGTCTCTCTGCTGTAATGTTTTTGGGATTTCTATGCATATTTATAGATGTTAATATCTAATGGCAACGTTCAGTAAACAGTTTTTCATGATTATGAATTATATATGTTTTTCCTCACAGACTAACTTTCCTGAAATGATGAACAGATATAAACAGCTATTGACCTACATACGGAGTGCAGTTACAAGAAATTACTCTGAAAAATCCATCAATTCTATTCTTGATTATATCTCTACTTCCAAACAGGTTAGATTACCATTCCTTTAATGTTGGTGGTCCTTCTCCACCTATCCATTGTTTTCCATGGACTTTGTCTTTTGAAAACCTGATTCTTGGTATAATTGAAGAACAATTGTAATACTACATTGGTTACAGTATGCTAAATATTGTTCCCTGCAATTTATTGATCATATGTTAAAAAAGAACATGTCGTTAACTTTAATGTCATCTGCTTAAGATTAAAGCAGGCTAGAAAATACTTAGTATCTCTTACTTGAGATTTCTATACAGCTAAATGTCACAAATGACAGATTTTTCAGCAAAGTGGCTACCACCATCAATAGGTTTTTCAAATGTAATTTATAATTAAAATAACTCTGTAGACTCATCAATTTTGCATTCAGATATGGTATGAAATGTGCCTACCTTTCTGATAGTAAAGTAAGCAGACTAGGTACATGGGACCAAATCCATGGCCAAGCTCTGCTCTCCTTGCACCTTTGGAGCATCATAAACAAAGACGAAAGCTCTCCTGAGCTCCTACCTGGGGATACCCAGCATGTGGAGAATCGCCAGCACACAGAGTTGCCTTCTGTGCCTTCCTCCCCTCCTAAAATACATGGGGAGGGACAGGTGAAGTGGCTGGAGTGTGATATATTCTGGCAGTTCCAAGAACTAGCCTTAGGACCATACCTAGTTGGCAGTTAAGAGTATGTTCTAAATTGTTCCAGGAGCTAGGACTGGAGTGAATTAGGGACTCATACCTACAGCCGGAAAGCTACTGGGCCCCATCCCAACTGCACCCAGCAGATAATCTGGCCATTAATTGTACCGAAAGTTTCTCTTTCAACTTTCTAGATTACCTGATTTTCAAGAAAAATGCTATTAAACGCTCTGTAATTTTGGGTGTTAGTTTGTTTCCGTACAGGAACATCATCTGGTCTGCGCTGAGCAGAACAGTTATACATTTTTTTTTATTCTTATTTCATGCAGTATTTGGATAGGAGAGAAGAAATATCTTTTATTGACCCCCTTCCCCTTCTATCCTTTTACCCTTGTTAGTCTCTCAGTTTCCCGTAACAGTAATGCTAGCTTTTTATTAGTATTTTTCTTAGATACTTACATAATAATGATTTTATTATCTGCTTTAGATGGGTAAGTAGCTTTGTTTCTTCACTAGTATAGTAAAAAATTGCAGATTTTAAAAACTCATGCAACTTATTTTGAATTAAAAGCTCACATCTGGGTGTTTCTAAATGCTTTTGTCAGTTCCAAACTTCAGTGAAATCTTCTATTTTATGGTAATACTGATTGTTTATTATGCTTAAGTTTTGTCATTTTAGTTGCAATTTCTGCTATTTATAAGTAATTCAATAAGATGCAGATTTCTGTATCTTACTTGTGTTGAAGTTCAAACATGCACTTTTAGTTTGTTCAAACTGACTATATTAACAGGTACAAATTTGCTGTTTACAATTATAGAATTCTGATTTTTTATGCCAGATGGATTTGCTTCAGGAATTTTATGAAACAACACTTGAAGCTCTGAAAGATGCTAAGAATGATAGATTGTGGTTTAAGACAAACACAAAGGTAAAATATATAAATAATATTTAATTTTAGTTTTTCCTTGCTATAACTTTCTTAAATTGCAAGTCTTAATTTTATTAATTCCAAAATCCTAATTGTCCTAATGGCTTTAATTCTTTAATCACAGCTTGGCAAATTATACTTAGAACGAGAAGAATATGGAAAATTACAGAAGATTTTGCGCCAGTTACATCAGTCATGTCAGGTACAGTAGATATTTTTTAAAAACAGTTTACTATCCCAAAACTACTTTTAAAATCATGTAACTTTGTATTTAGTACTAATTTCACATCCAGTTTTCAGGTCATGAGAATGGCATATCATTGAGCTTTGTAAATAGAAATTAAATCTAATGCTTGTTTTAATTCCTTATCTGTTTGGTAACTTGAAATAAAAAATGATAGAGTAGTTAATTCTGGGTAAAAAGATGAATTTTTATAATCAACAGACAGTAACTGCATTATTGTTACATTTCATTTGGGTGCAGGAATGAGAAGCATTTGTGAATTATTATTCCTTCTAATGTATTATTAAAATTAATATAAACTGTTTGGGAGAAAAAACTATATAAATGAACAGAGAAGCAAAAATTCCAAATGAAGCTTAACAGTAGGTGAAAACTATGGCCTTTATTTAATTGTGGAAAAATATATTAAGCTGCGTACATGGGCCAAATCAACCCCCGGCTCTGCCTATCCTTTCCATCGGTATGCTGAACAAAGATGCTGTACACCTGGGACATTATTAGCAATAGTATGGTCATGAATACATCACTGCTCTATTGCAGTGGTTACATGGCTTTAACTTTTGTATACTGAAATTCATAAGATATGAAATGTAAAAAAGGTCGACTCTTGAAGTCCTTAATCAAGCAAAACTCCTAGTAAAGTCAGTATTTTTACCCAGTTTCACTGGTTATATTAAATATGGTATTTGGAAACGTCTTTATTTTTGGCAAGAGATTCCTGAAAATATTTAGTAACATAGTTTTATATTAGTAGAATGGTAACCTCAGCATTATTTCAAGATTCACAGTATTCATTATTACTCTTCCCTAGACTGATGATGGAGAAGATGATTTAAAAAAGGGCACCCAGCTATTGGAAATCTATGCTTTGGAAATTCAAATGTATACAGCACAGAAAAATAACAAAAAACTTAAAGCACTGTATGAACAGTCATTGCACATCAAGTCTGCCATTCCTCATCCACTGATCATGGGGGTCATCAGAGGCAAGTTTTTTTTATATTACTACTTTACAATTCCTTTGTTCAGATCAGTGTCACTTAAATTTTAAAATATCTTACTTTATTATTGTTTCAACTGAAAATGCATTACAGAAAACATTCCTAATATCTGATCTCATTGAATTGCCTTGGCAGCTACAAAAGCATTAGAATTCACTGGAAGTACCTATGGCCAGTAAAGGTTGAATGAATTGTAATGAGGGCATGTACCATGTCTGAAAGCACCTTTCACAAGGATATGGCTGTCACTTGTCTCCTCTACTGACAGGAAACTTGCCAATTAGAGCAGTAAAAGGAAAATAATATTTCTCATTTGACTTTCTAAATAGTTTTTCTAAAAATATGTTGGATAGCTCCCATAAACAGATAATGTTGCTATGTATTCTCTTTGAAGTTTGTCATTGGGATAAATTCCAAATGAGTAAATGTATTAACTACAATCTTTTAACAACAAGGTTTCAAAGGTATATTTTCCTTTATACTTTTCTTCATAGTCACTGTGTGATCTTAGGAGTGGTTATTTTTAATAATATTTGAATTGGAAAACCAAAAAAGAAGCAGCCACGTTATATTGATGTGCTAATGCTTTTTCTCAGCAGTTTTAATGAATTTTTAAAATAACCCTGAAAATATATTCAGGAATCAGTTTAGACATAGCATGGTACATTTAGTAGAATCGTTCTAATAAATGGCTGCAAGCATACATCTTCTCCTTTCATCATTGTTTTCTTTTCAGAATGTGGAGGCAAAATGCACTTAAGGGAAGGAGAATTTGAAAAGGCACACACTGACTTTTTTGAAGCATTCAAGAATTATGATGAATCAGGGAGTCCTAGAAGAACCACTTGCTTAAAATATTTGGTCCTAGCAAACATGTTGATGAAGTCTGGAATAAATCCATTTGACTCTCAGGAGGTATACTTTATAAATGTGCACAAGCCGGCTCAGCTGCTGCTTTTCCAGTTTAAAAGGGAAATTGGCATAAAGTGTTATTTACTACCTAAATGTACTTATTATGGCTTCTATTCTGTAGGCTAAACCGTACAAAAATGATCCAGAGATTCTAGCAATGACAAATTTAGTAAGGTAAGATTTTTTTATTTTCCTGAAGAGCAACGCTACACTTGCTCCTAACCATGAAACAGATATTTTTGTTTGTTTGTATAATTTTCAATAAAACAAAAAACGGATTTAAGAATAGCAGCCATGTTAGTCTGTATGCGTAAAGAAAACGAAGGATACTTGTAGCACCTTAGAGACTAACAAGCTTATTTCAGCATAAGCTTTCGTGGGCTATAGCCCACTTCATTGGATGCACAGAATGGAACAAACAGAAGTAAGATGCATTTATACACACAGAAACCAAAAAAAAAAGTTGTAAATTACCATACCAATTCTAAGAGGCTGTTAAATTTGGATGGGCCATTATCAGCAGGAGAAAAAAACCTTTGTAGTGAAAATTTACACTGTTTCTTATCTATGTCTGACAGTTGATTAGAATCTGTAAAAGAGACTAAACTAGGAAAATGCAATCAATTAGTATAATACAAACAGACTTTTTCATAGGTATCAAACCAGCATTTTGGTTTTGGATTTTCAATGTTTCTGTTGTTCGCAAGCTTTCTACTTAGTGTGATCTATATAGATAATACTCAGACTGTGGCTCACAAGCTGCAAGTAGCTCTTTAATGTGTTTCCTGCGGTGCTTTGAAGCACATGATATTAAAACACTGTGATTTGATCAGGATGCTTTCACTATGTTATTAACCAATTATTGTTGATAAAATAATAATACTTGGTCTTTTTTTTTGTGTGTGGGGTGTATATATGTGTGTGTGTGTGTATATACATATATAAAACTAAATATTTCCCCTGACATACTGGTCAAATATGAATATATAGTACTACAGTAAATGAAACAATGAATTCACACTAGTGTGGCTCTGTTGGGTAATGTTGATTGCTAATTTGGCTCCTGAACCACTGAGGTCTGAGTATCACTGATCTATACAAAATTCCCTATAGTACCAGTTTAAAAAGATATCACTAAGAACATATACTTTTTTTTTTTGTTTTACATCTAAAACAATAGGTCATGCTGAATTCCTATCTGTTGTCATTAATGTTATTGTTTTTCCCTAAAGGCAAGTGTCTTCCAAATATCCTAATTCTGAATCATGAGATTTTATTTGCAAGACCGGGGAACTGACTAAAAAGATGTTCTTTGAGGTTTGAACATCCGAGAGACCACATTCGTTTGCTGGTTTTATAGCTAAATAGCCTCCAACTGTCAGCTTATTTACTGTGATTATGTAGTGAAAATTCGATTGAACCCTGTATTCAGAAGCAAGAATTATATTTATAATTATAGTGTATTTTTTGTATATAAAAGCTGCAGATTTTGTTCTTTTCTTTCCATGAGCTGATGCTTCTGTCTTATAATTCCTGACAATATTAAAGAGTGACAAAGAGTCCTATGGTGCCTTCTAGACTAACAGACATATTGGAGCATAAGCTTTCGTGGCTGAAGACCCACTTCGTCAGATGCATGCCATAATACTAAAAAGAACATTCACATGTTGTTTTGTTTAGAAAATAACATGAGTGCTCTTTTTTGTAGCAGTTCAGGATATTGCATGATAGTAGCAGCCAAGATATTACTGGAATAGAGGGTGTTTAATAATCCTAGAATAGAGGGTATTTACAACTTTTTTACAATTGCATTTGTCACAGATGTGTTAAGGCATTCACACTTTCTAGGATGGCCAATGCTGACTGTGCAGATTCAGATTTGGTCATTTAGAGTCTGATCTTTTCAGAGTTGCTGACCACCTGCAAATCCAGTGGCATCTGGGAATGCCCAGGACTTCTGAAAATCAGGCCCATTAAGCTTTCCTTGAAAGTTGATATGGTATGTTATAGTAGTAGAACGATTTGGAAGTACTGATGTGCAGTGTTTTCATATATCAAGGCATGAGTGCCAAAGGAGTTTTAAGGCAGGGTTTTTAGAATAAAGCTTTCAAGTCTCCAAATCCTGCGGGCATATGCATCCCTAAACATATGAAGATCCAAAGTGCTACATGGCTTTTTATAGAGAATGTGGTCAGCAGTGTTTAATCCCTAGAGTATCAAGACCATTAGCTTACGTAGATTGTAGTGAGGCAGTTCTTCCATGCTTTGCAGTGAAACCAACCAGTTCCTGTCCACTATAAGCAGCTTCTGTCTTGACAAATAAGAAGCAATCAACACAGATCTCTTTTGCAGTCAAAAGATGGGGAATTCCTCTGTCCAAATTTTGTAGTATGTAGTTAACACTGTGGGCCAAACATTGTTCAGGTGCAGCTTCTATTTGCTCTCAGTGGCTCAATAATAACAGCACTCCTTCTGAAACCAAAGAAGCATATGCATTATTGACCTAATGATGAATAAAGGATTTGTCAATCTGTGGAGGGATTAATTCAGAGAATTTCAATTCCATATACGTCCTTTCTACTTTAGCTTCATACTTTCATGTAAATTTGAGACAGAAGGAACTCCCATGTGGCTTTAGCAAGCCTGCTTTTATTCATGTTACCTAATTTATAATCTTTATCTTTAGATCTGAATGTATTTGTCTCTCAAAAATATGAAAGCAAGTGTAAAATATAGCACAGATGGCAAAGCTGCAGCAGATAACTTCAATTTTGTTAAAGTTACTATGCTATTCTTGATTTCTACTATAATTAGAAACTAAATTTGCATTTAGATTTTCTGGGGAACTTAATACATTTTGTACATTGTAAAACAACTTTACTTGTGGAGTACCCTTTGAAATGTTATATATAATGTAAATGCCATTTAATTATGAGATGTTTCATATCAGGTTTATCAACTACTACAAACATTTGCTTCCACATTGTTTATTGTCTCCTCAGAGTTGATCCACAGTGAAGTCTTAATGCTGAGATTATGACTTCATAATTATTTTGCATCATAGACTTTGATGTGTATAAGCCCAAAAATGACTTCGCTGTAGGTTCAGTCAGAAAGAATATGCACATTATGAAGGAGAAAGTCATTACTAAAAAACACACTTTCACAAACACAATTAACAGCAATTGAATGCATATACTGGACAATACATTGCTGATGCCTCTTGGCACGTAAACATATGAGGTTCCAATAAGATGCATCAGGACACATCCATATTAACATAACAAACCAATTGAGTAACTTTGAATGACTATATTTTTAGTGATTTTAAAAGGATAACTTTTTAAAATACAAATCGTTCAAGACCAATTTATAGTTGCAAAAGGGCAGAACATTCATATGAAACTTCTGTGAACACTAACAAAATATGTAGTAGAAGAAATGAAGGAGCTACAGTCTTATCTTAAGATGCATGTTTTCAGCACCCTTTTATCTTAAGCATCTTCTATTTCTAACTATCAGAAAGATTGTGATTGTAATTCTTTGCTACCAATATTGAATATACTTTTTTAGTATGTGGAAACTGGAAATCTTACCCTGATCTGAGATTTGTTTTACTTGACAAAACTGTAATTCACTCTCCTCTCTTGTTGAAGTGCCTATCAGAATAATGACATCACTGAATTTGAGAAGATTCTGAAAACAAATCACAGCAACATCATGGACGATCCCTTCATAAGGGAGCACATTGAAGGTATGGTCACAGGAGGTTGTTGTCACAGTTCAGGGCAGCTGCACCTGTATTTTCCCTGAGTGAGCACCAGCTTCAGGCTTCCAGCTCCCTAGTTTTTGCCTTTCTGGATGGAGACCCATGTGTGTCTCCCTGCAGACCAGCGTATTTCCAGGCTGCATGGTTCCCTGCCCTCACTATGTTCTTCCCAGCACAAGCAAGCTGCCCAAAGGCACTTGCTTGGTCTGTCTTCAGAAATGGTTAATAGGTGTAATTGCTACAGTACCACACAGTTCTTTGTATGTAAGCCTATATTTTTATTAACATAAAAAGCAATAAAGAGAAAACATTAAAAACAATAAAGAACCTACACTCATCCTAATAAGCTTACCAGATGTTACTCTAACATGGATTCTGGCAGGAATTATCCTTCATCCCCTTCTCCCCACACCTAACAGGATTCAGTTTGTGATTACAATTCATTATAGCTCCAACTCTGAAGTAGCACACCCATAACGTGTTTAGTCTACCCTTTATACAGTCCAGGGATCTTTGACTTGGAGTTTCTAGGAGCAGATTGACCATGGGCTTTCCTCCCTTGAGGGTAGCTTGAAAAGGGAGGGTTCAAAGTGAGTTATTTGCATCCACTTCACTAGTATTGTTCCAAAAAGTCCTTTGAAGTTCCTAATACCATCCAGAGATTGCATTAGTCAGTCTGCTGTAGAGATAGATACACTCAGTTCCACAGAAACACATAAACAACTGCATTTTTATGTCTTAAAAACAATTTTTAATACAATGGACCCAAAGATATTAAACTTAATTCAATGTTTAGCTTCAGTCAGTAAACATCATTCAGAATATTATGCCATTAATTGTCACTAATTAAAATAAAATGCATTGTAGTATATTCCTATATAATGTTAAGTTTGGGTTTTCAACCAATTCACATGAGAGATTTGATAAGCATACAAATGGCAGTAAAATAGTCAGCTGACCAAGTGAAGGAAAACAGAACAGGTTTAAAAAATATTAGTGAATAGCAAACTTCTTTTGCGAACTTCCATACATTTTTATTAACAGCTCATGCATGCATATTTTTAATTTATTAAACTTGCAGTTTAATAAGAAAATGAAAAATGTTCTTAGCTGCTGCACAGACTCCTTACATTGCAACTCTGTCTCAACTCCTTATCTTGTTAAGCTATTAAGCTCTGATTCTTCAAACAGACTTCAGTGGGGTTACTTCTATGCTTAAAATCAAGCATATGCATATTTGCAGGGTTAGTGCCTTAAACTTTTCACATTTTGGTGAAAGACAGGTATTTCTGTAGTAAGCTGAGATGGTAAAGATACTGTGCAATATTGCATTTATCCAGGACTCCTGCTAATACCCAGACTGAGCTACATATTGTGAAACAACCAGTGAAGAAAGTTGGCTTATTTTTATATTGTGGGAGTACTTATTACCGTATAGGATCATAGCAGTCAAGAGATGGAAAAGACCTACTAGATATAAATATGGAACTATATTGCACACTTGCTCATTTGAATATGTAACCATTGTTCTTACAATAGTTACTTATTTGTTTTTCTTCTCTTGCAGAGCTTTTGCGAAACATCAGAACACAAGTGCTTATAAAATTAATTAAGCCTTATACAAGAATACATATTCCTTTTATTTCTAAGGTACTTATCAGAGGAGATTTGTATTTGCTTAAATTAAAGACAATTATGAATCAGCATAGCTCTCAAACAAATACAGCACTTCCCTAAATGGAACATCTGAAAATGTAGCATGGCCCCCAAAATGCAGTTAATAGAATGCTGACAGTTTTGCAGTGTGGAACTATAAATTGACATGTAATCTGAATAATTCTTATTAATGCTATGGCAAATGTTTAAGATGTTTAGCTGCCAATTTTGCAGCATAGAGACACATTTGCTTAGAGAGAAGTGTAAAAAAACTTTAAAGTAACTTTTAAAGCAGCTATAATAAATATGAACTAGCATGCACAAACTCTGACGGAATTTCAGCTGTTTTAAACCTTGTCTAGCAGATATCATTAAACATCAGTGACTTCAGAGTTGTAAGTCTGACAAGAGGTGGAATAACAAAATCTTAAATTAAAAAGCCAGATGGGACTATTATGGTTATCTAGTCTGATCTCCTGCATAACAAAATTGAAGTGAATTTCCATCTGTTGGGAGGAGGATATGTACTTTTATGATCTTAGTTAATATTTGATTAAATCGATGCCATGCTAAAATGTATGAGGTACTAAGGAAGAGTTAAGCATAGATTTTATAATATAAACACAAAATCTATGGTTGATAAAATTGTCTTTTAAACAATTGCTTACAGTAATCAGTGAAGATTTTTTTTTAAAGATGCCATTTGCATAAAATTCATCAAATTTGCAGCACAAGATAGGCCGGGAGCTCCATTGCTACTTACATATTTGGCCTTCTCACACACTGCTAATGAATACGTGCAGAGGTGCTGAAATTTTCTTTTCCCCGGGGGTGCTTCACCACCACTATTCTCTGAGGTCCTACCCCCTACTCCACCCTTCCCCGAGGCTCTGTCCCCAACTTGCCTCTTCCCAGCTCTGCTCTGCTTCCTTTTTCAGGCTCTGTCCCCAGCTCAGCCCATTTTCCAGACACTGCCCTTTCTTTATCTCCTCCCCCAGATCTCTGCCTGCTCACTGCTCTCCGCCCTCCCCAAGCCTTTTCCCCTAGCTGCCAGTCAGCTGTTTGGCGACACCTCCAAACAGCTGTGGCTAGTGGGTGCTGAGCGCCCACTATTTTTTTCTGTGGGTGCGCCAGCCCCGGAGCACCCTCAGAGTCAGCGCCTATGGATGCATGCCCATTTCATTCCAACTCTTAGAGCGGGTGGCCAAACGGTAGTTCACAAGCTGTATGTGTCTCTTTTACAGTTGAAGTGTGGCTCACAGAGGCCCCTCTTCCCCCAATTCTCTGCCTGTCAGACTGAGGCAGGATCAGGAGTGTGGGTGGAGGAACTCCGAGCATCTACCCTTCAGTGGTGTGGGGCTAGGGGCTTCTGCAAGAAACAACTGGTACCTGCTGGAAATGGGGGAGGGGTACAATTTAAAGGTTCGTTCCTCCCTAACACCTGAATCATGCCCCCTCAGGCATGGCCCCCTAACCCTCAGTGGCCCCACCCTGCATCTCCCTGCATTAGCTCTGCATGGAGAGGCAGCAGCAAAAGCAGCGGTTCTCCCTGCAGCTCCCAGCTGTTTGCCGCTACCTCTTCCCACAGCCGCAGCTCCCAGATTGCCAGGTCCAACAGCTGTCGCGCGGGGAGGGGGCCCAGTGGCATCATGTCTCACAGCAGGGCCTTCAAACCCTAACAAAAATCTGGGGGAAGTGTTGCCTCGGCTTTTGCCCAATGGAGGATCTCAGGGTTTCAGCCCCGTATAGTGCACCAGCCAGGGCTCAGGGCGTCAGCAGGAGTGGCGATGAAGCCCTGTGCCCCGGCAGGTGTGCCCCAGCTCTCCAACTTCTGAAGATTGCCATATGAGGCATACAGGGTGAGTAAATTTGGCCACCCCTGTATTAGACAATCTTCTGATCAGTTCCTTTATGACTGCAGTCAGTGAAGAGATCTCTACGGGAGCTGCTCACTGAAATTTAAGGGTGGCATCTTGAGCTCTTTTGCGATGCTGCTGATCTTCTACTTGTTGACAGTGTATATCTTGGTTGTTCCTTTCCTAGTCTCGCCAATTATTATTGACTTGGTACTATATTCTGACATTAAGAAACTGAACTCAGTACTTACATATGAAAATTTAAAAAATAAATGTTGGTTGCAAAATAGTACAATGGCAACATAACAAGAGTTTTCTGTCTTAGGAATTAAACATAGATGTAGCTGACGTGGAGAGCTTGCTTGTGCAGTGCATATTGGATAAGTATGTACTTTTCTCCTATTTCTGATTACTGAATGTCTTAAAAGTCTAGTGTAGAAAAAACAGCAAATAGTATGTGTATATTTCCCGTGAAAATGCCATTTGATTCTACAATTATATAAGATACTATGTAAGCTAAGTCATCTGCAGCTGTCTGAGTTATTAACATGAGTCACATTAGAAAATGTGAATTCAGAAGAGTTTTAAGTAGTTTGAATGGTATGATTTTACATTACTTTTGCATTTTATAATAGCATTATCATTGAATCACTATGCCAAATTATGTAAGTTATATATTACTAACTAGTGTTTAGATCTATAAATATGTAAAGGCTGAGATTTTTTAAAGCCTTTTAATTTTAAGGGAATGGTGTCCAGACTTCTTACTCATTTGCAAATCTCAGCCATAGTATATAAAACAACTGGATAATTTTTGGTATTGATTTTTTTTTAGTTTGCTGAGTTTATAAGAAGTTTTACTGTTAAAAAGAGAAGAAATTTTCCCATTTTCTGAATTAAAATTTTTTTTACCTTTAATTCCTATATTTCAAAGACCTTATTGGAATCAGTGAATTCACTGTAAAACACAGATCGGGTGTTCTCTAAAGTGCTGCTTATATAAGGCGGCCTTAAATTCCTACAGGCATCTCTGAGTCAAATGCACTGCATGCACGTTGGTCCTAGTGTCTCTATCCGAAAGTGTTTGGCAGGAGAAGTGGGTCTGCAGTTTAACCTCTTATCATTATAGTTTCCCACTGGGCACTACGTTGTGCAGATGTTAAATTCCTAGGACATTCCTAATGTCTATGTTTTGTATTAGTTGAGTGTGTGTTTTGAGTGAATCACTGTTTCAGATTTTTAATGTGCATTACAGATCTATCTAATTAGGGTTTTTTGTTTGTTTCTAGCACTATTCATGGCCGAATTGATCAAGTCAACCAGCTTCTTGAACTGGATCATCAGAAAAGGGGTGGTGCACGATATACTGCATTAGATAAATGGACCAACCAACTAAATTCTCTCAACCAGGCTGTAGTCAGCAAGCTGGCTTAACAGAAAACAAGCTTTTACAAAACGTACTTAAGGCAACAGTGCAGTGATGTAAACCTTAAAAGAACTGGGAATGGCAAAGCTACTGTCGGTTGATGTGCCCTGAAATTATTGGAGTTATGGCAGAAGTGCTTTTTTGATCAGCTGGTTTGTGTTTTGCTGCTGCATTTATCCCAAGAAAAACAGCTTTAATCTCCAGAAGAAAACCAAAATGCCATGGGATTTATGCTGTATTGACATCTCGCCCTAAACATACAACATGATAGTAATTTGTCAAGGGCAACTAATGACCAGAGAGAAGATTTTTGTCATGATTTTAAATACACTGACACGTTACTGTTGGTTAAATTTAAACATGTTTTACCTGCAGAAATTCTCTCACAGAAATAACCTGCAATAACTTGAAATGCATACCCTTTTGAACACTTCCTTTTCTCATGTATAAATTGAAATGTTTGCTGCATTTTTCAAAATGTCAGTTCTCCAAAAATGTGTCCATATATTTCTGTACCTGCAGTGTAGTAAAGGTTTAGAGGAAACCCCGTAATTATAGTGGCATACTGTCACTTAGGTTTCAAGCAGCAAAATAAACAGTGCAGTTCAGAAATTGTACAGTTTGTTTCTTGATGTGTTTTCATTACATTTTGTTTTTTAGAAAAGTAGGTAAGTGAGTATTTCTCACCTCAAATACTGAGAACATTTTGGAGATTAAATCTTAACCTTGGTGCATGCTTTTGGTTTATTTCTTACCATATTTATGTACAAATATTATAGAGATTTAAGAACTGATATCTAGCGGTCTTGCTGATTTTCAGGCTTTATTTTGAGAGGTACAAGGATCTGCAATTCCAGTGGTCGTCAGTGGTGGCGGGGGGGTCTGCATTTCCGAGTATCAGGTCCTCACTTTGATCTCGGTATTTCAAATAAATGTTTGGTAGGAAATGTCTTGGGGGAAATTCAGACCACCATAGCTGACTTTAAGTTTGTGCCTTGTTAATCTATATTCATGTTCTGACTTGGTTCTGAATTAAACTGTAATACATTACGTAAGTAGGATACCAAAATTTGGGAGTGATACTGAGATTTCTGCAGTATGGGTATAGAAATGGACTTTGTGCAGTAATAGGGGAGATGGAGTCCATCCCCTCCCTCTGACTGGTTGCAGTGCAGTCCCTTCACAGCCACTGTTCAAGCCCCGAAGGAGCATAGCAAACTTCTCCCCTCCAGGAGTTCTAGGCCACTGGATCCATTTAACTATGGATCTGTGATGTCCTCCAATGAATCCACTGCAATGGCTCTCTCTGCGGCAGCCTGCTTAGTACCAGAACAGAACCCCTCTAGCAGCCCACAGGGAGAGGATGTAGAAGCCTTCCTGTGTGGCCACTTAGTCCACACTTCTGCTCACTCCAAGACAGATGCATGGTTTAAATGGTACAAAGGGCAATGCCAAGCACACTCCTCACAGGATGAATATATTCTTAAAGCAGTAAACACCTGAAGATATTTAAGAATAAAAGTGAAACAATTTAAACTCTCTTCAAACACAAATGAGAGTAACAAATAGCAAATGCAGTGTCACTTTCTGTGAGAGGAGAGGCAGGGGAGTGAAACACCAGCTAGTAAATCAAATGTAGGACAACTTGTGAATGACAGGGTTGAAAGAAAAAGATTGGAACAGTAGTATCTAAAATTTAACCTCATGGACTTGAGTAACAAGGTCTCTTGCTGAACTGCTGGATGTTTTAAAGGCTATAGGAAAAGTTTATTTTTATGCGTAATATAGTATTTTATCATATATCAGATATTTTGGAATGTAATTATCTAGCCAGAGTCTTATTGAAACAATAAACTGATGCTAAGTATTACATTAAGATTGCCAAATTTAGATAAACTGAAGGAAATCAAAATTAAATCCCTAATCTGGGGAGTAAGAAATTGAAGGTGCATTCTTGTATGTTCTTTTCTCTCTGTTGATGTGAATACCCTTCATTACCTTCAACAGATGCCTGAATTGCATACAGAAAATGTATTAAGCAAAGCCCTATATTATCTAGAGATTGAAAAGCTAATTGTGCTCTTCAACAGAACAAAAAATGAAATGGCTCTTACAGTTGCCTGTTTTTAGAAGATTGTAGAAGACTGGTAAAAATAGTACTCTGTGTCTAACCTGAGCAGATAGAGCATTCGGACAGGAGACTGCAAAGGATTAGGAAAAATAATAATTTGCTGTATTCTCCCTCCTGCCTATCAGTAAGCACAGCTACACTAAGTCAAATAACTAAAGTAAATGAAACATAAGTATAGATTTCATAAAGAAATTCTAACAGTACTCAATATACCAAGAAGTTTTCCAAATCACTTTAAATAAACCACAGCTGTGCCTTTTTGCTTAACTTTTTGTCATTTGAAATCCTGTAGTTTGTGTTTCAGATTACATCTTGTCTGTTCAAATGAAATTTTTTCCCCATTAAAAATTACACAAATCAATTTACATGGCTTATCATTTATAGTAAAGCCAAAACACACTTTTGAGTTCAATGGTTGGGTTTGAGTGTGAGCTGCTAGCAAATTAAGACTTAATTTAAAACCATTAAATTTTGCAAATAGCTAGTCTCACAGGTTAGGGTAGGTTTTTATATGGCCTTTATCACCATATTGTCTGAGCACCTCACCAATGTTAATTGTTACTTTCACAACATCCCTGCAAGACCAGATAGTTCTCCACCTGGACAATGGGGGTAAATACTGAGAGACAGGATAGATTAAAGATTTGCTCAAGGTGACATAGCAAGCATATGACTACACCCAGCAATTGTCTCCCAGTCCAGTGCCCTGTCAACTTGACCACTCTTCTCAGTCATTTCAGTACATTTTATTTCAAACCATTTGAAAGATTAGTTACATTGCATGCAAAGAACAATTCTTGTTCTATAGTGTCCAGTGTGATTTGTATTAAATGCAATGGAAAGTATATGAAACAAAACTCAATTCTTGTAAATAACATGGGGCTGAATCTTGACATGCAAGTTTCCTTCCCTGATAGAATTTTCTTTTTAACCAATAGATGTTTTAATCTACTCAGTCTATACTGAGTATTCGGAGATGCAGTTAAATGTGAATATAAATCGGAGTTGGTCCTTTATAGCAGGCAAAGTCCATTTTCATGTTCTTTGACAAATATCTTCAGATAAGGCTAGCAGATGCATTGTTCTTATTATGCACCATGTTTCTATGTAATACTACCATATGGTACATGTTCTTTACTTTTAAAAAAATCCCACTAAAAATCAGTTACTAGAACTACTCAGAGAAGGAAGCACTGCCAGGTAATAGGTGTTTGTAGGATGGAGGCTGCACTTAGAAAAATCAAATTAATTCATTATATTTCAAAGCAAATTTATACGTGTGTGTCCAGTTAATAAATATACCATTCAGCAAGCCTAGGCTCCATATCTACAGATGTAGCATCTTCCTTATGGATAGTCATTCCTTCTTTAGGGATCACCTTCCCATAGCAACATGGGGTGCTGAGCCCTTCTGTCACAGGCTCTCTCCCCTGCTATTTCCCCTAGAATTGTTCCCCAATCTGTGGGAGGGAACACTTGAGCTCTCCTCTAAAAGAGAGAGAAAGCATTAACTGGAGGCCAACAGTGCTTAAACAGTGGCTTTTCCTAACCCACAGAGCCTTCCCAAACCTAGGTATGTCTTGTGTGGGTGTGTGACTTTAGTAATTCTCAGGAAGGAAGGCAGAATGCAGAAAATCCTGCTTCCACGTACCGTTTGTGTTCCCTGCCCAGTGATGTTCACTTTAACCTACCTTTATTAATGAAACCAGAGTTGAGGATTGGGCTCTAAATCAGTGCATTTTTGTGTAGAATCAGAATCCAGCGGTGTTATAATATACTGTGCTGCATCTCCTTGAGATAAGGATGTCATTCTGTTTATCTAATTTAGTCATCTTTATGGTTCCCATCAGCACAGGCATTCATTTTTAGCTAGATATAATAGCGTTTAAGAGTATAGGTTCAACAAGAAGAAAGGTGAGCATCTTAAGCAAAATCAAAAAGAAAGTAAGGCTGAATCTCCCTGTTGGTGCATTTCAGTGATGCCTGAAACTGATAGTTGATTATCAAAACTACCGTCTTTTTTTAAGCTCTTTCTACTATTGGGAAATGTTACTTCATTGTAAAAGGCTAGAATCCTATTTGAAAATCTTTATTTTTCAGGTTTACTTTTCTTTTGCTGGCATATTTTACACAAACAACGATCCCACCATTTGTGTTAAGTGACAGTAACATGACCTCTCTCTGAAATTTACCCCCAAAAGTTCTTGCTCGCTCAAAGCTTGAGCAATTGTTTGACATTTCAGAAGTAGTGTGTTAAGTTACTCTATGTAAATAAACTCATGGTAATTAAATTGTTGGGGGTTTTTGGTTTTTTTTGGGAAGGTCAGCAGCTTTAGTTCTTTATTTTATTGCAAAACACTAAAATGTCTATACTATTAGTCAGAAGAATAGATCTGCAAACTCTTAGGCCAGGGTCTTGGACAACAGTTAGCTTGATCATAATATTTTAACAGTTTTAATAAAGATGTTTATATCTAAGAGTGAAAATATGATTGAGGCATGAGAGATTTCTTTTTCCACTTATATCCTTCAAAATCAATGGAAGAATGGACTACAAAGTGCATTTGTAGCATAATAATTTCATATTTGAGGATAAATCTTGGTCTTAATGGCTGCAAGCCTGTACAGTAGGAATAATGGCACATTGTTGACTATACAGTACAGGCATTTCAGGGCAGAATCATTCATGTTTGGCTGATCCCATCCTGCAGAGACTTTCTGCTGCTTGTTTCAAGAGGAGATGCATGCTCACGGTAACTGCTGCCAGCTAGCACTTGATTCTGGCAGTTTGCATGTTTGCCAGTTTTGTGGATGAGGCATACCTGTTTTCCAGTTCTCCTGTCACCCTCCAGACAGTGGCAATATTTTAAGGAGGGCTTCACTTGCTGCCTTGTAGATATGGCAATAAATTTAATAAACTTTTAAAAATTAAGTTAAATGAGCACTTGTCTGGTTGAAGTGTTACTGGAAGCCAGACCTACCCATTGCTGTTTCCAAACTGGCATTTGGGTTTTTTTTCTCTTGCCATTTAATTGTTTGTACCTGAAATGTCAGATTTTAGAACTGGTGTTTGTTTTTTAATTGGAAAATTAGGACTGTGTATTCAAAAAGAGCCACCCAATTTGCACCCACAATTATTTGCATATCTAGAGTGAATAGCTGGATTTTTTTTCCCCCCTGACATGGATCCTTTAATATGACTGTAATCCTATTTGGTCCCACCTATACAAGCAAAAAACAAACCAGTGTAATCAAGTGCCCTGGCATAGGTGTAATCGCTTTGGGGTGGAGATCTAACAATGCTTGTGTGAATGCCTTTGCATCTTTTCCTCCTTTTCAGTGAAAATAGAGATTTAAGAAATTTTATGGAAGATTTTAAGTTTCTTTCCCTCTACCCCTACAATATCTCAGGTCATCCAGTGTGACCCTCTGTATTATGTATATTGTTTAGCTATATAGATCCAACTTTTAAAAAGTACTGCCCAGTTTAGATCTGAAGACTTCTTATTGTTGGCTACTATGAATAATGGTCCTTTTAAGCATGACCTTTATGTTGGTATGTGTTTTGGGAACACAAGAAGAATTTCACAATCAACAGTTATTTTATCATAATGATTCATTTATTTAAAAAACATCCAACAAGTATCTTAAGAAAATGTCCTAACACATACTCGGTAGTCAGCATTATTTTGGGTGGGATTCTTAATTAACTAAGTTGCATTCCGCACTATAGTTATGGTATCCATTACAAAGAAGGCAATTGTTTCAGAAATTGCTCTCAGTTGCATTCTTCACTGGGTTTTCTGCCAGTCAGGCAAGTTCTCCCACATTACTGGAGAGATGTGAAATGGATAAGTTTAAATAAGTCAACTTCACTTGGCAGAAATAAGCAAAAGAAATACAATAATGGGGAGGAATATAAACTTTATTTTGTAAAGATGAGTAGATATACATTGAGTTGGACTTAATTTGGGGAAAAAGGAAATACAAGTTATTGTATGTTTATATCTCATACTCATCTGTTTGTTAGTAACTAAAGAAACTTGTTCAACTGCATCAGCTGGATACTGTAAATATAATCTGCGTAACAATACCATAGTCATTAAAAGAACAAACTTCATAGCATAGAAATATCCATTCACATGTCTGGATCATAATCTTCATTAAATTAGCTAAATCCATTTTTCTGTCTCCCTTTTGTAAAAGAACCTAAAAAGGTATTGTAAAAACAGTGTACTTTTCAGGCCACAACCACTTGGGTTAGCTCTACTGCAGGAGACCCTTATTATTCTGGTGTACCTATTAACCATTCCATTGACAAACATTATGGTGTGGGAGATGACCAAGGAAGTACCTTTGCAGAGTCTTTCATTAATCTAATTGAAGGAGGTGTTGGGAAGGGAGTCTCAGAAGCTGCAGGTGGAGAGGGTTTTGGGGAGGAGGGCAACCCCTGTACTGCTCATTAGTGGTAAAATCCTGGCTTCACTGAAGTCAATGGAGCCCCCCCAACCCTCTGCCCTAATCCCCCTCCCAAATGTAGAAGAGAGAGAGTTATGATTTCACTCTGCTCTCTGTTTCCCCAATCCTTATAGGGGCTATAGGCTTGGCTACCAACTCAGACAAGATTTAAGGCATGGAGCCAACGAAAATGCTACATTAATTTAGGCATGGTTATCATTTCAGATATTTGCTGCTCCTAAAGTCTATTGGATTAATGATTATACAGCAATCACGTTAATAACATTATTAGTACTAATTATTACAAATACACCCAAGAGGTCCCCTGCAGGGCTTCATAGCGCTATGTGCCGTAATGACATGTAAAAGAGACAGTACCAGCCCCTTAAATAGCTCAAAATCTTGATTAATGATCAGATTCAAAGGATGAGGCAACAGTACTGCAGGCACATTTTCATGTAGATTACCTGTGCATGAAAGCAAGCCAACTACTGAGATGTTATCAACTGGCAGTTCTATAGACACCTATGCAGAAGTGAGTCTTGCATCTGTGTGATCTTGCTGATTCTTCTGCCTGTGTGAAGTCTACTGAACTTATTGTCTGCATAGTTATAAAAGTCTACTCCTAGATAACCAATATGCAAGATAAGACCTTAATATACAATGTGATAGTCCATATGCAAAATGCCATACATTGTGTATTCCATTTTAAAGGTAAAATGTTGGATATAGATAATATGCTGTGTTATGCATGGAAAGATGGAGTGCATCTGTTCGGTGAGTGCAAGCTAGAAAACAGTTGTCTAAAACAGATTGGTGTGTGGCAGGTGCAATTTAAATAAAGAATAAAAGAGCTAAAATAAAAGTTATGTCTGGAAAGCTTTAACAAAATAGCTTTGTGAAAATATTGTTTAATATTAACCTAATGTTGAAATTACGATGGAGGCTTGTTGATCATTAAATATACCACTCATTTCTTAATGCACTTCTATCAGATTCAAATCTGCCTGGTTTTTATTAGTACATGTATAAATACTTTTGACTGGAAGTAGTTGAGGATCCACTAAATCTTTACACAACTTTTTTTCACTTAGGTAGATATTTGATCTTTTTATCACTCTATTATTTTTTTTTTCCATGAGCATGCCTTAGCTGGGAGTGTTGACATTTTGCTACACGTTTAAGTGGTAATTAACCAAACTATACCTGGCTGTTGTTTTTTCCCTTAGCCTAATTTCTTTGCTACAGAAATATTAGGTGAATCAAATGTTCATATTAAACAAATTCTTTAAAATGAACTTTTATAGCTCCATCTTGTAGTCACACTCAGCAAATTATCAACTGTTAGGACCTAATGCTGCAAAGACTTATGCACAATGCTTAACTTTATGCCCTGTGAGTAGGCCCATGTTGATTTCATCTACACTACCTGTGCCATTTTTAGCATTTGGTCAGGGGAATCTCTTACTAGCAATCATTGTTTGCAATGGATCCTGATGCTAGAGTAGACTGGACTCAGCAATCAGGTGGCTTGGTGGAAGACTCTGTTGATATCTTGCATTAGACCGAAAGAGCTTAAGTTTGTGGGTTTGCAGGGCACAATGCACGACCTATCACTTTTCAATAGGATTTAGCCTTATGGTTGCTTTGGTGATTGTAGTGGGAGGAGTCCAGTGCTCTGTAGTTCCATGGAATTTCTTACTATTGGCAACACTTCATAAGAAAGCTGCTGGAGTCACTTCCCAGAATTGTTAGCTTTCTTTGCTGAATCTGCCGTCTTACAATGCAATGCAAAACTTTACTTTACCATGTTTTCTCAAGTTGTTCTAAAAAATATCATTTAAGGAGAATGAAGATTTTAAGGACAAAGGAACTACAAGGTTTCCGACTGTGATTTTGCTTTTTTTCACACACACAGCATCAAGGAGAGAGGGGTGTCACTCCTGGAGAGACAGAAGTTGAGCTGCACATAAATCTTTTATCAGCTGCATGTTGCCTCTTTCTCTGTTATGGGATGAAATCTGACATAAAATGTAGCCCCTGCAAAGGGTTGGCTGTCCTTAAAAGTGAGATTTACAGCTCCAAAGTGTGAGATTCAAGACCAAAGAGTGAGACTTTCCAGGTGGTGTTTTAAGTCATTGTTTAAGACTGAGATTCTCATCTTTGTTCCTCAAGGACATCCAGTCCAGGTTTTTAATCCAATCAGCATTTAATAGTTTTAAAGTGTACACAGCTTAATATTGCATATGAAACTCTTAAATATCCTAATTCATACTAAAAACTAGGGCATGGGAGAATTCTATATACAATGCAAACCAATGGATTTTAATAACAAATATTTGCTAATTGGAACAGAAACCTGGATGGTTGGAGATCCCTGGGGACCAGAGTTGTTAATCCCTGGTTGAGGCATTCAGTCAGTAGACAGGACAAGAGAAATATACAAAAATTAATTTTGAATAAACTTAACAAAAAAGAACACTTTCATCAATATAACAGTTTGTTTTTCAGATCACCTTGTCATAGTGATCATCCATTTGAAAAATACAATACACATTTGGTTTGTATGTTATTGCTTATATTACATTTACAGCAAACTAAAACAGATTCTAAAATAAATACAAAATCTATTAAAATGAAATAATTAAAATAAACCAAACAATATATTGTGTTTATAAAAATAAATTAAATTAATTTGAAGCTAAACAACCATAGATAAATGATTCAGATTCCGCATTTATTTTAATATATAATTTGGTTTCACATTTTATTCATGTGCTTCGTTATATTGCCAAGTGGACCCTTTGCTGTTTTTTATAACTTCTTTTAGTGGCTCAAACTTGAAATATGGCTCAGGACTTGCTAGCTTCAATTAGATAAGAGAAGGCAGGATCCCCTCTAGTGCAAGGTATGGTCTGAATGTACGGTTCCCAGGTGTCTGGTTTTTGACCAGAATGCCTGGTCAAAAACGGATCTTGGTGGCTCCGGTCAGACAAAGGCAGGCTCTTTGCAGCTCCCGGAAGCAGCTGAATGTCCCCACTCTGGTTCCTAGTTGTAGGGTAGCCTGGGGGCTTTGTGTGCTGCCCCTGCTCCAAGTGCCAGCTCCGCAGCTCCCACTGCCCAGGAACCATAGCCAATGGAAGCTGCGGGGCGGGGGAAGATAGGGCAGCGCACAAAGCTGCCCTGGTGTGCCTCCGTGTAGGACCCGGGGGTGGGGGGG
>ML677366.1:17826345-17923968 GCA_007922305.1 Dermatemys mawii
CCAAATCCCTCGATCCCAGCTCAGAGTATCCTCCTGCACCCCAAATCCCTCTTCCCCAGTCCCACCCCAGAGCCTGCACCCCCAGCCGGAGCCCTCATCCCATCCCCGCCTTCATGCCCCAACCCTCTGCCTCAGCCCAGAGCCTGCTCACACACGTAGAACTCCTCCAGCCTGGAGTCTCCTCCTGCACCTCAAGTCCCACAACCCACCCCCTTTTCGCATCCCGACTCCCTCAGCCCAGATCCCTGCACCTGCAGCTGGAGCCCTCACCCCCTCCTATCCCGCCTGGTGAAAATGAGCAAGAGAGGGTGGGGAGAGTATGCAATTGATGGAGGGGGGATGGAGTGAGCAGAGGCTGGGCCTCAGAAGGGACATGGCAGGTTGCAGGTGCAAGGGTGTTTGGCTTTGTGCAAGTAGTAAGTTGTCAACCCTATCTGAATGGTGTCTTATGCTTCTGAACAAGACTGAACTCTCTCTCTTCTGCATTTGAATGGGGTAAAACTAAGCCAAGCCTGGCAACCCTGTCAGTCATTCATGTTTATGTGCCTAGTACATGACTTTGAACATGAATCAACTCTCAAAATGACCTTACAGCCAAGGTTGTTGCTTTGTTTATTTTTAAATTACTTGTGACCCCAGATTGATTCGGGACCTAGCTCTCTCCCAATTTTTGTGCAGATAGGCAATGCTTTAAGGAGAGACTGGTCAATAATTAAAAGTAGGTATGTGGTGGAAAAAAAGTGCACCAAAGACCAAATTCAAAGTTTTCCTGCTAAAAATATATGAAGATAAATGAGCAAAGCATATATGCAAAATTCAAAAGACAGAAAAACTAAACTTTCATAGTGATAGGCTACTTCCGCCTTTTTTTTTTTTTTTTTTTTTTTTTTTAAGGAAAATGGAATTTGCCTAATTTTAAGACTGTTTTGGAACGCAACCCTAACTATGAAGTTATAACAATAGATCTTCACAATAACCTAGGTAGTAATAGGTGAAGGAAAGCAAAAACACACACCTTTTGAGCACACATATATAACTTCAATGGGAATGGCTGAGTGCTCAGACCTTTAGAAAAAAGTCAGATCTTTGTTAGCAGCCAAAGTGTGAATGAATCCATTTTTGAAAATGTTGGCCTCTGTATGCGTTATGGTAAGACCTGAGAAATCTCTAGGTTTGTACATAAACATAGCAAAAACAGGAAGCAATATCAAAATCATGTCAGTTTTCTGCTCCATTAACCAGTGATTACTGTACTGACATTGACTGATGAAAATCAAGCTTGGCTTCTATCACCATTACACTCAACTCTTAACACCACAAAGTTTATGCAGCTCCAGTAGCCTTTTTTATGTGCGTCCAAATTAAAAGTGTGTCTCAAATGTGACCTAAAGCAGTTTCCTGTGAATAAGCAGACAGTTGGCCACAATATACAATCAGCCTTCACTCTCTTGTCTGACAATTTGTACCAGTACAGATTTTTGTTTCCTTTCTTTATGTGGAGACCTGTATACCAGAACTAAAACTCCCAGTCCATTTCAAATAGGTCATTGGAGTACTGCCATAATACTTTGAATCACTGGCTAAGCAGTAATCTAGAGATGTAAACTTTTATCCTGAATGCCAGTGTGCTGAGCTATTTGGTACTTTTTACCAGAAAGCCGCTGAACGATACAGATAGTAGTGACCCATTATAATCTGAATCAGACAATATTAAACATTGAACCTGTGAGAAATGAGGTAAAACCACCCAACTAATGTCACAAAGAATTAGAATGGCAGGAAAAGTACATGAACTATTGAAATAGGCTATATTACAAATCATCAGCATTGTATGAAACAATCTCCAAGTACTGCTGGACGTAACCAAGGCAAATACATATTTGTAATAGCTCCTGCAACCCTTCTATGTCCCCTTCATGGAAGTTTAACTTTTTGGGTCTGCATAGCAACAACTTCACAGGTCAGTCCCTTGGACTTTCCTAGCCTAACTAAACTCTGCCTGTATGGGGAGTTTTCCTTTGCAGCTTTCCCAGCCACACAGCAGAACTGTAGTGGGCAGATTTAGGTGAATCTCCTGGGTTATGCGGCTTTGCCATGTATTTTATCATCTTTTCCACACTCCTCCATTGTATGTTTAGGTTCTTAAAAAGAAAACCAAGTACCTACTAAAAAGTTATTAGTATCAGTTTCACACCGCCACTTTTCTTAAAGCCTTGCACCATCCCTTTTCTCATGGGTGCAAGTGTGCTTTGGGTATGTCTCCACTGGAATTGCTGTAGAGACAACTTCCCACAACAAAAGCTTCTGGATAAGAGTGTTTGCTATAGAGAGGTTGATCACTTTGCAGACCTGCTGGTGGTAAAATGTGTCACTACACTGAATATTACTGACTGGGTTAATGAGATAACATGGAAAATTAAAAAGACAGCATAACATAACCCACTGCTAGCAGTTAGCACATCCAAGCTTATGAATGTGATTCAGCCCAGTTATTGAATTCAGCCTATTACTTAAGTGCTAAAGGCTTGTGCTATCAGTGCTGTCAGCCCTATTGTTAAGGCAATCAGGAACTATTACAATAACATTTGTAGGTCTAGCTTGCTTCTTCATGTGACTTGAGCGACAACATCAGTTCCTACTTATTAGTTGGGTTTTTTTTTGTTTGATGTGGGTTTTTTTGGTGGGAGGGCATAATATAAAAGCTAAGCTGCGCTTCTTTGGGCCTGTACCTCTATTAACACCAGTCATTTAAGGAATTTATAAACTTGGCCCCAATCCTGCAAAGACAAAATTACACCATTGCTTAAGTGTTTCCAGAATCATGGGTTTGATGCCTCCATGTTACACAGAATAACCACAGGAACAATTTAGTTCCAGTCACCACTTAGATTAGGTCCGTGCGTCAATGAGTTAATCAATCAATCCTCAGAGCCCCCACAGATGGATAAGCAGCGTAGAGAGCTGAGACGCGAGCCAAGCGGTCCTGGCTCCCAATCCTGCGCTCTAACACTAGGACCCCCGGCCTCCTGCGAGCGCAGGCCAGTAAAGCCACTTGGCCAACGCGTTGTGCACGGCTTGGGTCCACCCGGCTTCCGTCCCAGATGATGCCGCCCGCTGGCTCCCGCCCATCAGTGGCGCAGCTGGAAGCCGGTTTGTGTGTCAGCCGTCGCGGCTCCGGCATATGCAGGCGCGGCTCAACGAGTCGGGCGGGGAGGGGACAGCCATGGAAGAAGCGGCTCTGACTCCCCCACGCTGACACACCCGGCCCCCAGTGCTGCCTGCCCGCCCGCCATCCCGTTCGGCCGCTCCTGGGAACGCTGCGCTACCGCGGCCCCGTGTTTACCCCCCGTTCTCAACAGGTAGCAGCGTCTGACGCCCAGAGAGGGTAGTGGCTTCCGGGGATGTTAATACGCGTGCGCAGAGGGTTGGCGCATGCTCAGTAACAGCGAAGTAGGTGATTCTGACACTCCGCCGCCTCTCCCCAGCCCAGCTGGAGGAGCCATGGACAAAGCCGACAAGGTAAGGGCGGGGGCGCTGGGCCCGGGGCGGCGAGCGCGCGCGCGCGCTGTAAACAACGAGAGAGATGGGGGAGCGGGAGGGGGGGATGTGTGCGCGAGCCGAGGGAGTTCGGGGAGCTCGCGGGTGTCGGGCGGGGCGGGGTATCAGGGATTCTCGGCAGCCGGCAGACAGAGCTGTAAGGCGCGGGAGGGGGCAGTGGATCTGCTCAGCTGAGGGGGGTTGGTCCCCGCTCTGAGCAGCTGGGTTCCTGGGGGTTTAGGCGAAAAGCTGGAACGTGGGGGGGGGGGGGGGTTTTAAAAGCTATTTTACCCCCCCCCCCCCAAACAATCTCAAACTGGACTTTAGGCTTGAAAAGTTCTGTAGAAAACTAGAGCGAGCCAAGGAGGGGCAGGGACTGCCCTTTATCGGGCCAGCTGCTGTTGACGGAAGAGAAAACTCAATCTCTTCATGTCTCTTTTGGGGGGGTCCATTTCACTCGTAAACAGGCATCCTGGTGTGGGGATGATAACACATGCCCACCACCACCCCGCCCCACCATCTTTCCCTCTGTTGGGGTGGGAGGCTGGAGAGGGTTTTGTGAAGTGTGCGTGGGGGCGTTAAAATAGCAGCTAAAATACGGTACGTCTGCCCCCATTCCCTTTTACCCACTTCCTAGATTAACTTGAAGTTTATGCAAGTCGATGTTGTTGTTTGTCGGATTCATAACGTCGTTTCAATATGTTGTGATACTCCTTCCTGCTCTTTTCCCGGACGTGTTTCAAGTTGCAGGGGAAATTGGAATAAGTGAGATTTCATTTGATGTATGCAGAATCAGCAGGAGAGACTTTTTAAAACATCCCCAAAACGAATAATGTGTGATTTCCCTAGTGTATGAAACATGTAGATTTGTTAAAATCATTGTTCCTGGTGTAGATGTAAGTCTCTAACATTCAGGGCACAATCTAGCCTTCTCTGTCCTTAGTTTTTAGCAGATAAAAGGTTTAAATAGCACCTGAAACAATTCCCCCCCCCCCCCCCCGTTTCCCCCCTAATGTGTTTAACTGAGGGGCCACAGAACAATCAATTTACCTTGTTTTCAGGGTCTTTTCAAGTTGTCGAGACACGAATGAAGGTGCCTTTAAAATCTCACTCAATCACAATTATTTAATGTTTTATTGATGTGAACACAGTAAAATCCTTCATCACATGAAGATGATGATTTTAAATACAATATTAAAGAGTTCCTGTGTGTGAAGCTTAACAAGATCTCTGTTGTTACTAAGCTGCTCTTCAAGGAAATGTGTGTTGAAAGACCCTAATTGCAGGAATTCATATACAGTCCAGTTATGACTTTCAGTTTTGAAAAATCTTCAGAAATTCTAGAGTTATCCTCTCAATTGACTTCGTTCTAAACTACAGTAATACAGTAGACATTGAACAAAGGGTTATTTTTCTAAGAATAATTTTCATTTTGTGCATAGATTTTAAGGATCAGGTAGTAAACAATTTGTCTTAGCAGGCCATGTATTATGAGTAATAACTTCAAGCAATCAGATAATTACGGAGAAAGAATGAAAAAATGACTCTGTGTACAGAAATAGAACAGTATTTTTTTGACTAAAATTTAATTAGGTTATTCTGCTGAATTGGGAACTTCTATGTTTCTTCTTAATTATTTAATAGATTTCTTTTGTTCACTTTAATCAGTATTGTGGTACTATTGTGAAGTTTGTTTCTCGAACTCTTAATCACAGATGACTTCATACACACTGTCGAAGCATTTTTTCCTGGCTCATGAGAGAGCAATATGATGGGGGCTAATTTAGCTACATCTGATCAGGAAAAAGATCTTGGAGTCATCGTGGATAGTTCTCTAAAGACATCCACGCAGTGTGTAGCAGCAGTCAAAAAAGCAAACAGGATGTTAGGAATCATTAAAAAAGGGATAGAGAATAAGGTGGAGAATATCTTATTGCCCTTATATAAATCCATGATGTGCTCACATTTTGAATACTGCATACAGATGTGGTCTCGTCATCTAAAAACAAGGTATATTGGCATTAGAGAAAGGCAGCTAAAATGATTAGGGGTTTGGAACAAGTCCTATATGAGGAGAGATTAAAAAGGCTAGGACTTTTCAGCTTGGAAAAGGGAAGACTAAGAGGGGATATGATAGAGGTATATAAAATCATGAGTGGTGTGGAGAAAGTGAATAAGGAAAAAAATATTTACTTGTTCCCATAATATAAGAACTAGGGGCCACCAAATGAAATGAATGGGCAGCAGGTTTAAAAACAAATAAAAGGAAGTTCTTCTTCACATAGCGTACAGTCAGCTCCTTGCCTGAAGAGGTTGTGAAGCCTAGGACTATAACAGTGTTTAAAAGAGAATTGGATAAATTCATGGAAGTTAAGTTCCTTAATGGCTGTTGGCCAAGATGGGTAAGGAATGGTGTCCCTAGCCTCTGTTTGTCAGAGGTGGGTGATGGATGGCAGGAGAGAGATCACTTGATCCTTACCTGTTAGGTTCACTCACTCCGGGGCAAATGGCATTGACCATTGTCAGTAGACAGGATACTGGTTTGAATGGACCTTTGGTCTGATGGAGTATGGCTGTTCTTATGGCTAAAAATCCCCCCTTTAAGTAGTGAAGCTCTCAGTAATGATTATGCCCTTCTTATGTAGTCCGTTTCGTATCAGAAGCAGCACAATTAAGAACTTTGGGGCAGGGACTGGCGCTTTTTGTCCTGTTTGTATAGTGCTTAGAACAATGGGATCCTGGTCCATGATTAGGTCTCCAAGATGCTATGGTATAGTTTGGTCATGTGAATAACCGGGGGTAACTTTCTGAAATACTGTAACTGTCTTGCTTCACATGTTTTCTGATTAGCCAGTAGTAACCTGCGTAGGGATACTCTGAACAAAAGGTTCGAACTCAATACATTTAATAAAAACATTAAAATGTGCTTTTATCAATGTAAAATAATTTGTTTTTAATCACAGTTTTAAGGTGCTGGTATGGGTCCTGGAAATTCTTTGTTTTGTGCACCTTTCTCTTTTAGTGGCACTGGACAACCGATAAATCGGTGTAAAAGCCTCCAGTCATGAGATGAAAGTGGTTAGGTGAATAATCTTTTGAGAGTGGGAGAAAGTCCCAAATAAGCTGTAATGCTACTAACTAGAATAAAATCAGCTTCTCATCTCATAGGAACAGTTAATGTGATTTAGCATATAACTGTGTCAGAAGAGTGAATGTTGTGTTGCATGTTATATGTATAATATTTGAGGGGTGAAAAGGGATTGTCAGTGTTAACATAATTTATCTCTCTGAACAAAAACCTGTCTTGAAGAAAGAAGAGAGCCATCACACATCTTGTATTCATTTTTTTGTCTACACTAACAAAACAACATAGTGACAGTGTTATCTGTGGATTCCCCTTAGCTTCCCTCTAGCTAGGTTTGTATCACTGTAATATCAGAGCCCCTCTCTCTTCTGTGGTTAAATATTTTGGGTTACTAATATAGAGAGAAACATGTTACAGAAAGTTGTTTTAAACCCTTATCCTACCCTGGGATTTGTTGTGATTTCTGTAGTGGGTGTTGGAATGGTTTGGTTCTGTCAGTGCCAGAAATTAATGTGTTCAAGTGCAGTTTAAAGCATGTTTGGATGACGTCTGTTGTCAACCATGGGTTATTTTCCTACTGTAGACAAAGTCACACTAAGTTTTTTTGCAAGTTTTTTATGGAAGGGAGTGGTGGTAGGAAACTAGGAGAAGAGAAACAATTTTTTTTTTTTTTTTTTTTTTTTTTTTTTTTTTTGTTAAACGATGTGATACTATTTTCAGATTCAAAAATTGGGATGTGTTTATTTGCTTAGAGCTACGCTTAAGGCCTTGGACTCTATTAGCACAGTTAGGAAATCAAGTGGAATTCGCAGACATGTCCTAAATTAGGGTATATTTTTACTTAAAAACAGCCTATTTGTTGTCTGCTTGAACAAAGTGCAAGGAAAGTAGTGCCAACAGATAGTTATGGTTTTATCATAGTGCTGAGTGCTTATTACTCAAGTAATATGGATGTAGGTGTGCTGTTTTTGTTTTGTCCAGTTTCTCCAGTTGGGTTTCTCTCTTTTGAGGATATGAACATTGGGAGATTTGTCTGTTTATAGTGGAAAAAGAAATTAGCCTAAACTCCAATTTACACACTCTCTCTCTTCTTAAACTTTGAAGTCACTAAAGGATAATATAAAGCTGTCCTTGCTAGAAGAATGTTTTGTGTAAGGATTCTTATTTTCATATGATTGAACTATAACCCAGAAGAAGGTCTTCAGTGTGTTTAAAAGACAGAATTGTTTTGCAACTATAAATATGCATGACCATAAGTCTCCTAGTGGCTATTAGACAGATTTGTTGTTGACCAATGGGAAAAGTCCCACTTACATAATGCTCTACACTAATGCCTTTCCTGCAAGAATCTCACAGCACTTTTATAAATATAAAAGTTTACAATATGCATGTGAGGGGTGTATATGTGTGTATATATATGTATGCTCATTTTACTGGTGCGTAGACATGAGGCACATAAAAGTTAAGTGATTTCCCCAAGGTCACTTTCCAAGTCAACAAAAACTTGGAAAAGAAACCAGTCCTGATTTCCCATTCCTTCCTCTAACTGCTATGTTACATTACCTTTCCCAAAGTACAAGTCCCTTTGCTTTCAGTTTTTATTTTTTTAATTTCTCAGGAATTTCAGTGTTTACAGAAATTAAAAATTAAGTGAAAATCAGTGCAAAAAATTAACTTCATGGTTTTCTTAGTAATACCAGAGTTAATGCTGAGAGATGGGAGGACAGAAAAAAAGCAACAAGTAGAGAAAGGTAAGAGTACTAAAAGATAAAATAGTTTAGTATTGTGGTTTATTAATAAACTGTACATTAACAGAATGTACACAGGTGCACGTGTACACAAACACATTTATGTGCATTTGTCTTCCTCTACATTGCCTTACTTTAATAGACAGCCTCTTATTTGCATTCTTAGAGTAACATTATTAACATCAACACATCTACTTAATGTAATGTATTGAATTATTCTTAACATAATCAGTATTTTCATGTACCTGAGTGGCCCAAAATTTTGGTAAAAATTAAAGAAAACAAAAATTAAAGAAAAGCTTTTGTAAAACCTGGGAATTTTTCAGTAAATAATGAAAACAATCAATGTATGAATATGACTGTCTTGTGTCCTTACATTTTCTTTTTCTCTGTATTGCTCTTTGGAAGACCCACATAACTGAGGAGAAATTGACTAGGCTACATTTAGTATAAAATAATCACACTTGAAAAACACAAGTTTTCCTCTCATCTTTCAACTATGGTAATCTAAGTATTCAGGTTTTTTGTTTTGTTCATTTATGGATCCTGGCAAAAATGTGAATTTTAAATTGAGCGTCCCTTTAAAATAATCCTACTGCAAAATAGTATGATTCTTATTTTCAAGAGACAAGGTGGGTGAGGTAATATCTGTTGTTAGACCAAATTCTGTTGGTGAGAGAGAGAAGCTTTCAAGCCCCACAGACCTTTTCTCCAGATTTGGAGAAGGAACTGAGTATCTGAGAAGTTGGTCCGATAAAAGATATTACCTCACCTAATGTGTATTACATGGGCTGTTCCTGATGTTATCCAGTTAGGCTGCATATTTACTGTTCCTTGAATACGTTCCACTTAGAAGTCAAATAATTATAGTTATACTAGTTTGTGTTTGCAAAGTTGGTCTTAAAAGAGATGGAAGTGTGTGTCTTGTCTGCATACTTAAGTTATTATGGAAGATTTGAAACACAAGATTCAGCAGCAAAATTGGAAAAACTTCTTTAAAAATTATAGAATCTGTGTTGTTGCCCTCCTGCGTTTTGCAACTAGATTTCTTGTTTCCAGGCTTTAAATAGTAAAACAATCAACTTTATTCTGTTTCTCTGAAATGTAGCATATGCATCTGTTTTCTCACATTGTAGATGGTGAAAAAATATCTGAGTGCTAACATTGCTTTCCTAGATAGAAGACAAGAGATCCTATTTTAATGGGTAATATTGAATGCCATTACATTACAATGAACAAAAACTTTTCTAAGATTAAACATACAGTGCTATAACTATAGGACAAAGTTTACCAGTCTGGTCCTGCTAGTGCCATCTTCTGTCTTTGCAGCTGTTGATGACTACAGTAGCTCTTATATAGAAGACAAAGGGTCACTTCAGTATATATGCCATCTCGGTAGAGTTGTAATTGTTGGACTGAAATATATAACGAGCTACTGCATAACATTTTGTAAGTTAAAACTGAACAGCAAAATTAAGGGCAAAACTTTTTATTCCCTATAAATTAAGACATGTTTTACAATACTGACAACCTTAATGGTTTAAAAATCCTGAGCTAGAACCACCCAAAATCATGAGATTTTGTTAGAGAAAAGAAATTGTGTATTTGGTCTTCCTTTTGACACAAAAATTGGGGAAAAGGTAAATAATGAAGACAGATTGCTGATTCAGAGCAATCTAGATCACTTGGTAAAATGGAGCAAAGCATACCATATGTGTTTTAATATAGGTAAATATATGCATCTAGGAACAAAGAATGTAAACCATACTTGCAGGGGGCAGAACTCTATTCTGGGAAATAGTGACTCTGAAAAAGGGGTTATGGTGGATAATCTGCTGAACATGAACTCACAGAGTGATGCGATCCTGAGATGCATAAACAGCAGACTCTTGAGTAGGGATAGAGAGGTTATTTTATTTCTGTATTTGGCACTGTTATGACTGCTGCTGAAATACTATGTCCTGTTCTGGTACCCCCTATTCAAGAAGGATATTGATAAATTGGGGGCCGGGAGGGGGGCAGCTGTCAGAAGAGCCACGAGGAATGAATCTATTATATTTTCTAATCTTTTAATCAAAGAGTTCAATCTGTTCATCTTGATAACTCTTAATCGTCTCTTTGTTTTGATTACAGTCTATAAGTATCTACATGGGGAACAAATATTTTATGATGGTCTCTTCAATCTAGCAGAAAATGGTACAACATGATCCAGTGACTGGAAGTTAAAACTAGACAAGTTCAGAGTGGAAATAAGGCATGATTTTTTGACAGTGAGGGTAATTAACCATTGAAACAATTTACCAAGGGTTGTGGTGGATTATCCATCATTGACCATTTTTAAATAAAAAATGCATGCTTTTCTGAAAGATGTGTTTTAGGAATTATTTGGAGGGATTTCTGTGGCCTGTATTATACAAAAGTCAGACTAGATGATCACAATGGTTCCTTATGGTCTTGGAATCTATGAAGTCAGTATAATTGTTCAGATGCCTTAACAGGTAGAGATAATCTCAATGAATTGAAGTCAGACTACAGGATACAGCACCCTCTGTACAGGAAATCCTAAACTTCTGCCTTAGTCAATGATGTGTGTCATCAGCTGTTTGTTACATTTGATAAAGACTATCAAAATGTCATGATCAAATGAGTCATGAAAAGTGGTGGAGTTTGGGGAAGGAAGGATAAAGAGAAGAGTAATTTTAATGACAGAGTTCTATAGTGACCTGACATCAAGGAAAGGTCTCCATATTTCCACACACATTCCCTAAAACTTTGTTGGGAACACACTCTCAGCCTGATAGGACATTGGACTTCAGACACTGATTAGACTAGGAGAGTGGTGAAGCACTGGAATGGGTTACCTAGGGAGTGGTTGAATCTCCTTCCTTAGAGGTTTTTAAGGCCTGGCTTGACAAAGCCTTGGCTAGGATGATTTAGTTGGTGTTGGTCCTGCTTTGAGCAGGGGATTGAACTAGGTGACCTCCTGAGGTCTCTTCCAACCTGATATTCTGATGTTTTCAGTTAAAATGCAATTATGAAAGCCAGCACAACTGTGCCCCACCTACATCTCTAACCTAGTGTCTTTGTACACTCCATCCTACCCTCTCCTGACTATTGCCTCCTCTACAAGCTCCCAGTTCCAGTCCTTTTAAATTAATTGCCATTTATTTGGAGCTTTGAAAATGTGAAGGCCAAAATAAATGCCACATGTTGTTGTTCCATGCCAGCGCCTATGCTTGCTGTATCCTTCCAATGAGCATTTGGCAATTGTTTTCCAGCTCATTCAAAAATCAGACGAAGAACACTTATGGCACCACAAGTGTTCTTCGTCTTATTTATGGATACAGACTAACATGGCTGCTAATCTTAAACAGCTCATTCAGATCGCTGTAAAAATCGACTTGTGCCAACGGACTGATCTCCTGATTGGTGCTTGTGTTAATTACAATTCACAGGGATGCATTGCAAGCTCTTCAGGAGAATGCCCTTGTTTAATGGGCATGATGGATGTTTGAGTTATAATCCTGAAGAGTAAAGAGAGAAACGGAAAAGAGGATGAAGGCGATTCCTTTTTGTTTGTGATATTACACTTGAGACGATGTTGCATTCCCACCAACCAACCATGATCTTTCCATATGGCATCAACAGAGGGGAAATAGGAGTGCTGTTTGCCTATGTTTGCTTTTTATTGGTTGAATGGTTTCCTTAAAAGACTAAACGAGATGTAATGATGGGACTAGCTTTCTCATAAAGACTACATTTTTCATGTTTACAACTAGTAAATCTGTCTGAACTTATTTGAGATGCTTTTTCTTACACTGGTCTTCAAGTTTATTTTGAACTCTAAATGTAACCTTAAGCACCTGATTTTTTAAACAGCATTAGGATTGCTAGTAGTTTTTAAAATGCGTTTTCCGAGTGTAAATGTTGACTTAAGATTTTAAATTAGCAATTCCTTATATGAATTAAAAATCTTTAATGTGTCAAGTGCCCTAAGTAAAGCTAATCTGTTAATGATTTGCAGGATAACTGCTACCAATTGTTAACTTGTTGTTTAACCGCTGACTCTATAAATGTTGTATACTTTATTAATGTTGTGTTTTTCCCCTTTCTTAAGAATGTTAAACTGTCAGCTGAAGTAGAACCATTTATTCCTCAGAAGAAGGGTCCCGATACACTTATGATATCTATGGCTCTCCCTAATGACAATGGAGGTGTTAATGGAGTAGAACCAACTCCTATTCCCAGCTACCTGATTACTTGCTACCCATTTGTACAGGAAAACCAGGCCAACAGGTAATTTGTGGTTGTGATCCTATATGGAAAAAGACACTGACTTTTAAATCAGAATTTGAATTTCCCTTCTGTCAAAGATGTGCCTGGAATCAAGAAAGTGGCTATATAAGCACTGATTCATATAATTATTGATGAACGTGAGAATTCCCTCACTGCACTGAGTTACTCTTCTGTCCCCTCCTGGGTGACGATAAAGTTTCTATGACCCTGGATAACGTTCTCCCCATTTTTCTTCGTTAATCCCCTCCATTCTTAGATTCCTTGTTCTTTCTTGCCTTGGTCAGAGGACTGACCACAGATCCTTCTTGAAACTATCTGATCTGCTCTTTAAACCTTCCAAAGCCAGTCAGACAAGTGTCTCTGAATTGTACCTGCCACCTCTAATACAAGGTACCAAGAGAAAGGGTCTAACTTGGGTCCCTGAGTGGTAGAACAGTATGGTGATAGCAGTCTGAAGCCTTCCCATAGCTAACTGTGTTCACACAGTGTATGTGCAAGACTGCATGATGCATTAAACTGAGCATGGGAAGAGATTAGAAACTGGAAGACTTTATTCTAGTCCCAGCTCTGCCATTCGCTAGTTCTGTAGCCATGAAGACTCTTATCCTCTCCATATCTGTGTTCCGATGTAGGATGGGGGTAATACTTTCCTACTTCATAGGAATGTTACAAGGCTTAGTCAATGTCTATATGGCACCTTAAAATGCTACAGTGTATAAATTGCAAAAAATACTTAATAGTCGGAACTATTTTTAATCCCACTCTTTCTGTTATGGCAGTGGGATCCATGGGATCACAGTCCTGCAGCAGGGCTCTACACCACTGTCCGTCTTCTAGGAACTGGCTTGTACAGATTTGCACAATTGTCATAAATGTTTACCCTTCTCTTCCCCTCCTTTTTCTAACACGTATCTGCAATCTTCTCTATACAAAGGTCTCCCTAGTCCTATGGCGAGAGAGGGGAATTGTTGGGCTCAGAGTTCCTGTGGGGCTCTTGTTTGTATTCAGCAGTAGAGTTTGGGCAGCAGGGAGTTGGGGCGGGGGGGGAGTGGGAGACCACTGCACTGCATTGCACTTGCTCTCAGTGCTTCAAGGAGTAGAGATCTTACTTGAGTGGTAGGTGGCTGTCTTCATGTGCACTCTCGGGCCTGGTCTACACGGCAGGGCTGGGGAGTGGGTGACCTAAAATATGCAACTTCAGCTACGCAAATAGCGTAGTTGAAGTCGAAGTACCTTAGGCTGACTTACCTGGTTGTCCTTACAGCAGTGAGTCGACCGCTGCCGCTCCCCTATCAACTCCACTTCTGCCTCTCGCGGAGGTGGAGTACAGGAGAATACAGGGAGACGCGATAAATTGATCCCCGATAGATTGATCACTGCCCGCTGATCCAGCGGGTAGTATAGACGTACCTTCAAAGTCTGCATTAGGGAACCTATGAGCCTAGGATAAAACGTGAGCTTGATGGCTTGTTTTCTCTTGTCTATCAAAACATTATTTGTCCTGGATAAGTAGGTGAATGTAAGACTGAACTATTGCTACCATATCTATCTGGCATATTTATCTCCAAGTATTTAATTCATTTTCATTTTCTGATGTGCTGAAATAATTTGAACTACAGTGTAAATAAACTATAAATATATATCAGTGCTTCTAATTTGAAAGTTTGGTATAAACAGTTTTCTGTGTTCTGGTGAAGATAATTTTTTCTTGTCAATTGTTTTGTCATACGATGTTAGTTTCTGCTGGCCTGTTTTTTAATTGCTTAGTATAACATTGACATTATTTTGCTTCATAAAAATTTAAATCTTTAGGTTGAACAGTTTTGTTTACCACAGTATCTTGTATATTTTATGCACTGTCCTTGAATTCATTTGGAATTATATTATTTCAGTCATGATCTCAAAATATATATGATTGCACACTAGGAATTTTTAACAGTTAAGCAGTTGAGTTAAGCTATTAAAAGCTAAGGGTTCATTAAACAGTTTGCACTAATTTCTTTTTCAGAATAAAGGATTAAGTTACTATTAAGCTCACTCCAGTTATGTGTAACTATTCAGCAATTTTCTTCTTTTTCTCTTTTGGTTTTACAGACAATTTCCATTATATAATAATGACATCAGATGGCAGCAGCCAAACCCAAGCCCCACAGGACCGTACCTTGCTTATCCTATTCTATCTGCTCAACCACCTATCTCTACAGAGTATACCTATTACCAGTTTATGCCAGCACCATGTGCACAAGTCATGGGTTTCTATCATCCTTTTCCTGCACCCTACTCTGCACCCTTTCAAACAGCAAGTGCTGTAAGTACAGTTACAACAGAATGCGCTGATCGCTCAAACCAGCCAGGCCAGGTCTTTCCATTACCCAGACAGCGAAGCAAAAGCAGTAATAGGGGACCACCCGCTCAAAAGGTAAGCGTGTTATTTTTGAGCCCTAACAGAGCAAATAATAGAATCATGTGAGAACGTCTTTGCACAAAAAACGAACTACTTTCTTGTCCTGTACAATCTTGTTCAAGCTCATAGGACAAGTACCTATAACAGGGATGGGCAAACTTTTTGGCCCAAGGGCCACATTGGGATTCAAAATTGTGCGGAGGGCTGAGTAGGGAAAGCGGTGCCTTGCCAAACAGCCTGGCCACGCCCCCCAATCCGACGCCCTCTCACTTCCCGCCCCCTGACTGCCCCCCTCAGAACCTCTGACCCATCCAACCTCCCCCCAACTCCTTGTCCACTGATTGTCCCCTCTGCAGATCCCCCAACCCTAACTACCCCCCAGGACCTCACCCCGTACCTAAGCCCCCCATCCTTGTCCCCTGATCACCCCTTCTGGTGACCCCCACTCTAACTGCTCCCCCCCGACCCCTCATCTAAGCGCCCATGCTCTCTGTTCCCTTACTGCCCCTCCCGAAACCCACCCACACTAACCACCCCCCTCAGGGACCCCACCCCCTATCTAAACCCCTGCACTTTGTTCCCTGACCGCCCCCGCCCGAGACCCCCCACTCACCCTAACCACCACCCAAGCCGCCCCCGCCCTGTTCTTACCTTGGTCAGCTGGCCTGGCCTGGCCTGGGCAGCTAGGCCTGGCACCCCGGAACCACGGGGCCCCCGCGGCTCCACCAGGCATTTCCGCGTGGGAACTCGGGGCTTGTGGCTTCCCAAGCGGGAACTGGGGCCCGCAGCTCTGGGCGGGGTGAGTCGGGACCGCGGCTCGGCCAGAGCGCTGGGCTGGGAGCGCAGGGCCCCGCAGCTCCCCCCGGCTGGGCCCGGTGCGCTGGGCGCGGAGTGCAGGGGCCCGCGGCTCAGCCGGCACCGGGCTGGGAGCACGTGGCGCTGCTCCCCCAGGCTGGGCCTGGAGGACAGGACGTGCGGGCCCCCGCAGCTCAGCCCAGCACCCCAGGCGGGGAGTGTGGGCCCTGCAGCTCAGCCTGGTACTCTAGGCGGGAGCGCAGGGCCCTCACCGTGCTTGCCCGGCCCCTGGGCGGGGAGGAGGGGGCCACTGGCACCGTTCCCCCCCGCCGAGCACTTGCGGGCCGGATAAAAATGGCCAGCAGGCCACATGTGGCCCGCGGGCCATAGTTTGCCCACCCCTGACCTATAATAAGATTTTTCTCTATCCTTGGATTCATCTGAAGCAGTATAACTTTAGACAGTTATAAAGTATAAGAGTGATGCTTTAATTTTGCACAGTTAGTATTTCAAAAGACTTAACAAGATCATCCTGTTGTGACTGTTGTACTATAAAAATCTAGATAGAATATCTGAGGGGTGATGCTATTGGCTGTAGGAAGCTGGAAGACAGGTTGTTTGAAGGTTGTATATGGCCAACCGCTACTTCATTGGATGTTGTTGACTGCCACCTAGGATTTTTTTCTCTCTGGCTTTTGCATATTGCATAAGTAATTTTAAAACAGTAGGTTGGTGGTTTTCAACCTCTTTTCATTTGCGGACCCCTAAAAAACTTCAAGGGGTGGACCTCTTTGGAAATCTTAGACACTGTCTGCAGACTACAGATTGAAAACCACTGCAGTGGGTGATTTGTCTTGCCACATGCACTAGGCTGCTTACATCTAACAGCATTTCTGAGGGCTTTATTGAAACACATTTTAGGTACATATATGTCCAAAGAAGCACTAGTTATATTGAAGTAGAAGAAACCCATTAATATGTTGCATTTAGCTAAAAGATCCTTTGCTTGCGTACTCACTTTGCTTTTGTAGAAATACATTAATTGCATTAAACTGCAACAAAACTTCTCTTGCTCCCCAGTAGTTGTCTAGCATTAATTGCTTAGGTAATAGTCTCCAAAACTTGTTGGCTTACAGTATAATATAGTATTCGTAGTTCCTTAAACTAAGCTGCATGGAAGATACTGAAAACTTCTTCAAACTGATAGGTGCTAGAATGTGATACAAAATAGTAGCAACCTTGTGAACTACTGGAGAACACTACCTATAATCTCTTGTTTCAAACAGGTGATTTCTATAAAGAATCTATTGAACTTTATAAAAATTGTAATAGCACTAACCAATTTTAACTGTCGTATTGAAGTAATATTTCTCATGTATATATTTGACTAATCTTTTTTAAAACAGCAACTACAGTTACAGACACACATAAAAAGCAAAAGGATTCCAGTGAAAAGTGTAGCTATCCAAAAAGAGACCAGTGCATCAGGCCCTGAGAATAGATCAAAAATTGTGCTCTTGGTTGATGCATCTCAGCAAACAGGTAAGATGATGTCTTTTTTTTTGTGTCTGTCTAACTGGAACTGCAGCCATACCACCATGTTTTATGATCTGGTTAGATCATAAGTTAAGGAGGGTTGGACCTACAAGATGTCTAATGGAGAACTTCAAGAACCAAAGAAGTGCTGTAGAAAACATGTGGTTGACATTCTTTACTCTCTCAGAATTTAATTCATGCCACGTCCATAGGAATGCTGCTGGAGACACAGCAACAAATCCTAATTATTAAAGGCTCTTAACTCTCTTTGGGAAAGAAATATTGGGATGTACCACTAGTGTCCTGACTAACTTTGATTTGGAATCTTATCTTCCTACCTAATTTCTCTGGTAACTTTAAATTGTATGATATGATTTGCTTCCTGTCCTAAATTGTAGTTGTATTTTCTTTGAGCTGTTGTCACATTTCAGCCCCAAAATGATTGCCATCAGTGGCAGTTGTGATCCCAATAGAACAAATTATGATTATATGAAGACCTCAGAGGTAAGAGAGAGAACCTAAAACCTTTAGATGATTAAGGGCACTGGCTCTGCGGACTCTGAAGTTCCCACTCATGGAATCTCAATTTATAGACTGACAGGTGGCTTTTCTAGGACTAAGTTCTGCTGAGTTAAGTCAATATGGAGACTCCAGCTAGCTGTATTTATTAGCTGAAGCCTATGATGTTAACACTTGAAGTTGAAAAGACATTCTCAGGACTTGAGAAAAAGAAGTTTGCAATCACTATTTAGAAAAACTTCCTGAAGCTTGAAACTGCAGTTTTTGTTTTTTATGAACAGAAAATCTCTCCTCGTTTCTCACCTGCTCACTCAAACTTCTCCACTGTGTGCATTTAATTTGTTGTAAGGCTGCTAATGAATGGTAGGCTGCAGACACTGGTTTTATTTTAGTTTAAGGTAAGAATCATGTTTATAGAAATATTGGTAAATTTTTGGGTGGGGGTTGAGGAAAACCCTTGTAAACAATGTAATGGACTCTCCAAATAGTTAGAAAGGTAGGTAGTGTGTGTGTCCGACTTGTGGCAGGACTGATAATTAGGCTCCTGATTGTCAGAAATTTTTGAAATCTTGAATCTGTCAATTTCTATAGCACTTAGTGAGTCAGAAGGGCAGGTGTGATTTATCATCTTAACTTTAATGAATTATATGATTTAACCAGATAAAATTGAATATTGAAGGTTTAATGCCACTTGCTGCAGAGAAATAGTTCTAAACAAGAACTATTAGTTGCATGACAGTTAGGTTAAACTTTGGTAAGATTTGGAAGGCATCTGTTAAAACTGGAGTCTATTGTTTTATCTAATATTTCATATAGTCTTCCTTCCCAAGGCTGTTTTGAAGGGAAACAGTTAACATCAAGTTCAAAAAATTACCTGTCTTAGTAAGATTTTTGCAAAGGAAAATTTTTTATCTGGTTGCCTGGGGCCTACATGAAATGAACGGTAATCTGTGTGGTTTCTAATGGTTATCACACTTTCGTGCTAATTAGAACTCTTGTTGGCAATTGCTGCAGATACCCCCACTGGCCTAATGTTAAAGCATTTTGGGAGGCAGTGTGAAGAAATTGCATTTCTGGTGTCTTCACTCTATCTATTCTTTGATGCCACTGGAAGTTTGCCAGTCTGGAACTTTTCAGGAGTATTAAAATTCACTGGGTTGAGAGAAGGATAAATCTCTTCCAAGAGTGGTCTTCAAAACTTTTTTTCTTTTTTTAAAGACTAGATAGAGCAGTTCTAAAAACCACACAGTGCATTGGATTTGATACAGAAAAAAAAAATTATTGCAGGGTTTTCTTCATAAATTCAACTTTATGTATCTTCTGGAATGTTTTTCTTCAGTGTGGTTGCCTGTTCCACATTTGCATTTAAAGCAATAATTGCAAGAATCTTGCTGTATGAATATTTAGAGATCCAGAATGCAACTTGATGAGAATTTTGGCTTGACAACCTATGTGGTGTTACCTAACTCCCTTGTTTTGAGACTTTTGCTGCTGGCAACATAACCTGTTTGTTGGCAAATCCTACTGCCAAAAATAGGTTGCATCTTGATCAAGGGACCGGTTAGTACAACACAAGTAGATCTGTTAATACTTTGAAAACTGGATCTTGCTGCTTACTTCATCCAGCACTGTCTGTACATTTCTCTTTTTGCTAGTTTAAAACTATCAGGTGCTAAGATTTCTTTTCAGTAGCTTTTGTGTTTTCATCACAAATGTTAATATATCATTAGTAATATTTTCAGCTTTTCAATAGCTGCCACACAAATAGTTATACTTTCTTTCTTGCAGATTTTCCTTCAGAGATAGCTAATAAGTCACTTTCTGAGAGCTCTAATACAATGCTGTGGAAATCAAAAGGCAGGCGAAGACGTGCATCCCATCCTGCTGCAGAGTCCTCGAGTGAACAAGGGGCCAGTGAAGCTGATATTGACAGTGATAGTGGTTACTGCAGTCCTAAACATAGCAACAATCAGGCTGCTGCTCCCATGACTTCAAAAAGTACAGATTCTGGTGCAATGAATGTAGGTGAACATTTGTGAAGTGCCAAGACTGTTGTTGGATGCTACTATAATAAAAAATTGTAACTAAAATATTCGTTCTTCCTTTTCAGATTGTAGAACCATCAATAAATGCAGGTACAGCCTTTTTTTAACTTAATCTTGAAGCTGTCACATTTGCTGTGTCATATTATTTCTTTATTTACATGTTGCTTGGAATATTCCTGTGTTCTTCCTAAATCAGCATAGCCACTACCCCATGCTCCTTCAAATCTCTTCTCAAGACTCATCTGTACTGTCACACCCATGATCAATGATAATGAATAGGCAAGCGGCTTGATAATGATTCATTAATTGCACTTGTCTCTATCTAAACGGAAAAAAAGTTGAGGCTTTCAGATGATATTCTCAGCTAAGAATACATGCAGTCTTGTATTTCACGCTTGCTTCCTGTTTCCTTCCCCACTGTGTTCTGCCGTACTTCTTGTTGTATTTCGTTGCTATTTAGAACATAAGCTGCTTGAGTCAGTCACTCGTTTCTTGTATGTTCTGCAGGACAGAACAAGGAGGTTGTTATCCTGATCAGGAGTTTTGAACCCTACTGTAATAATAAAAAATAACTCTTGAGGAATTGTACTAAATTCAGCCCTGAAAACAGTAGGCAGAAAAGTCAATTGGATTGGCTCACTGTCCATAATATACAACTATTCTAATGAACCCCCTATTACATTAGATGTTAACCAAGATAATCAAACTTCACTATTGGCAGTTGAGTGCCTGTGGCTGAGTTCTGTTCTCAAAAGCAGTTGTTTTTACCAAATTGTAGAAATCATAAGTATGAAACTGAATTTTTTTCAGAGAAAAAACTGCTGCAAGACTCACATCACAATATCGGTGTGATCTTTTACTCTGAAGTGACAAATGTTTGGTGGTATATACAATCAAAGTAATACAACTTCTGCTATACTTACTGACTTTTCTTTCATATATTTTATTTTGAAACTTTTATTTCTTTCAGCTGCCATAAGTTGGACTAATGTAAATTCCCAGGCAACTCAGAAAAAACCTTGGATAGAAAACCCTCAGACATTTTCCAGAGGTGAAAGACCAGCTGAACAGAGAAACAGTTCACAGGTACCTTTAATGTTTTAAAATTAAAACACATTCATCTCTTGTAAATTGCATCTCTCAAATTATTAGGAATTAACATACAGTAAGCAGTGCATTTAAAAGGAAAATGGAAATGGAAAGCAAACTTTAGAATGCATAGAGTGATTAAATCAGGATATATTTATTGCCTTCATACTGTGGCTGCAAGTGCACATTTGGCAATATTCTGCCTATAATCTCCAGTTAAGGAGGGTCTGTTTATTCTGGGCATGTCAGCAGTGTGTGAAAGGGAGAGACATCTGGAAAGTCTACAATTAAATAACAAAATGATCCATACAATGATTTTCAGGTACTATATGGATAATTTAACAGATGCTTTAAATGATGAGTGGAAAAAGCTTCAATTTTAGTCTTTGAAAATTGATCAAAATATTTGGGATTTTTTAAAATTACTAAATTTGTTATGGCATTTACATTCTCTGTTCTCATTGTTGTCTGTCTGCAGCCATCATGATATATTACATTGGTGCCTTTTATATTGTCAGCATTTCCATTACATTTTCTTTATGCTGCTCTGGTATCTAAGTAGATTGTGTTAAACCAAAAATTGTTCTGTGCTAAAATTTGTGCAAGATCTTGACCTAGGATGAAATTCTTTTAAAATTTTACTTGGGAATGCAAATAGATATGTATTGGATAGGATTTTTTTGTGGAAACTGTATAAAAAGAGAATGTCCTTTTTGACCATTTTGCAAATTTTTTTTTAATTATTTATTTTTTTAAAATCTGAAACAAGCTGCTGTCTGTGCTAAAGCAGCAGTCTTGCATCAGGATGCAACAGCACAGACCTTCATGTGTGGCCTAAAATGGCTGCTCATTTACATTTAGACTACAATACATTTAGGTATTGGAAGCAAAGTATGTGTACACAAGAAGATACTTAGTCTTGTTTGGTGCACACTGGTAGGGTCACTATTTTCTCTCCTTTGTCAGCCAAAGTTTATGTCCTATATATTGCTAACACAACATTAGTATGTACTAAGCACATGATATAAATATTGTACATATGACGGTTAGGCAGTTATGCCAACTAAACTTTATTTTTCCCCACAATGCTGTTCACTGGTATATCCCATAATACTCTAGAATGGACAACTCAGCATTTAGCATAGGTGGATAGGAAAACTGTTGAACAAATACATTGATACTCTTTTGGTAGAAACTTGGAGGGGAGGGGTAACCTTTATGGACCAGTACCTGGAATTCTAGTTAGTATACAAAACAAAGATCAGGAAAGGTTCAAAACAACAAGTTAAGGAACTGGAACAGACTTGTGGGTTGAATCTTGGGTGGTGTGTAAAGTGCTTTCTAACTTGTAAGAAACTATTCTTCTAATACAAGTGGTCTTCAGGTATATCTTTGAAGTACACCTTATGCAGAAGATGAATAAGAGGTGAGATAAGAATTGCTTCCCAGAACAAGGACATAGAGATGTGTCCTTTTTTGTATTGTTTTTTCTTCAGATAGTAAGTTTGGCTAGGTCTGGTTATTTAGGCTGTCGAACGTTTTCATAACAAATCAAAAGTGTAATCAATCAATTAGCTATACAATGAATCAATACTTTAATCTTTGTGTATGTGAAAATTTGGACTATAGAAGTTGACTGCCTCATAATCTTCTAGGAATACAGCAGTTCTCAATTGTTATAATCTATTCTGGCAACTTGAGTCAGCTCAAGTTTTTCTGGCCAGAATTTTACATGGACTGGTGCTTTTGGATATTCTGCTGGAGGAGGAAGAGAACTGGCTTTCTTTTAATCCCACAGACATTTCACATCACTTTTATTTAATCCCACAAGTTCCAAATTAAGCTCGGGGAGCTGTAAAATACACCCTACTTTGCCACCCAAGATCATTGCAACTGAAGGAGAGTTGTTCCACCAAAAGGGCAGACTGAATTCGCATCCAGGTCCATTGGCAGTGAGAGCTCAGTCAGAAAACGGTCATGTATTTGGAATCTATGGCATGCTCCCTTTTTAGCCAGCCCCTCCCATGCCTGGCACTGTGCTGAACTTCAGCCTTTTATAAATGGAGTTTAAGGCATTTTTGTGCCATTGCAACCCAGCTTCCTGGTGCATTTCCCACCCCCCAGGGACCTCTGTTCACACATGCCCTTGTAAGCTTCCTGTGAACATAGCCCTTTCTTCACGTAGAGTGTCTTATGGGATTGGCTTGCAGGAAGGGTGGGAAGGGTCCAATAAAATAGGTTTCGTGAGTGTTTTGGTCTGTTTGCTCCAAGCATGGTCAGTTAAAGGGTGAGGATCCTCAGAATCTTCTCTAAATTCGGAGATATCACCAAGTGACCTCCTGTAGCTACCTCTTCGTAGTTCCCTCTGAAGGGGCCCTGTTAGTAAAATCTTCCTATGGTTTGGAGATCATGTGAGGAGCTGTTTTTGAGATGGCTACGATGCTCTAAATTTTAGAAAATGTGTATTGTATATGTTCGGCATGCCATTATCACACTTAGCATTTTCTTCCAGAAACTTTCTTATCTCTGCGCCTTAAATCTTCACCAACTTAAGGATAAAACTCTGACGTTAGTGGCAGATTTGCGTCTCCAGTGCCAAAGTTCACTGTGTCACCACTCTCGTTTTACTAGCTAATTAGGAACAGTGTTTAGCATTGCGTATATTTTAGATGTTACATCACAATGGCTTTTCAACTAAGTTTGTAGCTGCATCTGCAGTTTTAATATTCCTATGACAACTATTCAGCGGTAGAACCAGCCGTAGCATTTTGCAGTAAGCAAGGAAAACGGCATTATTATATGATAATACCTCTATGCCCAGCCTGAACAGCTATATTGGAGTGCACATGTCAGGAAAAATACATTCAGTTGGAGCATTTGGTTTCTATATTCAAACCTATTTTAGCAAGGAAAAGGTCTACAAAACAGGTGAAAACTGAGATTCTTCCGTACGATTCCTGGCCTCCAGTATCAGAGGAGCCCACAGAAGACCACAGCTGTGGTCTTTTAGATAAGGCCTGTCCTGTTCACTGGTATTCAAAAGGAGTGGAAGCTCAGATTATTTCATTCTCACATCATCTATTCTGTAATACCCAGGGTGAATATGAAGAGTTGAAAGTGGAACTTTTAAATGTCTTTGCTTCTGTTACCTTGTGTAACTAATTGCATATGTATGAGAATTGTATAATGGATGAATTATATCTCCTTGCAAATGCAAATATAGAATTTGAAAAGGCTTAGTTCAGTCCGTAAAAGCTGCTGTTGTAAAAAATGTATATTGCAGATATATATTATGTATGTAGGTGTTGCTGAAATTAATTCATTTGTAATCTTTATTTACTCGTGTTAACAGTTCAGCTGATGAATACTTTTAAAGGGATACTATCTAGTCATAGAACAATAACAGTTTCCATGAGTGCTTATACAAACAAATTAGTGGTTTTCATTCTTAAACTTTATCCTGTGATTTGCAAAAAGATCAGTCAATTTCACTTTCATGCATTAGTGGAATATTTCAGAGAAGAATGAAATGCAAAATATAAACAATCAGCCTTAGTGATTAAAAAATAAAAGTAGAATTTTAATACTCCAAAGAATTTTTAATCTATGGTCCCATCTGTAGTATATGCTTAGAATTATAAACTATGCCTTTCAATCAAATATGTTCATTTAAAAAAATATACACGCCCTATAGGTAATGTAGCTTATTTTGTAAAAATCAATTTTAACTTGTCTTTTTTTCTGTTAGTATAATTGAGTAGCTAGCATGAATGCATTGCAGCTCTATACCACTTTTAGTTCTAAAACACTAAGAAGTCTTTCCTTGTTTTGTAAGTCTGGTTTCAGATGCAGGGGGCAAAGCACATCTTCAGAAAGAAGGCAAAACCTGCAGAAGCGACACAAGACGCCTTTAACCACAAGCCAATCAAGCAGAGCAGAACAAAGTCCTGAACCCTTGTACTTTGAGGTATTTTTTTGTGTTCATATCACTGTTAGAATTTCAACACGACAAGATCTAATAAAACATGTTGAACTGGTGATAGGTGCCTTGTGACGTCTCTTCTTGCTGATAACTAATTCTAAAGTTCCACAACGTGATAAAATGCCCTAATTTCCCACAATACTATATGTATTGCCTCTGTAATTTAGATCTGCTATGTGTACTTTATATTAAACTCAGTTAAATTTTGAAACTACTGTAGTAGATTTCCAGTTTACTTTTTGCTACAATTTTTATAGAATGTAAAAGTTAACTAAATTCAGTGCTTTTCTCTAATATTGCAGGGATTTCTTTAACATAATATACTATGCAAAATATTTACAGTATTTTAAAAGCTGTTGCCAATATACCGTTAACTTAAGTACTTAATGTACAGATGGATACTTTATTTCACAAATTATTATAGTTTGATTAATATTTTTACCATTGGATACAAGTACTGGATACTTCACTTCCAGCCTTGGCCATTCAGATTAGTGCCTTCAGTCTTTTTGGTGTGTGATGGGTTTTTTACCCAAATTGTAGGCCAGCATTACTTTTAATCCTCAGTCCTTCATTTAGGATGAAGATGAATTTCCAGAGTTAAATAGTGACAGTGGAAGTGGCAAAGGTGGCAACATTCAGCAAAAATTTTCACCAAAAGTAGTAAGTAAAGACTTCTTTATTCTTTGTGTTTATTTTTAAGGTGAAGACAATTTCTGATTAGTGTTACTTGAATTTGCATTCCCAGTTTGCATGAATCTGTCTGGTCTATTGCAGTATTTACAAGGTTACAATGGTGGAATTTTTTTAAAAAGCATATACAACACAAACTACTATAGACAGTGTTATGGAAATACTTTTCAAATGGCTTTTAAACTAAAATAGCAATATCAGGGAAAAGAATATTGTCAGGAAGCCAAAATTTGGAATTTCCCACCACCCTCTGCTACTTAATAACCATGGAGGAACGATGTATGTATAGAGTACCTGATTATTTAAAAAACGAATTAGTGGGAGAAGAAAATAATCGGTAGCTTATGTAAAAAACAAAAGTTAATATTTTTTAAGTGGAAGTGTTAAAGCAAAAAATCATGAAAGAAATGAAGCTGGTGGAGTTTTTTCCCAGTTTTTTATAGTTAACTTTTTAAAATAACTATTCATTTAAAAAATAATTTAAAGTGCACATTCTAAAGTACCATCAGTGTTCAAGGATGGGGCATTTCCTCTGGTGCATAGTAGACTTTCTTTGTTTGGTTCAAGAGATGCAAATTTGCATCAATTTGGTGCAAAATAAAATAAAATAAATCCACAAAGATGCCGTTTTAAAATTTAATCAGCTATTGTTTGCATAGGGCCTGAGCAAACAATAAGTTTTGAGTTTAGTTACATAAGGAATTCAGCAAAAACTGTTAATCTAAAGAATCTGCTGTTGTCCTTCAGAGGATGGTTCTTCTATTTTATTGTTCCAATATTATGTTTATATCGACTTCTTTAGAGGTGTATATCAATACTCACTGACTTCATAAACCCAGTCAATACTTACCTTGTAAGCCATCAATTTTTGGCCATCTCAGCATCTAGTCTGTGTATGTTATATACATTGAATATTTTAATGGAACTCTCTCAACTGTGATCATGAACTAAAAATGTAATAGTAACAAATATTCTGAAGAGAAAATGAAATCAGTGGTGTTGACAACTACTCTCTGGGAATGGTTTTCCAACCAATTTTGCACCTACCTTATAGTAGCTCCATCTAGGTTGAATTTCCCTACTTTGTTTATGACATGTAACATGTCTCTTTCTCTATAAAAATTAAGTACTGCACAAAACTAATTTAGCTGTATCCTCATGCATACTGTGACTTGTTGTGTCACAGCTATGTTACTTGTTTGATAAGTAGTATCTGCTAAATGGACTAGTTCTCTACCTTTGCATAAATCTTTTCCTGCTGTCTCGGATAAGTAATTCCTTTTCTTTTGTAACAGCTTGTAATTATGTTTATTCTTTTTCTTCTGCAACCTTAGCTGGATGATTTACCTGAAAATTCTCCAATCAATATAGTCCAAACTCCAATTCCTATTACAACGTCTGTACCCAAACGTGCAAAAAGTCAAAAGAAGAAAGCTTTGGCAGCAGCACTTGCCACAGCTCAAGAATATTCAGAAATAAGTATGGAGCAGAAGAAACTCCAGGTCTGTTACATTTTCTAGTAGTAATTGCCAGGGGAGGAATAACCATCAGACAGTATTCCTTCATACACTATTATAGCAATAATGTCTGTTTAAAATAGATGCTGTCTTGTACTGATCATTGGTAAATAGACATAAAGGTGAACTGTGTCTTATGTTCATGTTACAGGAGGCTTTGTCAAAAGCAGCTGGGAAGAAGAGTAAAACTCCTGTGCAGCTAGATTTGGGAGATATGTTAGCAGCACTTGAGAAACAGCAACAAGCAATGAAAGCCCGTCAGCTCACCAATACTAGGCCCCTCTCATACACAGGTAATTCCATCTAACTTTAATATTCCATAGCTTCTCTTTTGCGAACATAAGATGAAAATCTGATCATTCAAAATCTAGTTAACTTTTTCTCCAACTTTTTCTGCACGATTATGAATAATTTAAATAAAAATTCAAAATATACTATTGTAAAACTAAAATTGCAATTTTTTAATCTACATGTCACAAAGAGTCCTGTGTCACCTTAAAGACTAACTAAAGTATTAGAGCATAGGCTTTCATGGGCTAATACCCACTTCGTCGGATGCATGCAGTGGAAGTATCCAGGGGCAGGTATAAATAGATAGGCAAGAACCAGGTTAAAGGTAACAGGGTGGGTCCAATGAGGCTGAACCAGCTGTTATCTCTAATCAGGGAGGGTGAGATATTCCTCTAGCAGCTGAACTGGAGGTGTGAACAGCGAGAGAAAAGAAACTGCTCTTGTAGTTAGCTAGCCATTCAAAATCTGTATTCAGTCCCAAATTGATTACGTCAAATTTGCAAATGAATTGCAACTCTGCAGTTTCTCTTTGCAGTCTGGTCTTAAAGTTTTTTTGCTGCAAAATGCTGATCTTTAAGTCTTTCATGGTGTGTGCAAGGAGATTGAAGTGTTTTCCTACAAGTTTTTGTATATTTCCATTCCTGATTTGATTTGATTTGTGTCCATTTATCCTTTCTCATAGGGACTGTCCAGTTTGACCAATGTACATAGCAGAGGGGCATTGCTGGCACATAATGGCATATATTACATTGGTAGATGTGCAGGTGAATGAACCAGTGATGGTATGGCTCATCTGGTTAGGTCCTGTGGTGGTATTGCTGGTGTAGATATGTGGGCAGAGTTGGCATCGAGGTTTGTTGCATGGATTGGTTCCTGAGTTAGAGGAGTTATGGCGCGGTGTGCTGTTGCTGGTGAGAATATGCTTGAGGTTGGCGGGTTGTCTGTGGGCCAGGACTGGCCTGCCTCCCAAGGCCTGTGAAAGAGAGGGATTGTTGTCCAGGATGGGTTGTAGATCACTGATGATGCGTTGGAGAGGTTTTAGCTGAGGACTGTAGGTGATGACCAGTGGTGTTCTGTTGTTTTTTTTCTTGGGCTTGTCTTGTAATGTAATTTGGGACTGAATAGAGATTTTGAATGGCTAGCTAACTACAAGAGCAGTTTCTCTTCTCTCGCTGTTCACACCCCCAGTTCAGCTGCTAGAGGAATATCTCACCCTCCTTGATTAGAGATAACAGCTGGTTCAGCCTCATTGGACCCACCCTGTTACCTTTAACCTGGTTCTTGCCTACCTATTTATAACTGCCCCTGGATACTTCCACTGCATGCATCCAACGAAGTGGGTATTAGCCCACGAAAGCCTATGCTCTAATACTTTAGTTAGTCTTTAAGGTGCCACAGGACTCTTTGTCACTTCTGCAATTCCAGACTAACACGGCTACCCCTCTGATTCTTTTAATCTGCATGTCTCTTAACAGAACATGACTTGTACCATGATAATTCTCAAAGATTCAATAGTAAGGTCTTATAATGAATGTGTGTTAGAAATTAAGGCACACACTCACAGGCCTGCTGATAGCAACTTTGGGCCCCCGGGCAGAACAGTGAATGGGCCCCTGCACGGACGTGATCCACCGTTGACATTTGAGTGGCACTGTACCTGCGCTAGTTGGGGCCCAGTGAGCTCCTCCAGCATGGCTAAGACTTCCACTTGCCCACCGGTAGGGTTGCCATCTGTCTAATCGCTCAAACCCAAAGATCCTTGCCCCCACTTCCCTGAGACCATGCCCCGTCCATGCTTTTTCTGAGGCCCTGTTCCCTCCTCCCTCCATCGCTTGCTCTCCCCCACCCTCACTTTCACCAGTCTGGGGCATGGGGCCAGGATGCGGGAGGAGTGCGGGGTGCAGGCTCTGGGAGGGAGTTTGGTTGGGAGTGTGGGGTTGGACTTTGGGAAGGAGATGGGATGTGGGATTCAGGCTCTGGGAACAAGTTTGGGGTGTGGGGTCAGATTCTGTGAGGGAGTTTGGGTGGGGGTGTGGGCTCTGCGAGGGGAGACACCCCCCGCCCCCCCTGGGGCCCCAGGGATGTGCCAGCCGCTTTGTGGAGCGTTACAGAGCGAGGTCAGGCAGGAAGCCTGCCTTAGTTCTGTTACACTGCGCCGGGGGCCCCTTGGGCTTTTTAAATCACACAGGCCCCGGGCAATTTCCCCCTTTGCCAGAACACTTATTAAAGTGCTATTGTATAAAGTACTATGAATCGTCTTTGGGAAATGAACAAAATGCACTTTTTGTATTCCCTAATTTGCAAGGAGTCTTCAACTCAGAAATACTGACCAGCAAGGTTCTATCTAACAAAGTGCTGGAAAGAACTTTAATGTAGGCTTCATTTTAAAATGCATTTCCCTTGGCCTGTTGCTATCCAGAAAAAATCTTATTTCTTTCAAATGTCAGTTAAATTCTACCTTCCTCCTTAATCTGTTATATTATTATAACTAACAGATGTATTTACAGATTACGTATTCATGTCTAGGAAAATGATATGATATTTACATGTCATTTGAGACACACCCCATCTTACTCTTAAATGTTCTGTGATGTATAGCCTTCTTTTTTTCCTGGAATGCGTAGTCAGTTTTTTTAAAACATGAGGCTAAATTCAAGAACTATGTAAATGTGAAAACATCAACATTTAGTGATGTAACTTTCCTGTCTCCTTCCTGTGAAAGGAAGGAGAATGTACTTTGTGAGAACTCGTTAGTGGAAATTTTGAAAGAGTGTGGGCTTTCTTTCAGTAGTATCTTTTAGTGAGACTATCTTTCTTGCCTATATTTAGTTGGTGGTGCTGCACCTTTTCATACTAAAGAATCTACCAACAGAAAGTCATTAACTAAAGGACAGCCATCTATGAGTTGTCTTAATCCTTTGGACTCGACTGCTCCAAAAGTAAAAAGAGGAAAAGAGAGAGAGATTTCCAAACTAAAACGCCCTACTGCACTTAAAAAGGTAAACCATGCAACTGTTTTGGGACTGTCTTGATCCAAGTTTCAAGATGAAGAAATAACAATGACTAACAATTCTCTTAACAATGTTTTAATTGTGGTCTAGTGGGATTGGGAATCATGAACTCCTGAACTGTGATACCCTGATCTTCAGGACAGCTGGGGGCCAACATGCCCCTAAAGGAATAGTTCTCTAGCAGTTCTTGCTGATTGCTGGAGTATAGCATGCTTCTGACATATCCCTAGATTAGACCCAGCACTCGGTTGTATGTCTGGTGAAGGGTGGGAAAAGAAACAGAAGCAAGTGATATATAGATGACTACCGACTGTCCAGGGAACACGACAAAGCCGATAATCTAGCCCATATTTTTCATTATTCATTACAGAACTGGCATCTGTTATTGATACTTTGATATTTTATCATTTACTGTATCAAAGATAAACGCTAGTAGCCATATAGTCTTTACACTTTGTATTGTGGTGCTTTTTGGTGCTTTTCAAAACAATTTCCAGAAGAAGCTATAAGATTCTGTTGCAATTTTACTGCATCCTTGCATCATGTGTGTTTACAAGAGTAGGGGGTGGGTAATGGTGACAAAGATGAACACTCTTTACCAAATAAAAGTTTTTTAAAGAGTGTTTGGAAAGTATTTTAAACAAAAGCTATGAAAAAACCCCTTCCTGCAGCGCTGTTACTCTAAAAATACTCTGATATTGTGTTTATGCTTTATTGCAACCTTTAAAATGAAGAATGCCATTTCTCATCCATCAAACAGATTTAAAATGTGTTGTTTACATTCACTTTCAGAAACAAAAAGGCTCTAAAACAATCTTGATAATTTTTTCCTATTTCTCTGAGGGAAGTTTTTCATCTCATAGCAATCTGTAATACTTACGGGTTTCTAATTGATTGAAAACTAGTACCTTGTTCCTAGATTATTTTAAAAGAGAGAGAAGAAAAGAAAGGACGCTTATCTGCAGATCACAGTCTTCTGGGATCTGATGAGCAGAAAGAGGTGCATGTAAGTTTGACTGATGACCAGTCTCAGGAGCTAACCTCTCAAGAAGGTAAGAGTCTTCTCTTACTTTAGGATTTTTTAAAATGATTGTTTAAAATTGAAGTGTCTATACATATTTTAAAATATTCTTGATTGCTTTTATTTTTAACATGTAATAAAGGCCATTACCATTAACTGATCATACAATATATAATAAGCTATTTCCCTTATGAAAGAACGGAAATTAGATGAGAGAGACCTATCTGAAGCCGTTTTGTCCATCCCTCAACTATTCAAGATTCTCATGTGCTTTGTCTAGTCCAGTTTTTTCAAATAAATCAGTCTTCCACTTTCCATTAAGACACTTTCTCTGTAATGTACCTTAATTTGCAAGTGTTTCTGATATTTGGCAATAACCTAAACTTACTCAATGTCACCCATTTACTCCTAGTTTTTCTTGAATTTCTGCTGTGTGGGACATTGGAATCAGTTCTTCTTTGATATTTGGAATTTTGTAAATGATTAAAACCACCCTTTTAGCCAAACTTTTAATCTTTATTTACAAATTGGTTCCACGAATAGTTAAATTTCTTGTTAGTTTTATAGTTCTCACAGTCCTAGGTAATTGAGTGTTGTAGTCTACTCGTTTGTTTTTTGTTAAATAATACCTCTCTCTCTGCTATCAAATTCCTAGGGAGTTAAAAAAGAAATTTCAAGGGCCAGCTCGTCAGCTCATGTAAATTTGCATAGCTCTATTTATTTGTGACCATAGATTTGCTATACCAATTTATACAAACTGAGACACTGCTGCCAAATGTATATTAGTAATATGTTGTGCTTTTTCTGAGCATTAGTCACTAGTTAAAAGCACCTGACACAGCTTTCAGAAGGCATGGAACTTGGGATAGAACTTGAAAAAGTGCAGCAGTCCAGTAAACATGTTTACCCGGACTAGTTGTGCCCATCAAATTTGTGCTGGAAGTCTTGTTAGAACAGGCTTTCTCATGATACTTCCAGTCCTCCTGCTTTTGGTAGGGCCAAAAAAAGCATAAAAACCCAGACTTTGCAAATCACATAGTAGTACTCCCTCTTCTGTCTAGAATCCGCAAATACGGAGGCATATGCAATATGGGGAAAAATGCAAGTTTAGTGTCAAATCATTTGAACTCATGCAAACTATTTGAACTTTTGCTAAGACTATGGTTAATTCTTGAACTGCAAAGGAACATCCAAGGCTATAAGCCACTGCCTCTTTGGTATGGAGATTTCCGACTCACATTGTGATACCGTGGTAATTGTAATGAGTGATACTCTAAAGATTTCTAGGACAGCAATTATGTATTTAATGTTAAAAGTAGGTAATGATTCTCTGGAGATCACTGTAAAGTAAAGCAGCAAAAAGACAGCATAATTTCAATGTCATACAAGTTTAATTTTTGGAAGAAATTGTTATCTTCAGGTAGCTCCTGTTTCACTCATATTCTCAAATACCTTTTTTTTAAAAAAAAAAAATAAAAAAAGCTCAGAAGTAATAATTGAATGCATATTCAAATATCATTAAAGTGGTTTACCTGACAGATATTGGGTGCCTGAAATTTGTAATGTATGTAAAAATCAGAGAATGGGACATATGAGTGGCATGTGATTCCCTATGTTTAACTGTACTGCTTTTTATATATAAATGCATTTCATACTCAAGACGTTTCAAAGCTTTTTTCATGTATTTCAGAACCGGGGCTAAGTATGCCTAGTGATACTTCACTCTCTCCAGCAAGTCAGAACTCTCCATATTGTATGACTCCAGTGTCACAAGGCTCGCCTGCCAGTTCAGGAATAGGTAGTCCAATGGCATCTTCAACAATCACTAAAATTCACAGCAAGAGATTCAGAGAGTAAGAGCTTTGAATTACTCAACTTGATTTCTAAAGGTGTATTCTAGTCAAATGTATTTTCTAACTGTGTTTGAATTTATTGGACTCCTATAAGTTGTCTGTGAATGTAAGTTAGCCTATCCCCCGGGTAAAAAAAGTACTACTCCCTGGCACTTCGCACCCTCTGTTTCTTACTTGCTTGTCATGGGACAGGTTATAATGTTCCTGAGGGATTTTCTTCAGCTAGGAAGCTGCTTTTAAGAAATGGAGTAGGATGAAAAGTCATTTCAAAGGAAGGGCATCTTTGAGTTTGGGGAGCTGGAAACTCTGCTACAAACCACCCCTAGTACAGTGGAATTATCACTAACCAGTGCTCGAAAGCATCCCTTATTGATTATCAAATTTGATCAAGGAATAGTGAATTGTAAATTATAAGTGTATGAGCTATTCTCTTAAGTTGTGGGCTCTGGGTTGGAGGGATGTATACTGACAATGTATTTCACTGTAGTTTCATGTTAAACGCTTTAAGAATATCCTTACATTGTTTTAGGTACAGTTCTTTAACTTCTAAATAAATTTATTTAGTGTACTTGGAACAAGTAAGAAAAAAATTATTTCTGTCAAAAATCATTGAAAGGCACACAGCAATGAGATACACTGCTGACTTTGCTATATGCTAAAATGTGGTGGTTTCTGAATTGACAGGTATTGTAATCAAGTTCTAAGTAAAGAAATAGATGAGTGTGTGACTTTGCTATTGCAAGAGCTTGTCAGCTTTCAGGAACGCATTTACCAGAAGGATCCCATGAGAGCTAAATCAAGGAGAAGGCTTGTTATGGGTTTGCGTGAGGTTACTAAGCATATGAAGTTAAACAAGATAAAATGTGTGATCATTTCTCCGAACTGTGAAAAAATCCAGTCAAAAGGTACAAGTGCTTTAATAAGAAATATTTGTGTATAAATGCTATGTGTATATTACATTTTCCCCAGCACTACCAGTGATGCTAACCTTGTTAATCCATGATGTTGACTTCTCAGTCATTTTAAGCATCTTCCATACTGTCCCATAAGCATGATCGGTCGTCTTTCAATTCTGTTGTAAAGCTGCCACACTCTGCTTTGGGCCCATTTCTTTAACTACAGGAAGTAGTGGGGCAGGAATTGTGCCTTCCGGAATGTGGGACTAGGAACTGTGACTAGTATATTTCAGACCTTATGGGAATGAAAATGATAACTTCCTGAGATATGTAATAGAAGGAAAAGGTGTATTAAGAAACAGAGAGTCCAGTACTTTAGTACTCCTGGTGTTTAACACAGACCATTAGAGGGTTCAGAGCATTGTTAGATTAACTGATCATATTCAGTAAATATCTGCTTGTTTTATTCAAGTACAATCAAGTCTAACTTACTGCCTGTGCACTGCGTTCAAGGCCTTACTGCCTTCTGGCAGTACATGGTTTAGTCTAAATATCTGGTGGCTAACTATGTGTACTAAAGTTTTAGCTGATGGGCCCTGACAAACTGTGGAATACTGGATTGAACCAAAGTGCACTATTAAAGATGACTGTCCTAGGCGTTAGCTTTGTGTTATTTTTTCTCCTAAGGTGGATTGGATGAAGCTCTGTATAATGTAATAGCCATGGCACGAGAGCAAGAGATTCCTTTTGTCTTCGCCCTTGGACGTAAAGCTCTTGGTCGTTGTGTGAACAAATTAGTTCCTGTTAGTGTGGTGGGAATCTTCAGCTATTCAGGTGCTGAGGTAAGCAATTCCATTTCTGAATAGATGGCTGAAATAGTTAATGCTCTTTCAATTTTTTTCTCATGTAATACATGTTTACAAACTTTGTTCACTGCCCTTGGGCTGACAAGCTAACTTGCATGCATGCATGCATACATACATACATACATACATAGAGTGTGTTGGCTGGCATTAGATGTGAATTTTATCTTGGCCTATTTATTCTAAAGTTGCTTATCTCTTTAAATTTGACATGCTGCCTTGTTAGTTCTGTGATGTCAGATTTGTCACCCCTTCTTCCTCTAAATCTTTGGAACATGCTGGCAGACTTCTTTTGAAGTGCCAGCTGAAATGATCCGGATTGTGTAGGGCCGTAGGTCATGCCAGCATCTTGAAGTAAGGCAACTGTTGGCCTGTTACAAAGAATGGGAGGTCTTGGAAGGCCTCAAAGGAGCACTAGTATCAAGAGCATTTACCAGCTGCCTTAAATCCCCATACTTCATCAAAGGTGTATGCTTCTGCTTCATTGGCTCAACACACCTTGGGAGGGTTGTGGGTTGCCATCATATTAGATGTGAGCTCTGCATGTATCATATCATCCTGGCCTGTGACCAGAGGCCATGTGGTGCGAGTGAGATGGCACACAAGGTCATGTGTCTGCCCTATCCGCACCCCCCTCCCCCTGACCCCCATTTACCTGGTTGGCTTGTACTGAGCCTGCTCACATGAACTGAACATGCTGAGTAACATCTGCTGAAGCTGCTGTCCTCACTCTGCCTTTATTTAGGCCCCCGCACTATCGGCAGGTATGGATCGTCTCTGCCTGTGACATAACCACTCCAATCCTGCAGGTACAGCTCATCTACTGCCTCCACTAAAACTAGGGAAGTGAGCTTTTCCTCCATCTGCTGGGAAAAACAATGAGGGGGAAAAAAGCCATTTTTTAAAAAAGAAACGGAAAAGAACTGTATCTCATGTTGTAAACACATTTATTCTCTAAAAAATTAAAAGGGCACTCGCCCAAAATGAAAAGTTTGCAGTTCTAAGGGAAATATAATCAAATCCTCATTTGAACTAATTAGGCCTACTATTCTTTTTTGTCTGCTCTCAGATATGATCAGTTTCCACAACCCACAGATTCTTTTTTATTTGTTCCAGCTTCATGCCTATGAAGTTTTAACCAAAGCAGTCTAAGTGTGCCAAAAACACACTCAGTTGATAACTAGGTTGCCTGGAGAGGCATGTGAGAGTCTTCTAAAAATTGACAAGTCTGAATATCTGTTCTAATATCTGTGACTTTATTTACTTGGTGTATGCAACAAACTGTGACAAACAGACAGAGATTTGGAGTATCAGTGTGATTGTTCCATTTTAAAGATAATGGGAAAAACTCAGGATTAATCATAGAATTCTAAGACTGGAAGGGACCTCGAGAAGTCGTCTAGTCCAGTTCTCTGCACTCATGGCAGGACTAAGTATTATCATTCAAGACCATTCCTGACAGGTGTTTGTCTAACCGGCTCTTAAAAATCTCCAATGATGGAAATTCCACAACTTCCCTAGGCAAATTTTATTCTAGTGCTTAACCATCCTAACAAGAAGTTTTTCCTAATATCCAACCTAAACCTCCCTTGCTGCAATTTAAACCCATTGCTTCTTGTCCTATCCTCAGAGGTTAAGAAAAAAGATTCTTCTCCCTTCTATTTGTAGCAATCTTTTATGTTCTTGAAAGCTGTTATGTCCCCCCGGTCTTCTCTTCTCCAGACTAAAAAACCCAGTTTTTTCATTCTTCCCTCATAGATCATGTTTTCTAGATATTTAATCAATTTTGTTGCTCTTCTTTGGGCTTTCCAATTTGTCCACATCTTTCCTGAAACGTGGGACCCAGAACTGGACACAGTACTCGAAGCCTAATCAGCACAGAATAGAGTGGAAGAATTACTTCTTGCATCTTGCTTACAACACTCCTGCTAATACATCCCAGAATGATGTTCACTTCTGCAATAGTGTTACGCTATTGACTCATATTTAGCTTGTGGTCCACTACGACCCCCAGATCCCTTTCCACTGTATTCCTTCCTAGGCAGCCATTTCCCATTTTGTATGTGGGCAATGGATTGTTCCTTCCTAAGTGGAGTACTTTGCATTTGTCGTTATTGAATTTCATCCTTTTTATTTCAGTCCATTGCTAATACAGACCATTTTTAATTGTAATTCTATCCTCCAAAGCACTTGCAAACCCCTCCCACCTTGGTAATTGTCCACAAAACTTTATAAGTGTACTCTCTATACCATTATCTAAATCATTGATGAAGATACTGAATAGAACTGGACCCAGAACTGATCCCTGCAGGATCCTACTTGTAATGCCCTTTAACAATCACTATGCATCACTGATGATTACTCTCTGGGAACAGTTATCCAACCAGTTTTGCACTCACCTTATAGTAGTTCCGTCTATAGTTGAATTAGCATACTTTTTGTTAGCTTGAATTGTTTGTTGTCTATCAGGGTCATGGGTTGAACTCAGAACATAGAAACCTGGTAATGGAAATGTCTCAGCTCTTTTGATTAACTTTTTAGTTTTGTCCTGGGTTTCCTGGTCTAGATTAAATAAACAAGGTCAGATATCTGAGTCTGTGTCAGTTTTTCAGCTTGCAGTTTGACCATATCACACTGACATTTAATTTCCTTTTGTAACCTTTAGTATACCTCACTAGTAGTTCCTTGTTATATAAACCATTGCCTACTATTTGATCAAAAGTCCTCCTCACCCCCATTCTTAGTGTGAGTTTCACCAAACTTAAAGTAGTTGGATGCAAATGTAGAGACACAGTCTTCCTGTGAGACCCACTAAATGTTGTCGGGAAGCCTGGGTATATGTATCCCTTTTCAGTTAACCAACCCATACGATGGCTGATGGTCACAGAAGAATTTTAAACTTCCACAATGTGTGTAGGACTATATGAAGTGTTGCTACTTTCTAAACAAGGATTAAATAGTGCACTGAACACCCATGTACTTCAAAGGCAGTCATCCTGAACCTTTCCTATCATTTCATTTTCTGAGCAAACAGGAAAGCCTATATGCATTCTTGGATGGCATCTTCAGCAATTTGGGCACAGAATTCAAGTGTTCTTTTTTCAGATGTAGGAACACAATCTTCCCATATGGATGCAAGCATCCATTTTTGGGTCATTTGGTAATCACTAAAAAATCACTAAAACCTCATCACCCATTTACAGGATTTATTAGCAGCTTTCACATTAACAACTGCTTAGATTTCCAGAAAGCCTTTCACAAGGTCCCTCACCAAAGGCTCTTACGTAAATGAAGTTGCCACGGGATAAGAGGGAAGATCCTTTCATGGATTGAGAACTGGTTAAAAGACAGGGAACAAAGGGTAGGGATACATGGTAAATTTTCAGAATGGAGAGGGGTAACTAGTGGTGTTCCCCAAGGGTCAGTCCTAGGACCAGTCCTATTCAACTTATTCATAAATGATTTGGAGGAAGGGGTAAACAGTGAGGTGGCAAAGTTTGCAGATGATACTAAACCGCTCAAGATAGTTAAGACCCAAGCAGACTGTGAAGAACTTCAGAAAGATCTCATGAAACTAAATGACTGGTTAACAAAATGGCAAATTAAATTTCATGTGGATAAATGTAAAGTAATGCACATTGGGAAAAATAAGCCCAACTATATAAGCTAAACTAGCCCAACTATGGGGGCTAGTTTAGCTACAACTAATCAGGAAAAAGATCTTGGAGTCATTGTGGATAGTTCCCTGAAGACGTCCATGCAGTGTGCAGCGGCAGTCAAAAAAGCAAACAGGATATTAGGAATCCTTAAAAAAAGGGATAGAGAATAAGATGGAGAATATCTTATTGCCCTTTATACAAATCCATGGTGGGCCCACATCTTGAATACTGTGTACAGATGTGGTCTCCTCATCTCAAAAAGAATATATTGGCATTAGAAAAGGTTCAGAGAAGGGCAACTAAAATGATTAGGGGTTTGGAACGGGTCCCATATGAGGAGAGATTAAAGAGGCTAGGACTTTTTAGCTTGGAAAAGAGGAGACTAAGGGGAGATATGATAGAAGTATATAAAATTATGAGTGGCATGGAGAAAGTGAATAAGGAAAAGTTATTTACTTGTTCCCATAATAGAAGAACTAGGGGCCACCCAATGGAATTAGTGGGCAGCAGGCTTAAAACAAATAAAAGGAAATTCTTCTTCACACAGCGCACAGTCAACCTGTGGCACTCCTTGCCTGAGGACGCTGTGAAGGCTAGGACTATAACAGGGTTTAAAAGAGAACTAGATAAATTCATGGAGGTTAAGCCATTCTATTAATGGCTATTGGCCAGGATGGGTAAGGAATGGTGTCCCTAGCCTCTGTTTGTCAGAGGAGAGTGATGGATGGCTGGAGAGAGATCACTTGGTCATTACCTGTTAGGTTCACTCACTCCAGGGCACCAGGAATTTGTCACTGTCGGTAAACAGGATACTGGGCTAGATGGACCTTTGGTCTGACCCAGTACGGCCTTTCTTATGTTCTTAACAGTTAGAATGATAAACAGACACTTACTGAATTTAGCACCTGGTAGATTGAAAAATAAGATGAGTTGTCCCACTCCTTATAGAACTATATGTAATCAGATGACCTCCTCGTCCTCCTCCCTGCCACCTGCTGGAAGTTCCTAGGAAGCCAGTCTCCTCTAACAGGTCATAGTACCATCCACAGAGCTGGTGCAGGAACTGGAAGTGCTGCTGCACCACCTGGCTCAAAGTGGTTTCCATCCTATACAGGGTTGACAGTTTGGTTCAGTGGCTCCTCAGCATCCCCACTATAAAAATCATTCCTGCACCCCTGCCAGTGACAGTAGATTTCTAGTCTACTTTCCTTCCTTATCCCCAAAATCCCACTGGTTGTGTATTCTCTGCATAGAATGGAGGGTGCAGCATGGGGGAATGGAACATATCCCTGACGAAAACTGTAGGATTACTGATGGCTCTTGAGGCCTGGAATTTTTGAGAGGCATCTCATTGATTGCACTGTGAATGCTGGCATCAAGGAGTTAAAGATGCTGAGGTGACAGCACTTTTGTCCTCACAGTAATAGAAATGGTAGCACTTATGGGTGTTAACCTCTTTCCCTCTCCTGATTTCAAGTGAAGTATAAAGGATTCTTAGTTTGTTGTCAACTTTATGTGTACCTGTTACTATTATGTGTAACATGACCAGTTTGTGTTGAGCATGTTTATTTAATTTTACCTTGTGACTCTGAAATTGAACATGGAATTATTTCTGCGTAACTGAACTTGTTTCAGGTATTGTAGCATGTACTATAACTTAAACCACTTAACAATTAAATAGTTAAATTATTTTTCTCAAGATGTAAAGTTTTTAATAAAACAAATATTGATGGGGTGGAAACAAAATTACTAGCAATGAGTATGCTAAAACAGCTAGCCACAGACAGTATTGAATTTTAGATCATGTTGCATCCTTTGTTACCTGCTAAGGAAGGAAGTGCCCATTAAATACTTAAATTGTCATTCATCTTCTTCTCTAACATATATTTGGAAAGAGATTCAATATCAAGTGCAGGCCAGTAATGGAAAACTTCATTAAATATTCATTTTACTGTCTCCAAACGTTTATGGTAGTTTCTTTGGTGCAAAAGTGAGACTGCCGTTCTAATCAGAGGTTTCCTTGAACATGTGATTCCATCTTTTGCTAAGCCTGGGTTGTAAGATGTTGTGACATCCCACTGAAAAAGGCAATAGACTTGATACTGGAAATAATCCATATCTAAATGTGCCATAATATAATAGGCTCAAACCTATTAATCATTGCACAAAATAAAACCTAATTAGATCTGTTCCATTGTGAAGCAGACTAATAGTGAGGCTAAAGAGGCTTAAGATGACCAAAATTAGTAACTAGTGTTCTTTTAAAAAGGAAAATTCTGCAAGACTGAGTTTTATCATTTTGGGATTTTAGGCTGAACTCTTCCTGTGAGTCTGCAAACAATTCAGGAAGGCAGGGTTCTTTCCCTCCTACCTATGCTTCATTAGAAATAACCCTAGCAAAAACTTGAGCTGTGTAAATGCGGAGGCAGCATCCTTAAAATGAAACATAGACAATGAGTGATTATTGCCCCCAAAAGGGCACACTTTTTTTTTTTGACTAGACAGGCTTTAGGGTTGCATGTACAGGACCTGTTAATATAAGTGAAAATGTGTCAAGTGAAAATGTTCACGAAGAAACTAACAATCTGATAATGTCTTCATATTTAGTGCCTGTTTAATAAGTTGGTCTCACTGACTGAGGAGGCCAGAAAGGCATACAGAGATATGGTTGCATCAATGGAGCAGGAACAGGCAGAAGAGGCCTTAAAGAATGTTAAGAAGACACCGCATCACATGGGTCATTCTCGTAATCCCTCTGCGGCAAGTGCTATTTCATTCTGTAGTGTTATTTCAGAGCCCATATCTGAAGTGAATGAGAGAGAATATGGTAAGTATTAAAAATTATATTTATATTGCATAACAAAGTGGAAATAGCTATAAATATTAAACTATAAGTAGAAAAAAATTCTCCCAGTACTTCCCAGTCTAGAATATATTCTGCACTTTTAGAAATAGTGGTCCAAAATTGGTTAGGCTCTTGGGGTGAGACTGAGTAGTCTTCTGGGGAAGTTCTTTTAGAACTGACCACGTAAAAATAATAGCATTGACCCTAATTTTCAGATGTGTTCCAAATACTTTGTTGACGGAAAGCAACTCTAAAGCCAACCACCGGAGGATCACTTCAGTTGTAGAGGGATTCTCTGTGGTATTGAGCTGGTATATGAAGGCCAGCGGTGAGATCTGAACAGGGGGTTGTGTGTATAGGGCAGAATGAAGCGGGGGGATGACTGGGTATGCGAGGAAATAGGTAGACAGGAGCTAAATTATTTAGGTCTTTGAAGACTAGAGAAGTTCTTTTAAATTTGAAGTTGAAGGGAAACCAGTGAAGGGTTTTGAAGAGTTGTCGTGGTTTGAGCAACCTACGAGATTGATTTGTGCATCGACTCTTAAGCACACACAGTGTAACATCTGGAATAGTACCAGTTGAGAATGAAATACTTGTCTAACCTAGGTCAAGTTGTTAATAGAATTGCTGATGTTTTTTCCTCTGAGTACCCCCTTTATTCAAAATAATGCCTTCATTACTTGGAGCGTGTGTTTTTTAAAATTTATTTTATGATCTACCTTAAATTGCTTTTTTTAAAATATTTTTAGATTGCTATTCATTTTATGATCTACCTTAAGTTGCTTTTTTAACTTCTTGTTCAGAATTCAACAGTTACTAACAAACACCAGCAGGATGATGATTAATATTATTTTGGCAAATTAACATGGGATTCTGGCACTGACAGTAAAACCCCACGGCATGGTCTCCCCACATACCATCAGCCAGGCCATTTCTGACTGAGTGTAGTGCTGAAGCAAGCACATCAACACCTTTTTGATTTCAGAATAAAATGTGTTTGAGAATCTCTCTAAGCATGAAACAGTTTACTTCACAGCTTGTTCTGCTCTTGATTATTTTTCAAACTGTTGTTCATTGTGTGATCATGTTTGGACAAGAATAGTGTTACATTCATGTCTCCCTTTTATGCTTGAACAGGATCTTAGGTTGTGTTGTTTTTTTTTCAATTGTGTAAATGTTTTAAAAACTCTCGAAGCGGTCAGTTTTTGTTGAGCTTGTGGTGTCTTGATTTGCAGAAACAAACTGGAGAAAAATGGTGGAAACATCTGATGGGTTAGAAACCTGTGAAAATGAGAGAGAGTCCTCATTTAAGACCACTGCATCAGAAAAATCTAGTAGTGTTCAAATTGAGAAAGCCACTGTTAATAAACAGCCACTTACAGCTACAACAGGAACTACCTCAACTGCAAGTCATGGAAAATCCTTGCCAAGTGACAAAGAGGAGGTGAAGCCAGATGACAATTTGGAGTGGGCCTCACAGCAGAGTACAGAGACAGAATCTTTGGATGGCAGCTGTCGTGATTTTTTGAATTCCTCTATAACCAGTACCACCAGTACTCTTGTACCAGGAATGCTTGAAGAAGAGGAGGAGGAGGAGGATGAAGATGATGAGGATTACACCCATGAACCTATATCGGTAGAGGTTCAACTTAATAGCAGAATTGAATCTTGGGTCTCAGAGACCCAAAGAACTATGGAAACCCTTCAACTTGGGAAGACCCTTAGTGGTGCAGAGGGAGACAATGCAGAACAAAGTGAAGAGGAAGAGAGAGAAACTTCAGAGCAGGTAGATCCAGTAATTGATAGTGAGGAATGGATAACTGATAAGCACGCAAGTAATGCCCAACATAAACCCACGATCAGCAATTCTCTGAATAAAGAACACACAGATTCCAATTAGATGTTGTAAAAATAAGCACCAACTCAGGAACTCTTTAAAATTATAATTAACTGTTGTAAGGGTTGCAGCCATTACTTTGTATGCTTCATCTCAACATTTTGCACTGTTTAACATTTAATATATGTATTTAATTCACAACAAATATTTGTAGCTGTCTTTTGTTAATTGTTTCATTAAAACCTATAGTTTAGCTTTTAATCAGTATCTGTATATTTCCCAGAATTGAAACCATCTATGTAAAAATTTCAGTTACTAATAGATATTTTCTTGAGCTTCTTTTGTAAACGGAGAAACTATTTATAAATGGCCAATTGTAAGCAAAAATTTTCTTAAATTTCACTGTTTATCTTTTTTTCAGCATATGAGCTGATCTACGTTTTAAGACTTGCAACAGTTACCAACATTTTGCATTGCTGTTACCCCAATCATTTTAACCTGATTGGCCACAGGTTTCTAATTATACCAGGAAATAATAAAAAAAAATTGGCTTCTCAATAAAGAAAAGCCAGAATAATCTAAAAACATTTTTCTTGCAGTCAAAAGGAAGATTTGATTATTGAGAAATGTATGAATGATTCTTATGCTAGGACAGATTCAGCTTTTTAGTTGGGTCAATGAGGGTATATGGCTAAAGCTGCTGACTGTAATGAGATGGTTACAGTATGCTAGAATAATTTCAACCCAAAACCACAATAGCAAAATAATTGTAGTTAATGTATGTGTTTGCTTTTTTCCCAGTGAAATACTTTTTTTAAAAAAATCACGTTTGCGGAGTCACAGTAAGGGAACCATTAACCATGACCACCATCCATGTTGTTCTTAGTAACTGACTGCTTCCTTATTCTTTCACTTACCTCAGGAATGCTGATATGCATAATTTTATTTACATTAAATAAAACAGGCAAAAGTGATCTGAATATTTAACAGTAAGTGTGATTGATATAATAGCTAAGTGTATTGTTGTGTTCACTTGCATGCTTTGATTCTGGCCACTTTTATATTGAATTCAGGATCAATTTTAGGATTAATTCTCACTGAGAATGTGAACTCTTGTTCCTCACCTGTAGCAGCCTAGTAGTTGATTTCTAGAGTAGTAAAGTAGTTGTTCTGAGAAGGCAGGAAAGTGCCTTGGAGTTCTGAGAGGTGTCAGTGGTTTGTTTTTTTTAAAAAAAAAAAAAAAAAAGCCAGAAATGAATAAGCTGCCATAGATTTATCCATATTTGTTCCTAGTACTGAAATTAAATCCATTATCTGGTGGTGCATTTATTTCAGATTGGGGATGGACTATATGTCTAATCCTTGCACACCAAGAGTCTGACTTTTCTAACTTTGTCTAGTACTGGCAATAAATGTACTGAAGCCATCAGCACCAAGGACTTGACTGCAAGAGTAGCAGAAGAACCATTTTCATGATTAACAGTTTTTCATGACAAACACAGATTTATTTTAATTCTACTTCATTGTTCTAGACCACTTCCATTTAAAAGGTAACTTTCAGTAACACAAAATGGACATTTTAGTTGCACACCTAGTTTACTTAACAACTTGGGACCAGCACTTTTTCAGTATTTGTAATACCAGTATTTCATATTGCACTGGGAAAATCAGACTCCGGGTTTAGGAAATATGTAGTCCTGTCTTTCAGATGGAAATGAGCATTGTCGAAAAAAAGAGTTTGAGTATTATGTAAATAACACTTTAGTATCTGTAAACATAGCAAATGCTATGCAGGACATTGTTGAAAAAAGCTGCTAACTGTCCTGTCGTGGTGTTAGTCCCTTGATATAATCTTCCTAGATATTAGCAACAGACATTCTATAGGAATACAAACGGTAAAGAATGATGCCTCCGAAATATTAACCCCAATTGTTTGTACTGCAATTTTTATTGTGCATACATTTTGAAAGGTTTAGTTGATTTAGGAAATGATAGGGGTTTGAACTCCTGACAGAGGATCGATGTTTGCCTTTGGATGTGTAAGCACAGGTTCCGTGAACAACTAAGATTGTGTGCACACTAAGGATAGAATTTGACTTAGTTTTTCCAGAAATGGAAAGTGGAATTACTAAAAACTATAATCATCTGTACATTTCCTTTTCCTTATTCCATGCCAGTGATTCAAATAACTCTTGATCTTGAGGTAGTAGTATTACAAAGGTTTCTTTTTTGTCTTTTTTGAATGTTGATAATCATTTTAAGATTTGACATATTTATATCAAACAGGAAATCTACTTGTAATTTTCAATCCACTGTTGAATTGTAATTTTGCTACAGATTTCATAAGTATATTGTGAGTTCATTAAAGATGATACAGCTCATCTAGGTTTTTCTCTATTTGCTGGCAAACAAGGAGAATCTTTGAAAATATGATCACCTCTAGAGAGGCAAAACAAAACTGAGTAAAGGAAACCATTCATTTAGAACATTTCCTTTTGATAAGATGAGAATGAGATATAATTGCGAATGGAATGACTGTGTCTGGGAAGAGATCCATTTGCATCTAAAATTAGGGAAGTTCCTTGCAATGTGCAGCACTTAAGAGGTATAATCTTGATCGTGTGGTAATCTTGTTTCTATCAGCAACAGAAATAAGAGTATAACCTTTCCGATAGGTTATTTTATAGTGCCATGATGAATTTTTTAAGATAGCTGGATTTCTATTTCACTATAAAAAGTATACAATTTATTATACAGGTTGTTACACTCCAAAAAACAGATGTTTCTGGAGTTATATGAATATAGATATGTGTTTTCTGTTGTGAGGATTATTCAAAAAACAAAAATCCATTTTTTTCTTTCAAAGACTATTGGATTATTTAGATTTCATCCATCTGGCAAAACATGAAGAATAATGTGTGGTGGGGCATCTTTACAATGAATTGATAGGGGTGACTATGCATCAAAATTATTTTATATAATACTTCTAGTATTTGTGTAAAAATAAGTTTAGGAGGAAAAAAGCTGGAGAATGTAGTCCTTCATCAGAGCAAATAATAATTTTTTTTTTTTGTCTGAATAAGGATGAAAACCCTGGTCCTGCAAAAACATACTTACATACTTGACTTTGGGAACATGAGTAGTTTCACTGATCTCAGCGGACCTATTGGTACGCTTAATTTAGACACTTGTGTAAGTGTTTGCAGGATTGGAACCAAACAATAACTGCAGGATTTTTCCCTTATTTTTAAAATTACAAAACTACAGAAAATATTCTTCAATAATGCACTTGTATGATTTCTTAACATAAAGGTGGGCGATGTCTAATGCTTGTGTGGGTGAGGATTTTCACGTGATTCAATCCAGTTCTTTAACATAAAGTTTAAATTTTAATAACATTACTTTAAATACGAATGCAAAAAAGTTTTATTGTTTGAAAAGCTACTGTTTGCTAAAACTGTTATTAAGTATTCTCTGTGAAGTTGTGCCAACTAATCAAAATATTCAGTTATTTTAATGTTCATATTTTAATCATTAAAATTCAATGTGAACATTTGTTTACAAAAACAAAAACCAGCAGAAGAAAGCCATAGATGCTGCCTACATGGGTTTTTTAGCCATCCCTTCCACACACAATGAAATGTAAGACTGTCTAACTTGAAATTTATACTGAATGATAACACTGAAATTAGCAACACAGTTGGCACAGCCCACCTTCTAAATGTTCATAAATGGTTCATATATTTTTAAATAGATTCTAATAAGATAAACTGTTAATCTTTAATGTCTTAACATTTGTAGCAACACCTAGGTTAAACAGTAAACAATTATTATGAAATAAAAGATGAAGGGTTTTTTTCTTTTTTGCTGTATGAAGGATAATTGTTCTATCCACCGTACTTTTTTGGAGTAATAGCTTTTTTTGCACTATGTAAATACTAGTGGGGATTCTTCCATAACTAATAAAAGTGATTGTAGAAATATCTCTTGCTACAGTGATATAGTCATTTACCAATTGCAATGTCCTTATTTCGTGTCTGTTCCAAAACTTCACCAGCACCATATGCTGCCTAGTACTTTAGTTCTGATTAAGTATGAAGATTTGTTGCTGCTTTTCCTGGCAGGTACTATACCAGTATTTTTCTGTAGCTTGTCCACCAGGTGGTAGTATGCATGGCATCTCTGTAGTTTGCCTACTTGGAAGTAAACAATGTACCATCTAGATATTACTAGGACAATGAACTCTGCTCTTGGGAACAGTCATTTAGTTGATTCTCTTTGGTTTCCTTCACTGAAATGTTTCCAGGTAAAACAACCTGTTTAAAGATTTTGTATCATAGGAGACCTACATTTTAGTCGTTTACAAATTTGAAAAGAAAACTCAAGTTAAAACCCTTTTAAGTCCTTTGCAGAAGTTCTCTGTATAAGTGTAGTTTTAGTAGAACTCTTGGAACTTACAAATTTGAAAAAAGCATCAGAGCATCTTGTTGAAGACAAGTTCTAAATCTGGACCACACATTTTCAGGATGAAGTAAAGTTAGCTTTGAATGCATACAAACAATCATCAATGAGTGTGACCCAGACAGGTAAAGAGAGGCATTTAAAAACAGCAGGTGATACTCATTAACACTTCCCATTAATCTGCTCATGTCTCAGCATTATCACCATGGCATGAAGGCAAGAGATAGGTTTCATACATAGTATGTAAAATCTACTACTTTCAGAAGTTCCTGCAATGGAACTAATTGATGTCACTGTCTTGGAATTGAAATAAAGCTGGGTGTGCAAAATCAAAGATGAATTTCACTTCCTGTTTAGGAGTAAAAGGGACCAAAAAAAGCTGCAAATAATGTCAGCATCTCCAAACAGTCTCCTCTTTTGTACCATAGTGTGGTAACAGATGGGATTATGTATTGTCCTCATCTAACCTCTGCCTAGATCTTTGCGCATGCATTACTGAAGATACTGTGCTACATATCCTTTTGAAAATTTGTTCAACTTGCATGTGGAGAGCTCCTAACTTTTCAGTGACTCATCACAACTGCTCACTTCACCTCAACTATCGGAACTGCACCATTAACTAGCGTTGTTACTTCCATGTACTGTGAGATTTGAAGTACATCATCTAATGATTTTCTGTATATAAAATCAAGTTCATACTGTAGGTTTGCTCTTGCAGTTTTTTCATGGCTTTTAAAAGAACTTCCATTCTAAACCCTGATTCTCAAATTCTGTAACTTTCAGCAGAAGCAATGCTTTGAGATTTCTCATGTATGTTCTCAGTCTGAAGATAAATTTTGGGAAAGTTCCCAGAAAACATTTGGCCCATTATGACTTACCACTCTCTTTCCATAGTTCAAGACTATTATTTAGATAACCCAAAATGTTACAAATTAAAGCCCAAACTCCCCATGGGTTTAGTCTTCAGTGAGAATAACGTTTTTGAGAAAATTCTGAAAATCAAATCTGGGTATGAAATATGAATAAAACCAAAACATGATTTCTAATTAGTCTCTTAGCATTACTCTGAGACTGGTGCTCCAATCTGGAATTGCAAACTAAAATATTTGCAATGGCCATTCTAAAAAAAACCCTGATTGTTTAAATGTTTTAATTTACACTCAATATCTACTACAAGTATTCCAGTGCTTCAAGAATAACTCAAAGCACTGACCCACCACTGCACTTAAGGGCTCACATTCCAAGAAACTAGAATCTATTTTAATGAAAGTTCATTAACAATAATGAAAATACATATGACTTGACAGCATGCATGTATTATCCATGTTAGTGCCTTTCTTTTTCTTTAAACATAGGCAGGGTAGAACTACATAATGCATCGTTTATAGGTGAGGCACTTTATATTCAGAAGGCAGGGAGCATGTTATTCCCATATTAAGAAGTCTTCCACATTTTTGTATGTTTCTACATATGAAAGTATTTAAATTACACCTCATGCATCTGACTTTTTGTATTACTTGTATACAAAGTGGCAGAGCTCTGGGAACAAGAGCTCTGAATTTCTCTGTGTAAATTTTCCCTTATAATGTTGCAGTAATGCCGCTTTTGCTTTTAACATGATAGTAGCTTTCCAAAAAGTTACTGTTTGGGTTTTTTTGTGCGGAAGGGGTTGGTATGTAGGCATTGATGCTGGATTAGGGTTGAATACCTGCAAATACTTCATAAAGAACCAAAATAATTCACTAGCCAATATTAAGAGCAAAGCAATTCTCAGTTGGATAGTACTGTCTCAGTTTCATCTAAAAACTATGGCCAGCTGCCAGTTCTAGACCTTGCAGAAAATTTTTACCAAACTCATCTGAGTTAATATCTTGAGGTTCACTATTATATTGACAAAGCTGAGAATTTGGCATGAGAATTTTTAAACTGGAATGTCAGAGATGCGTGGTGAAGAGCTTCCTGATTCAGTTCACTCTATAGTTATGCAACAGTAGCTAGCTAGTGGATTTTTTTCAGATTTCTTTCAACCACTGCATAGGCAAATTAGAAAACTATTTGTATAATTCTGGTACCTCCTTTTGTGCGTGTATGTGCTCAACTTCCTCAGAAGAAAGACACAGAAACAGGTAACTGGTTTTTCTCCTGGTTTCTTTTCTTCGATGGCTGAGAAGTTAACTATGAAATGCAGGAGGGAACTTTTCAATTTGGAATGTCCGGCTGTACAATTTGGACAAAAGAGAATTATGCAGTTAAGTGCTATATTTAATCTTTTCCTTTGACAGCTACTTGATACCGTCTGTCAGTACAGAAGTCATTAATACACGTTCTCTTTGACAGGCGGATGTGCGTGGGTGTCCATCTGGACATTATTTAAAATATCCAGCTATCTGTAATAAGGTTAGTTCCCAAGGATAGTACTTTAATGAGCAAAGAGGAGTCTAGTAATCATGGAATGTTGATACCAGACTTGCTCTTACATGAGGACAAACAGAGGAAATGGAGCACACTGCACTTCCTGTAGTTTTATTTACAAAAGTGCTGTTTGTCGTTAGGTTCCCTTGGAGACTTCCTGGAGACTATGGTAATAACCTCATGCATGCAGGACTTATAATATAAAAAGCATATTGGCTGTATGTGGTGCGATCGCTTTAATTTTTCTATAATGCTTCCTCCTCTCATCCTATGTACTTGGGTATTTGTTACTTGCTATCACAGTTACACAGCAACAGTGAGCTCGGCTGTAATAGTCCTTTGATCTTTTAACAGCATGGTACTTCGAAATCTGTGCTGTTTTTGTGTATTTTAAAAAAATATTTTCAATATAAGAGCGCTCTCTTTGGATGGCACCTTTCAGACACTACAAGAAAAGGCTTTAAAACAGATTTTTAAAAATGAATTTAAAGGTATAAGCAAGGGAGTGGAGAAATTTGTTTTCCCATGAGGTGATTTTTTTTTTCAAAGGTGCATACGTTAGTTATGCTCCAACTCCCATTGACTTTTAATGGGAATTGGGAGCCTAGCTACCCTTTGTGCCTTTGAAAATCTTGCCTGATGAGTTTTTTAAACAGATGGTGAGTTGCTGCTTGGGAGTAAAGGAAAAGCTGCTCCAGATGGCAGGAGCTGTAAAGAAATCTCTTGTACCAAACAAGGCAGTGGAAGGATGACGTGAGGGGAATGGCTCTACAAGCACAGAGGGAGCGAAAAGAGGAAAAACGTGGCAGTCTCTAAAACTTCCCTGCCATTACAGTGATCTTTCTGATCCCCAAAGTATCTTCGGTGCAGTAAACCATCCCCAATCCCAGGGCTAAAACAGCACACACGCTGACCCTCAGGAGCATGAGGAGGTGTGTGACTAGTCCTCTGCATAGGAATAAATTCTCCAGCACTTGCTAGACAGCCATCACCGCTGCCCTGACACTGGGGAAGGTTAGTTTCCACTGAGGCATTTTTCAGTACATGTATTTGGGTGATCTCAAACTTGGATTTTAATTAAGAGATTATGCATATTTTTAATGGTCACAGCTAAGCAAGGGTGGCACTTTACCCGTATAATATCAAATAAATACCAATGCAGGAGTAAGCGGATGGCTATATGGAAATCATTGTTTCCCATTTCCTTTTGAATAGGCCTCAGTTGTGTGCTGCCCTTGCTGAACCATGCTCCCTTGTGGAGCTGACGCTGCCTTGCTGAAGCTGTACGGTACTTTGTCATCCTGCTGAATTTATTCCTGTTCTCAGGGTTGTTATTTTTTTTAGCTAGTAATGGCTTTGATAACTAATTCTAAAAAAGCAAAAAAAAAAAAAAACAAACAAAAAAACCACAACCCACCTGTAGTGCCCTTATTTGTTCTTCAGTCCTATGTGCCCTCCAGTTGACTTGGGTTGTATGTCCTGGACAGCACTGTAAGTGTATCACATCTGTAGTTGATTTAAGAAGTGAAGAGGGCATGGATAGCCTCACAGTATACCACGGGGTAGGCTCAGACAGGCTCCAATTTTACCTACTAGCCAGGCAGTAGATGCTGTATTTGCGCGGTAGGAAGCCTGTGCTGCATTCAGCACTTGGCGTGTGACAATCAGCATAGACTGGTTTTAATTTGATCTCTTTGGTTGGGCTTCTCGTTGCTTAGATTTTGTGTGGCCATTCCCTGGCTGACTGTCCTCCTGACAGGATGTGCTGAAGTTATATCACCAGCTGTCATTGTGAATCAGTGGGGTTTTTAGTGCATTGATTTCCTATCTGCAACTTCTTCTTCAGGGTGTCTGTATGTCCTTCCGGTATACGGCTACTTCTGTTGATTTTTGTTGGCCTCCGATAGCAGTCCCAAGAAACCTGTTACCTCTATTACATTTGGCGCTTTCTCCCTTTGTTAAGTAGTTATAGTGTTTGTGAACGGGGTTATTTTGATAGCAGTACTGCCACATCTGCAGAAGGGGCATATATAGTGCAAACTTCCCTCACAACGTGCCTTGTCCATGGGCCTCAACTTGGGCCTGGAGGGACAACTAGGATGCAACAGGGTAGCTGTTTCTCCACACCTCTTCAATACTTGGCTTCTCTGTCTCCAATGCTTGTTAAAAGTGGTGTTGAATGCAAAGACTTTTCCCCTCTTTGAACTGAAGTGAGCTTCACTTATTTCACACGGGCTGGTGAGCAACTTTTGGATTTTAGGTCTGGTCTACACCGAAAACTTAGATCAGCACAGCTACCGCTCTCAGGGATGTGAGAAATCCACACCACTGAGAGACGGAGCTATGCTAACCTAACCCCAGGTGTAACCCGCGCTAGGCCAACGGAAGAATTCTTCTACCAAACTAGCTATTGCCTCTCGGGGCGGTGGATGAACTGCAGTGACAGGAGAACCCCTCCAATTGCTGTAGTGAGTGTCCACATGGAAGCACCGCAGCTGAGCCATTGTAGTCTTTTAAGTATAGAGAGAGGCATAGCCAAAGGCTATATCTACACTACCACTTATGTTGGTATAACTTGTGTGGCTCAAGCATGTGAATCAACAACCCCCGAACCCAACAGGATAGATAGTGCTATGGCGGTAGAAGTGCTTCTCCTTCTGCCATAGCTATTGCCGCTCCTTAGATTAAGTAAATCACAGGAGAGCTTTCTCTTCTCAGCCTAGAGCAGCTACACAAGAGAGCTTACAGTGGCGCAGCTGCAAACTCTCTAGTGTAACCATTGGCTTAATTTAGGTTACAGCTAGGGTGGGATTGAACTAGTGCTCCTAGGTGAATGTCTCCATCTCACTTCTATTTCCCTACATTGCAGCTCTGTCCAGCTAGGCTAAAATGAAAAGGAGAACACCTGGTTTTAGGTGAAGTGTTTGGTGGGGTGGGCAGGAAATGTGGTTGTGAGGCAAGGAGGAGGTCTAGAAACTCTCCTTCAGTTCCAGCTCTGCCTAACTCAGCTTGTCAAAGCCTCATGTGTGCACCCTCCCCCAGCAGTGCCAGCTTTGCAAATCATTTCACCTTTTAGCAGCTGGCTTCAGTCGCATTCTACATTTCCAAGCTAAATAATCCTAGTTCTTGCAACCTCTTCCTAGGATTGTCCCACTGCACCTCTGATAATCTCTGTTGCCCACTTTCAAATGTCTCAATTTCAACTATATTTCTAGAGACTATATCATTTTCAATTGGGTTATGATGAGGGGAGCCAAACTATAGGCAGAGCTCCAGATGCAGAGCGCCAGAGGAAGATGTGCTACTTCTTTATAAATCATCTTACACGATGATGTCTAAATGTAATGGCCTTGGCCCCTTGCAGGCATTTGACAGCCAGTGTTTAAGAAAAGCAGTGTTGGCCTGAACTCTGAATTTCCTTGTGTATTTAGGATAAAAATGTCAAAAATGCCCAAGTGCCATTTTCAAAAGAGACATAGGCTTTTGAAAATTAGACCTACAATCACTGCTGACTGATTTTGTCTTCAGTCCATGTGATCAGTCCCTTGCCTGTATGAAATCTGAGACTTAATTGAATTGTAATGATGGAAAAATACATGGAACCAATATTGAGCAGTAGAAAGAATGTTTTATTTATGTGGAGGGTAGAAGGGGGGACTTCCTTTCTCCTGAGACCATATCTGTAGGGTAAGCTGCAATGGAAATAAAACCGCAGTGAGTTAAACCTTTCAATAACTAGTTTTAAAAAGAATTGTGGGTTATAAGAACCAGACTCTGTTGAACTGAAACTCCACCAGTGCTCAGGAGCAAATGTTGTGCATTTTAGTAAATTGGTAGTTACAAAGGAAATGAAGATTTCTGCTATCATTCTGTGGTATTTTGTCCTAAATTAGGGGGTAGGCCTCCTGGGGGTCTGCAGATTGCCTAAGATTACCAAAGAGCTTCACACCTGCATTCAACATTTTTTAGGGATCTGAAAAATGAAAAAAGGGTGAACACTACTGTCAACCATGCACATCTGTGAGGAAGCAAAAGTATTTAGGTTTTCCCCTGCATTGAGACAGCTGTCTCTTACTCACTGTGACTGTATTAACACTGCTTTTGCTATATGAAGCCAAGATAAAAAGCTCTCAGGGTTTGCCTGTTTCACTCAAGCTGTTAATTCACCTATCCTCATTAACAAATCCCTTCACGTTATTCCCTCACATTCACCAGGTTTTAATGCACATTTCCAAAAATTTTAAACCCTTGTCTTGTTCAAGGCTGTGCTCTAGCAGAAATACAGGTTATTTGTGTATTGACTACAGGACGTGTAATGCTGCTTTTAACCTTCTCCTGGTGCATGGAAGACTATAACTACTGCTTACATGTGCTTTGCATTCACAAGTTGATGAATGTGATTGTAGTGAGTGTGTGGGTGAGACGGGGAATTAATAGGAGAAAATGCATGCGACAGGAAACATCCGCTGCAGTTTAAGCTGTCTTGGGGAAGAGGTCAATAAACTCTTCTTTCTGAATGCTTCTGTTTTACATTAGTACAAACATGTACCCTTGGTGCAGAGACTACCTACCAACATGATGTTTGGCCAGCCAAGGAGGACAGAAGTACTATTTTCACTCTCTGCTCTACTAACATCTGGATGGCCAGACCTACGTTCTAAATGATCTTCTCCCTCTGAAAGTAGCATCCTCTGAAGGGCACTTCTGGGACTGTCCTTATAACATATGCCACTCCAGACGGGCACTTCAGTTGAAAATCTCACCTACATAACACACTTTAGAGATGTAACTTGACACTTATTGTTTCCCACTTTCCAGCTTCTTGATAGGACTATGAAGAGAGGTTTGTAGGCAGATAGTTATGCAGGTCACATTAATGCCTGCCCATTTCTACTGTGTATAAAATGCAATTTTTATACAGCTAGTGTTATATTAACTGAAATTCTTCACTGAATATCCTTCACCCTCTGTTATAAAGCTAGCTTGATAGAATGCTAACCTTAAAGGGACCAATCTAACTATCTCTGCCTGCCCCCAAAGCTGCTGGAGATAAGGTGTAATGTTCCAGGGGAAGTGCTGGTTGTCCCCAGCAGAGTCGATAGAAGTGAAATATTGTAGAGGTGTTATGCTTGCTCTTGTAAAGAAATGTTCTGCGCACAATTGATTTAAACAATGAAACTTACAGCTCCTTGATGCAATGGAAGGAAGTAGTTTAAAATTGAAAACACTGGTTGCACATTCATGAATTGGATCTGCTGCAAATGACTCTAGCCAGGATAGGATTACAACAGCGATCCATTGTTGTGCATCGGAGCGTAGGTGGCAGCAAAAGTAATTAGGATCTTCCTTTATAACATAACACACATCATCTCTTGGGAATTTTACACCACCTTTGGAAGCAGTTGGCACAGTATCAAAGGCAGGATAATAGTATAGAAGAAACATTGATGTAGCTATAAGAACATAAGAATAGCCATACTGGGTCAGACCAAAGGTCCATCTAGCCCCAGAGGGAATGAACAGAACAGGTAATCATCAAGTGATCCATCCCATCACCCATTCTCAGCTTCTGTCAAACAGAGGCTAGGGACACCAACCCTGCCAATTCTGGCTAATAGCCATTGATGGACCTATCCTCCATGAACTTACCTAGTTCTTTTTTGAGCTCTGTTATAGTCTTGGCCTTCACTCTGGCAAGGAGTTCCACAGGTTGACAGTGCATTGTGTGGAAAAAATACTTCCGTTTGTTTTAAACATGCCTATTAATTTCATTTGGTGACCCCTGGTTCTTGTGTTAGGAGAAGGAGTAAATCACACTTATGTTCTTAAGGCAGAGTTTCTGTTCTTTGTAGGCACATTTCCTTTGTAGTAAAACTGCATTACGCAGGTACATTGAGCTGGGTTCTGGTTTAATGCCTTCACGGTATTATACAGACAACACAGGAGTCTGTTACAAAACCGCCACAGACAATCCAAGCGAAACATCTGGGCTACAAGGATTTCCTTATTGCCTGAGAAAATGAGTCCTGGTAGAGGCTTCAGGAACTATGCACCACTTCATTAAAGCAGACCCCAGCCAAGAAAATTGGAAAATTGTATTGTCTTCTGTTTCCGAGCAAGGGTTTGGTTTCCTCCCCAATAGGCTGAGGAACTGGAGTGCAATGACCTGCAGCATCATGCCATAACCTCCCTGTGACACAAACATAGGAGACCAATGTGAACCAGAGAAGTGTGTGAGACACAGCCTCCTCTTATGATTTAAACAGGACTGCAGGCTCCATTTCTCCAATGCTAAAAGGCCCTTTGTGCTCCCTGCGGGTCAGAGGTTGACCGCCCGCTAGTTTGAAACTGCAGCCTTGCCTTGAGAAGAGAGCGCTTTAACTGAGACACACAATGTTGTTTTTCCTTCCACAAGGCCCAGTGTTTCTTTTCCTGCTGCAGTTTTGTTCTGGCTCTTGCTGCCAAACTTCTATTTCTCCCTGTTCCTCAAAACAGGGCTTTTTTTACAATTTCATTGTGCTCTGGAGCTCTGAGGCTCTGAAAAGTAGTCAGCTATTATACCTCCTACACTTTAATCTCACTGAGTGGTGCCACCAGCTAGGTAAGTGCTGGTTAACGCTGCTTCCTTTCTCTAGCATCACGGGGCAGGCAGAGGGAATCAGCCATTCAAAGGCTTGTCATGTATGACTCAGGCATTATCAGGAAGTTCAGCCTTCAGGGAAATGGGATAATTCTCCTGGCCCCTATGTCAACAAACACGTTTTGCTGAAACGTGGATGTTTAAGTTCCAGGTATCGGGGAGCGGGGGAGAGGGCTGGACAATTTCATCACAGCCCCTTCCCTCTGGAGCGTATCCTCTAATATAATCATCTACAAGCACAAAAGCCTTAGGGGGGCCAGTCCACATCCCTGGCCCTCTGAAAGAAAGTCTGTGTGTCATTGCTCCCCAGGCGGTAGAGGGAGGTATGCATGTGTGGGTAAGATACAGATGGTGCTAAAGCTGTACAGGTCTCCCTCTTGGATTTTTCAATTTCTGTCGGACTAGAACCATCAGCGGGACGGTGCATGCAACTGGCACTAGTATTTGTTAACTGTTTATAGACTCTGTGCAAGCCACCAGCCCCTCCCTCATCTTTTGCTCCCTTACTCCCTCCCATGTAATCTCTGAAACTTCCCTATACAAGGATCATACCTCATTTTTGGCAGGAGGAGAGGGGTGCAGAGGAGGGATGGAACGAGCACACGCGTGAGCTGTCTACACTAATTTCCCGCTGCTGCTGACGTTAGTTCTGCTCCACTGGCATTAGCAAGGTTGGGAGCTGTAGTAGGATGTCACCAGTGCTTTTAAGGCCAACCATGTAACCGTGCTTAGGCTAGGTCCGAAAGAAGCTGTGACCTGCCATGTTAGGGTTCATGCTACTAACCCCAGTGCAAGGGAATTGGTCTTAGCAGTTGTGAGGAAGGTTTAGAGTCGGTTTCTAGTGTATGCAAGACCTGAACACCATGTGCCCTGGTCTCATTCTTTCTCCTGCTTACTCTAAGCCCTGCCTCGGGCTGGCGAACCCTCTTGCCTGACTCACTCTCTGACCTCATCTATTCCAACCCCCTCAGTCACTGTCCCATCCTTTCTCATGCGCTTCAACCCCGCCATACATATCTGCACACTTTCAAAACTGAAGTAACAATTGTCTCTCTTCCTCTTGTATTTGCCAGGAAGCCAGTACAGAGACCTCGGCACTGGGTTATGTGGTGATGGGGCCACGTTGCTAAGTAGAGAGGCTACTGTGTGTTGTACCAGTACAAGCTATTTCTGTGTGTGTGGCTTCATCCCTAGACGGAATGAGCTGCAACAATCGTGCCTGCCCTGGCCTGGGCTGGATATGATCACATGGGGTGAAATCTCCGGGCCAACTGCAGGTGGAACTGGGTGCATCTTGCTACAATGGCCCACTAGCCATCGGCTAGCATTGAGGAAGCCGAAAGGACCATGGGGCAGGGTCTGTCCTATAAATATTATATGATGGTTGTGTCTGATGAGCCCCCTGGGATTAGGGCCCTGCTGTTAAGGGTGCTCAGACACAGAAAAGAGACTGTCCCTGTCCCAATGGGTTCACCTATTTAGATTGTAAATAGGGGTCCTGATCTCCACTGAGGCTTCTATGTGCATAAAAATAACAGAGGTGGTTAGGGAGCCCTGGGGCTCCTCTCCAAACCCTTTCCAAACCAGTGGCCATGAGAAGGGAGAGCCCCATATACCAATGTATGATAACAGCCTTGCAGGGCAGGTAGCTGTCTGTGCAAGGGGGCCTGGCCATAACACATACAGTTGAGGGCGGAACATTACCATCTAGACTGGATTTGACCTGATGACCTTGCAGGGAAAGCCCCACGACTCTTCCCCAAGCTCCTGTAGCACCCTTTGCACAGTGACTGCTGAATGTAGAAAGTCACTGGGGCTTTCTTCTGTACCCGATTGGCTCTGTGCTGTGTGATACTGCCCAGCACATTCCGATCTGATTGGATCGAATGGATCTTGGCTAAGTGCATCGCACTCAAGATTTGGGGCTCTCACAAAGCTTTCCTGCCCTAGAACTGTGCCATTATGGTCAATCTGACCTTGGGGTCTGCCCTCTGATGGCCACTGGCAGGGTCTTTTTGAGCTGTACTGTAAGTTCATGTTTTGTTACCCTACCATTGATTTGAATGGGCTTTTTTTTCTTAATAGGCCTACTTCCATGTTTGCTCTGCAGCTTGGCAGGGAGGGGCTAAGCAAGGTCAGGCTGATGACTGGGCTAAACCAACAGCAGACGGTTGCACCCTCATCTTGCCTGCTCTTCCTACATGGCTGACGTAGCAGAGAGGGCTGGACTCAGGCAAGGCAGGACTTAGACATGCTATGACACCAGGGACCACCTTGGGTCTGCTCCCACATTGTGGTCTGGCCTCCTAGTACCAGCAGCAGCGTCACACTCCTTCCAGGAGCAGTCAAGTGGGTCTGTGGGGTGGGCAGGCTGGTCCCATTGCACTCAGTGGTGCCTAAAGAGGTCTGCAAAAAATGTGCATGGTGGGGAGCTCTTCACCTGCCCCACCCTATCCCAGGCCTGCTGCTACAGAAAAGTGGGGAGAGCTGAGAACCCCTCTCCTTGCTTGCAGGAGGGTAGAGGAGAGGAGAAGGTGGAGCTGCCTGCAGCTACTGAGCTCCTGTGAGAACAGCTTCCGCTCCCAAGGGGACGGGGAGGGACCTTTGCCTGCCTGGTGCAGCAATTCTGATTGTCTGCTCTACCCCAGAAGGTGAGGAAGTGGAGAATACCCCCAGACAGGGCTGAAATGTGCAGCCTTTGGGCTGGAAGCGCAGAAATGTTGTTTGTTCTATCTGTGATCATTTGCAGCTAGGCCTTCTTCACACGCTGGCTGGGCATTTCTCTTCTGCCAAAATCAGCGTCCTCTACTGAGGTCACATGGCAGACTCTCTCACCCCCCAACCCCGAGCAGAGTGTCTTGGAGTTAACAGCTCACTGAAGTGCATGGGGAAGTTCCCATCTCTGAGCTATTGTTTCAGGCTCTCTGCAGACTCAGGCAGACATCCTGGCAGCAGCTGTGCCTGAGTATCATTTATTAGATCTTCTTTGCAATCATGAGGGCTAGAATCTTTTGACTCCAGGATCTCGGACTCAGGCTTGTGGTGTCTGTGCATTGATCCAGCCCAGTCTGCTGCTGTCCGTGGGTGGAATGCACGTGACTTCCAATGGAAAAGGCAGTTTTCAGAAGCTAGTAGAAAGTGACATGCCTTAGTGTATGATAAGCCAATGAGAGTTTGTTTTCCTGGTGTAATGGGCCTATCTCGGCATTTTACTGGTTGGGTGACTCTGTGCAGTCCTTTGATAGTGTGGAACAACACAGCAGCCACCCCCAGCTCACACAGTTCATGCAAACTCAATAGGTCAGAATCATAATGTTAATCCATGTAGCTCCATTTACCTCAGTTACACTGATTTACACCAGCTGAGGATCTGTGCCATAAGATCTTCATTTTTATTCTGCAAATGCTTCTTGGAGTGACCAGTGCTGCAAACAGTCACTGCAGCGCTGGATCAGAGTCCTAAAATAGTGTTTAAAGCAAACAACTAGAAGGACAGATACTAATGCTATAAGAGTTTCTTTGCTCAAAGTGTACAATAAATATTAGCACCCAACATCTGTTAGCACCAAAAGGTAGAAAGTGCTTAGAAGCCTTTATTAAATATAATTCTTCGTGAGGAGTTAAACATAGTTTTAACTGGCAGTTTGACTTGGTTTTGTCAGCATTTGGTTTCAAAACAAATGATGATTCCTCTTGAAATGGGTTGATTAAAATGAAGCAATAGTCCCCTGGAGCAAGTATTGCTCTGGTACTGGAATACAGGTCTTTTAATTTTACCTTTCAGTCTACATTCGTATTGAAATATGAATATTGAAAACTTTAAAAGTTAGTGATAAAGTGTCACAAGCAGTTTAACTGATAGAAGTGACTTGCTATATGACCAGAACTGAGTTCTAACTGCATTATTCTCACACCCTTGGAGTCTGAGGGTATGTCCATACAGCACACTAAGCCTGGGCTCTGAATCAGGTTTGAGCCCAAACCCTGTTTCCGTCCACACACACAAAATCAGTCTGACCAGGGTCCCAAGACCCTGCTAACAAGGTGGGTCAGAGTCCAAGTCTGCAGTGACTTGGGGCCATTTTGCAATTCTTCAGTGTGGACGAGGCTTACAATGAAGAAGCTTGGACACTCAAAACTAGGCTTGGAAACAGAGTCCACAAGCTCAGGTCTCACAGACTCGTGTTTACACTGCAGTGTGGACACAGCCTGGGAGGGCTCAGCCAGGCAAATCTCTGCACTTGGGCTTTTAATCATGGATATCAAGAAGCTGACTGGTGTTGAGGCCCATATAAGTATCTTCAAGAGAGGTAGGAATTTGAAAAGGGTTTGACAACATCTATTTAAAAAATTATGTGGTTCCTGTGAAGTAGAATAAGATGGGCCTTCACTTATCCTATACTGTGATATTGGAGCTAGCATTTTAATGCATAAGATGTTTACCCGTCATGATTTTATTAGCATTGGTGAGTTTTAGTGCAAGCACGTTTGATGCGGAGTAAAAATTCTACCCCTTTATCAGAAGAAATCCATGTGTTTGGGGGGTAGTGACAGGAGGGAAGTCACCAGGATACTTAATGAAATGTGAATGCCATCCTTTCTGAAGTTGAAAATAATATCTGGATGCAGGTATTGCTTGAATCCAACTGCACAGTACATAAGTAAACACAAATGTTTCTATGGATTATGTGCTCATTATTTCAGCAATTTGAGGAAAGATTACATTTTACTTTATGCGTTGCCTTTTCAGATTCTGGCTTCCTGCGTGCTTAGGCTTTTGCAGTTTTCATCATGTCTTTAGACTAAATTTGATAGGCACAGGATGTTGCAATACATCAGATATTGAACCAACAGTCAATAAAAAAAAAAAGCTCCTCAGTTTCTAGGAAAGATGCATCACATCTTCCCACAGGAATTGTACCATATGTCCTAATATCAGTGGAACAATAGATTCAATTATTGGCTTCTGATGATGCCTTGCAGACATAATAGCAAAATAAAATTTTTGCTATGTTCTGAGCAAAAATAGTATTAGACCTATGATTATTGCAACTACTGATGTTTGTCCACTCATTACATTAAAACTGTTCTCCCTACCCCAAAAAAGAAGTTATTTTTTCATGGCTACTCCTTTAGTATATTTATGGTGTATGAGTCACCAGGCTTTCTTCTGATTGGATGAAAATTAAACACCCCTGGGACTGTCAGTCAGTTATAGCCATTCTCAGTTTCATTCACAGAGTTATTAGCTTGCACACAGAGAAATTCATTCAGAAAACTTCATTCACAAAAACGGCAACACACTCTTCAGAATTTTGAACAGAAAAATTCTGCTGTAACCTGGCTTTTAAGGAAAAGCTAGAAATGACTCAAGGGCTGACAAAGAAGCTGCACAAAGATGATGATGATGAGTCTGGAGATTTGAAGTAAAATTGTGCTGGACCATACGAATATTGAGCGTATTTCTAGACTGAGATGCTGAATGACTTTAAAGACGAGCTAGCAAGAATTGTATTAAGAACTGCTGACTACATTCAGATAATTATTTTGCATGTTTTTTAAAATCATATTGTATGAATAAAGAATGTGCAAATTGCAGAACCATGATTTTTCTTTCCAGTTGGGCAGCTGAATACAAAAATGCTAAGAACAGGTCTTGTAAGGTATCTCTTGAGGTTCTTGCTAATCTGAAGATGCTTTTGAGATTCTAGCTATTTTGTATTGCTTTCTGTGGAATATTTTTTTTTTTAGTTTTTACTGCAGCCAGTTCACCGTTAACGATGCAGGCTATAACAGTGAGTGTTCAAAGCTGAGAATGATTTAGAGGCTTGCTTGCTTGTGGCAGAAGTGATTTTAGACATGGATACATCTCTTCAGATTAACCTGCTGCTGTAACATTGTTATACCTGTGGGTATGTTTCCTTTAGCGTAACTTACAGATGACCAAACAGACATAAGCTATTCTCATTAAGAAAAATAAGCCACGTGTGAAGCAGTCAACAAAAAGATATCCAATTGGCATCTGTTTTTAAAATAGTTTGAATTGCTTAATTTCCATGTTGTTTATCTACAAGAAGAAAGGCAATTTATGCACCAGTATCCGGTTACAGAACTTTCAAGGCTATGAGAGAACGCAGTCAGCACAGTCTCAGTGGACACCTACTGTATGTAGGACGATTTAGACACCCAGGAATGCTTCACAGGGCTAAATACAGTCGCTTTAGGGATGATTTTATAACATCGTTAGAGGAAGGTACCCAAAGTAGTTCTTTAAATATCAAAGGCTCCTCTTCATCTTCTCCTTCCTCAACCCCTCATTTACCAGTTGAGGATGTCACCTTGGGGATACAGGACAGCTCCACCACTTTGTGCACTTTGATACCCCGAATGGCTAATATTAAACTAGCCAATCCATCTAATCTGCCTGCTTTTAAAAACTTCTGTCTGGGGACAAAAGAGGTGCCAAGAATTAAACTCACAGAGTGTGTTACAGTTCCAAGCAGCCCAACCTCACCAGAAATCAGTTTAATCAGCTGCCTGCCTACTTCTTATCCACGGCAGGACCCGGACAAACTTGACGTAAATACAAAATCTCAAGATGACTGCATCTCGCTGGGCTTTGAGTCTGCCCCTCTAAGCAAACAGGACAAACCTCCGGTGCAGAGCGGAGAGGACATTGTGAAGACTGGCATGACCTACTGTGTACGAGTAAGTAGCTTCTCACAGATTTTCCACTAAAAAAACAAATAATCAAATTGTGTGGACTTGTGCAACATAACCTTCCTTTCCCCACTTCTTCACTAGGTACTGAAAATCACTGTATACTGTGTTCCCTGTTTCTTGAGGCCTTATATAAGTGACGTGTTGATTAGACAAGGGGAATTAAAATACATAAGTAATGCAAAAGAATAACATAATAGTAGTCTCCAAAAGCATTTCCTTGAAGGTTTATTATAATAAATGCTCCTTAAGCAGATTATCTGATTTGAAATAAGAATAAGGAAGTGCATGTTGAGGGAGCTGAACACTAAATAATTTCTTTATTACAGCAATCCTGCTGCACAAAATCTCAAATGGGTCGTAACGTTGTCATGTTGCTGTAGGTATGTAATAGTTGCTGAGAATCCTGCTGCAAACTGTAGTTCTTTTGCATCATCTCTCCTGGAAATACTGAGGGTGTTTGCTTTCATGCAGCAGGTTTTACAGTCCTTAAGTGGCATTTGCAATGTGTCTGATTTTTCTGGTACTACCAGTGCATGGGTAGTTTAGTTTTATCTGTTTAGAAGCTGTACAGTTATGAAGGATATCTCCTTCACCCCAATATCTTTCATTTTCAGTGCTGTGCTGACACTCTTACATTTTCTCTCTCCATTTTTCACTCTCTCGTGGGAAGGAAACCTTACTGCATGAATGATTCCTTGCAAACTGTATTTTCTGCTTCCCTCCCGCGTGGCACATGCACCATTTCTTTTTCTTCTTTCCCAGTGTAGATTTTACAATTGTTTACCCTAAATTCTTGACAGTTGCTTCCCATTCTTCTCTCTGGACCTTTGACCCTCACCTTTTAATTTCTTACAGTTCATCTCCTAATTGCTTTCCAAAATGGAAAACTGTTTACATTAGGCATAGAGAAAGGGGCCCCAGCTTATGGCAGGGGAAAATTACAGCAAAAATGTTTTCAAGTTACTTCAGGAGTAATGGTCTAAGGGGCTGGGCAAAGCCATGGCTTCCGTACTTTGGTTTGGCATAATTTGTGCCTGACAAATTGGCAATTCCTTATAGCCCTATTACCCTCTTGGTGCTTATAAATTACTTAATAAATTGTTCCAATATCCAATAGGTATCAAAGTTAGGCTGACCAGTCTATAATTCCCCCGGTACTTGTCCACCATTTTAAAAAAAGATATTATATTTACCTTTCTCCAGTCCTCTTGACCTCACCCATCGTCCACGAGTTCTCAAAGATAATGACTAATGGTTCTGAGATTGCTTCAAATAGTTCCTTAAGCACCCTAGGATGAATACATCTAACTTCTCTAAACATTCTTAAACCTGTCTTTCCCCTATTTCAGCTTGAATTCCTTCTCTCTTCTTGTTAATGTTGAATGTGAACAAGAAGCAAGAAGAAAAGATAGAAAAGGGAACTAAGAATGGTCAGAGGAAAGAGGAATGCAAGGTTAAAAAAGCACTATCCCCTTCTGTTCCCTACCAGATTAAATATACTTTTTAAACAATCTCTCTCAAACTGAGTATGTCCTAAAGTGGCATTTGCAATGTGTCTGATTAAGTGGAGCTCTCTCAAGGGAAGGCTTCCTCTCGCCCATTCGTAGCAACTGTCATTGACACAATCAGAAACAGCTGTCCATCATCTCATCCCAAACCAGATCCTTCTCTTTATAATTGTCAGCCCCAGAGATGAAAGGTCACATGTCCCCTCCGATATCCTGAGGTGCTCACTTGGAGCCATAGATAACAAGTTTTCCTATTTATATCAGTGACCAGTTTTGAATGAATTCCTTAGTTTGTTATGATCTTAGCATGATGAGCTTGACTGCATGGATCTAACTCATGTGAGTAGCCAGACTCAAGTGGGCCTGCCCATGTGATGAATGGCTGCAGCGTGGCAAAATACAGGACGGCCCGTGCAAGAGATTAAACAGAATCTGGCCAGAAACCAAGAGACAATACCAGTTTTTTTGTTTTGAATTGGGAAAATTTCATTTTGGGGATTTCAGAAATTTTGTTGCGAAGACTGAAAACAAATTTCAAAATGAACTCGAACTAGAAATTCCAAGTTCTGACTAGCTCTAACATCTGGTACAAGCCACTGACAAACCCTGGACACTGACTTGATGGTCCACAAGTCTCAGATGGTATAGCAATTTCCATGTTTCTGTGTTCCAAAATATATTTGGTACTTGATTTTTTACAGAGTATGAAAGGAAATGTATTTACATGTCCTTTTTTTCATGTACTGCCTAATCGGTGTCTTCCTATAGAAAGACTGAGTAACTAGGCAGCATGAACTGTCTATACGTCGTTTGCCAGTAGAACGCGAGGGACTGTCAGTATTCATTATAATCCCACTGACGACTACACAATGAGCTACTGTACTATACTTGTTATTCTCAATTTGATAATTACTGTGGACAAGTCTTGCCAAGAAGTGATTATTACTATGCACAACAGTCACAAAGCCAGGCTGGCTATACGTTCTATTCACAAAAGCATACAGATCAATGAAAATAGTATCTTTCCTTAACACCATCCAACACTGAAGGCCCAATCCACAGAAGTTGCTAGGGATCATTTTGCTGGTCATTGAATCAGGCCATAAAACAGTACTTTAACAGTACTAAAATAGCTCAGTCTCTAAATCAATAGTATGAACAGTCTGCAAAATCTTGAATGCTTTTGTTAAGCACATTTCTGTAATAAGTCTTATTTATGGGGGTCCCCTATTAAAAATTTTGAAGGGGAAACTGTTGGATATTTTAGAATTTAATATTATATAACGTACTAATATCAAGTAGCTTAAATTTTTTCACAGCCTCTTTCTCTTGAAGGATCTGAGAACTTTACCGACATAAGTGCTGTTCATCTGATAGCTGTCGGGTAACTGCTATGAAATAAGTTGGGGGTCTCTTGAGTAAAGGGGTTTGCAAGACTGGCCTTAAGGCAGGAAGTAAGGAATACCATGTCCACTTTGAACTTTTTCCTGAGAGATCATGCACAGGAGCTTCTCTACCATATCCATTTCATAGCGGACAGGTCCATTTATTAGCCATGATGGTCGGGGATATAACCCCTTGCTCTGGATGTCCTTAAATGTCTGACTGCCAGAAGCTGGGACTGGATACCAGGGATGAATCACTCAGTAATTGCTCTGTTTTATTCATTCTCTGTGAAGCATCTGGCACCAGTCGCTATCGGAAGTCAGGGTTCTGGGCTAGATGGACCATTTGTCTGACCCAGTATGGCTGTTCTCATGTTACTCTGTGCAATCCTGCCTTTACTCACAGGTGATGTGTTTTATTGAAAGCTGCATGAGAAAACTAATGAGAGGATCCAGACTGTATTATCTAGGTTATATTGGGTGGGCTAGGGGTAGAGTTTAGTGTATTTTGAGTCAAATCATAGCTAACTTTATGGTGGTTCAATACAACATTTTCTTGTATTATTTTAAAAATAAATAATCAAATTGGGCTCCCTACAAAACCATCCCAACCTGGGGATGAGCTCCCCTTGAATATGGGGGACCACTACCAACTGCTGTTCCCACACCAAAACAAAACAAAAATTCAACACTGCAAAACAGCGTAAATTGAGGCTATTTTGATTCAATATTTTTTTAAAACTCTTTCTCTCATTTTGTTTCTTCCTTCATTCTGATTTCTGTTACAGTAGCAGTTGAGAGTGGGGCCTTGTGGAGCTAGGCACTGGATAGACAATTGCCCTGCCCCAAAGAGCTCACACATTAGGGACCCAATCCTGCAAAGATTTCAACACCCACACAACTTTCCATAGCTGAGTAGTTCCATCAGCTTCAGTGAGAAACTACTCAGGTGTGTAATATTATGCACAGTCTTAAGTCTTTGCAGACTTGCGGCCAAGGTAGGCAAAGGGTGTGAGAAAGGAAAGAGTGGCCATCCTCACTTGGCCGAGGGGGGTTTGAGATTAAATGATTTGCCAAAGATCGTACAGTGAATCTGTGGCAGAGCCAGGAACTGAGCTCAGATCATGTGACTTGTTGAAAACCAATAAACTCATAACACTCTAGTAATGTACATTGGCTAGAAGCAAGAAAATAACAGAGCATGTGCAGTTTTGGTAGCGGCGATGTTTTTATTATGCCTGCAGAGTCTTATGCAGCTAAAGCTCTGGTTTTTGAGGCTTTTTGGAGACGGGGACATAGTCCCAAAAGCATGGATTGAGTCACTCAGAAATAGGATGGACACAAATATGTTTGGCATTTGGCCAAGGCTACTCCAAAAATAAATAAATAAAATGAAAAATCCAAGACTCTCCTGGGAAGTAGATTAACTTCAGTGACTCACTGCTTCTCCGCCTCATCTATGATTCATGAACCAGGATGTATTTTTAGCTCTTTTGCTGTGACAGGCGTAGCACTAGGTGCAAGTATTTTATTATAATATCCATAGCAGAATGAATAAGAACACAGGGGTTTAGCTGAACCACCCCTGTGGGTCAAAAGCTTACAGGAGTGTTGGCTGAAAGGAACAGGCAGCAGTTGTTGTAACCGCTGATTTAGTAATGCCCATGAATCATGCTCCTGGCCTGGCCCAGTGGCTTATCAGTTGTGTATGAGTAGAAGGTGATGGGAACATGGCAGAAGCAGGTTCATCAGCCCCTCTAAGGAAGGGAGTGACCCACGGCAATTAAACAGCAATTTCTCTGTGATGGCTTGTAAAATATAGTGTGTGCATTACTGAATGCTGGGCAGTCCTGCTATTTCATAGCTTTAGGGATTAAATTCCTCCATCAACAGAACAGCTTCAGCTTGGGCAGTGGTAGCACAAACTTCCTAAATGCTCTGGTTATGTTTCACCCTGACTTGAAGGTACCACTGCTAGTGCTGAGTGGCAGGAGGGTAACACAAACTCTGTCCATGGTCTCTGCTGCGACAGCGAAAAAGAGATGGATAGTATCTTCTCTGATGGACAGAAGTTCATCAAATAGCCATCAATTGTTACCAACTTTAACTCCTTATTGGCTGCATTTAAATTGGTACCCAGGCTCTTTAGCCAGTGGTTTCGATCAGAAAATGGTACTGCTTAGGCCTTTTCCTCATCTGATGCTGGTAGCTCAAAGCAGGGCTGAGCTTTGAAAGCAGCTGGTTAAGGCTAGAGCCTGAAAGGATGCCTAGTGCAGCCAGTTGGAAAGTGCATTTGATTTCCCCCCTCAAAATCTACAAGTGAATACTTTGTTTTCATTGAAATTCCTCACAAGTGATTTTGTTGTCAAAAAAAAAAAAAAAAAAAGCAGGGGCGGTTGAATGAAAAGATGAAAAAATTGCAACAAATTTATTTTTCGTGCGTAAATTTGCATTTAGTGAAAGCCATTTTTCATTCTAAAATGTTTTTGCATTAAAGGATTTCAACTAGCTCTAGTGCTGAAAACCATCTGCTTCCATTTGGGGCCTATTCTAGTCTATATGGCTTCTTGTTCTGCCCTCAGCACCGGAATATCGGCGCACCTGTCCGTAGTGCATGAGCAACCTGACTAACATCTGTCACATGTGGTTCATTCGTTCTCATTCTCATCCTCTCCCTAGAGGGAGAATTGTGTATGTAGTACAGTATTTTGTTTGCTCTCTTGGGTTTTGTTTGGGGTTGGAAGGTATTCAGAGCTTTGCAGGAGGAACGCAGCACCATGCACGTTGGGGAACGGGCAGTTAATGAACTTCTGGAGGAACTGAGAATCTGGGGCAGAACTGAAAGGTTCAGCTGGTCCTTAGCAGCCTGACATGGTGGCTGATAATGACATTATAAACCAGAACACTGAAAGAAAAAGAGAGAACAAAATCAGACCTCAAACCACCACCTTTCTGCATTGACGAAAATAGAATTTTGAACTGTGTATTGCTATGGTTACAGAGTTTTGTTGACAGTACCTGCCCCTTTCTAACAGTTAGACCAACACATAAACAACAGGAAGGCAGCACTGTCACTGGATTAATCAGACTTGGTACAGTGACTACTGGAGCTTGTTATTTATGGCCATGGCTTTGTGACGGTTTCCTGAACCTTTGGCTCCACTAAAAGTTCAGAGGTGCATTATTAAAAAAAACAAACAGACAGTTGTATGAAGAAGTTTAGCCCAACTACACAGGAGATGTAGAGATCAGAGGTTGTTCAAGCACACTGGGGATGGGGACATGGTGATCGGAGCACCCCCCAGGTGGCATAGCCCTGTGAGTGAGGCAGCCCCAAACACAGGGCACCGTTACCCAGAAAGAGGAGGAAGAGGCAGGGGCCAGAAACTCAGAAACTTTTTCTAGGTCAAAAGCTCCTTGTTAGAGCAGTGCTGGGTACAGAAGTATTTGACTCAGGGTAGGATTGTTGACATGCTGTTTTGCATTAATACAAATGTTTATGATGCTTTCTTTTCCCCACACAGCCACATTATGTTTATAGTGACTTGAATGTAAGGTCAGTACTTAAACTCATATACATTGGATACAAAGCTATTTGGTGGCAGCATAATACAGTACTGTTTTTATTAAAAGTGCGGAGTGCCAGTTCCTGGCTATTCAGCCTTTAGACCTGCAGGGACTGAAACTGACCTAAGAGTGAGTAACCTCTGTTAACTAATAAGTAAAATTGTAAAGCTTCAGCTGAATGGTTTAATTTGGAGCACGGCATTCTGCTCCGTGTCTCACTTGTTTAGGCGAATCACTGCTAGGGTGACCAGAGGTCCCGATTTCATAGGAGCAGTCCTGATTTTGGGGTCTTTTTCTTATATAGCTCCTATTACCCGCACCCTGTCCCAATATTTCACACGTGCTGTCTGGTCACCCTAATCACTGCAGTCATTCAAACTAGTACTGGACACATTAGTATGTTAAGGAAAGGCAGGAGACTTCGAGCTGTAGTTGAGGGAGTCATTTAAAGTCCTGTTCACGTAACCTATGTTGCTGCATCCTGGTACCTCCTCCCACACGACCTTTCATCCTGCTTTTCATTGACTCTGCATCATACCGTTGTAAGTAGAAGGGAGAAGGTTGCACCTTTAACTCCCCCAGCTCAGTTACCCAGGAATTGTTCCCTAATCAGCTGCTGCATAAGGATGACTCTAATCCCTGCTATCCAGGAATACCCTCCCTCACCCAATATAGGGAGCCAGGAGGTTATTCTCATGCCCATACTCACTGGAAGAGTTGCTGGTCTCTCCTGTAGTGAGGAACAATCGTTTCTAGCACATACGATCAAATCCTGTCCCTCATACCTGAAAGAGGGACTACCATGCATGTGCTCAACCCTGCCTCATTGAAGTCAATGGGAACTTTACCACTGACCTCCGTGGGCTCAAGAATGAGCCCTAATTGCAGAATTTACGTTCTTAGCCTACCGCTCAAATTTAATTATGGTGCTTTTCCTTGAGCAGAGTATTTCTGTAGTCAGGACAGTACTCCACTGCTTTCCTTTGGCCTTTGAGTATCTGTGATAAGAAGTACCTCCTTATACAGCTTTGGAAATCAAGAATCAAGCTATTATTGGCATATTCAGCTATTTAGCTCAAAAGCCTGTATACAAGTAACTGGCCCTTGTACTTGAATCTCTTATTACAACAACCTTGAGTGAGCTAATTACTCTGGCCTATTCCATGTACATTTTTATACTTAACCAATTATTGTGGCATTAAATCCTTCCAAATTTAGACTTACACCATCTTGGAGTTGTAATTTCCTTTCCATTCGTCCTTCAGGGGAAAAATAGCAAGGGTAGCTTGCTAGAAATATATATATTACAAATAATTTAAAGAGCTCTGTGGTTGGGAAGACCAGGTAGAAAAAGTGTTTCTTGCTTTTCAGCTGGACCATGATAAGGTGTATAATAGTTCTGAGTTCCTGTGGGAGACCCCACAGTCCCCATGGGCCCCTTGAGAAAGGCCTGTCTCCTCAGCAAATGCCCTCACCCTGGCAATAGATGACTTGACTGGTTTTGAGGAACAGAGCAGACAATAGTATTGAGGTCCTGGACAGTGAAGTAGCCTTTTAAGTATCCTAGGCCAGGGGTCTCAAACACATGGCCCGTGGAGTTGTTTGCTATGAACCACCAAGCTCCCCTGCTCTCCCTCTCCCTCACTTGGAGTTATTTCCTGAGGCCACTAAGCTCCCCTCCCTCCCTGCCCCCCTTCTTCCCCAGCACGCCGTATCCCTGCCCCTCTGCCTATCTCCAGGGGCTTCTCACTGCCAAACAGCTCTTTGGTGGCACTTAGCACTTTCCAAGAGGGAGCAGGGAGCCACCCGCCCAGGGGAGGAGGCAGAGAAGAGGGAGGGCAAGGGTGGGGATTTGGGGAAGGGGTTGGAATGGGAAAGGGGTGGGAAGAGGCAGGGCAGGGCAGAGCCTCATGGAAGGGGTGGAGTGGGGATGGGTCAAGGGGCAGATGGCGTGGCTTTTGTATCTTTGTATGAAAAAGCCTAGCCTGGGTCTGAGCTGCCACAATGCAAAGCCCTACCAGATTTACTCTGTTCTTCCTACTGCTGCGCTCCTGTGAAAGTATCGCTAGACCTTCTGAGGACATATTCCGTGCTTTCTTGTGGTACAGTAAGCTGAATGGCTCACTTATTCTTTCCCAATGAGATGTGGGAGAATTTGCCTGTCCTTCTTGGCACGTGAAGGGAATTGTGGGAAGGCAGTGGATGATTATCGGCACTCAGATGAGTGAGCCTGCATCCTCATTGCAAAGTGGTTACCAGCCTGAGTGAAAGTAGAACCCAGGTTCTAGCCCACTCCCCCATCCACGCCAGCTAGCCCAGTTTGCAAGCACCAGTAAACTCAGGTGAGAGAGTTTTGTTGTGGGGGAAGGGAGAGAGAGGGTACACAAGGGTAGTTAGAGCAACACTTGGGTAAGATCCCAGCCCTATCTATGTACTTGTGTGGCTAGCTCATCCCACTGCTCATGCTACGACAACTCCACTTCTCTTGGTAGTGCACTACTCAATCAACGCTAGTGTGGGTATGTTTACCTGAACTAGTCTCTAAGGTGCCACAAGTACTCCTGTTGTTGTTTGTTTTTTGAACTAGAAGGTTCACCTTCAGCTCCAGTGTAGACAAACCCTAAGTCAAAGGCATCACATTTTTTACTTCCTAGGGCAGTCTCAAGTCCCATTTTGATTTCTCCACAAGTCTCTTCAGCATGAGTTCCCGAATACTGGGGCGCAACTTTCCATTTCCCTCCCATTCCCTTTGATCAGCTTCTCCCATTCTCTTTGGCCAGCTTCTCCTAGACCCTGGCCACTATCTTGACACTTTTCCCTGCTCTTTTCTCCCTGAGATTTGGAGACTCGGCCTTTATTGATTGTGTATCTTCGGGTCACTCATGGACAGTAAACAAATCAGGGAACTGAGGAAGCTGCCATATTAATGCATTTCCTTTACCCACGTTTTAAATAAGAAGTCATCTTTTATGAATAAGATCAGCTCCAGTCAGGGTAATTTATTGCAAAAACCTAGTATTGATTTTTTTCATCTTTGCTTAGAGTAGCTTCCCACGCATCTGTTCAGGATGCAAGGGTGAACTTACTCATCATCATATGATCTCAGCATATGACTCACTCCCTCCTTTGAATCTTTCATTTCATCCAGGGTAGCAGAGTGTCGCCAGCCAGCTCACTGGATTTCTGTTCCTAAGAGAAAATGGAGTTTAAAATCTGTGCCTGTAAACAGACTTTTACAGTGCTTTTCTCAGCAGCATGTTTAGCTACTCCCTTCATGAGAGCTAACTAATGAGAAGGGAACACACGATTCTCCATAAATGCTGCAGTGTATAACTCAGAGATTTTTATCTCTTGAATTTTTAAATAACAGTCCTATAGGATGATGTCACAATTTCCAACAGCAGAAATACCACTTTGCACAGTTAAAAAACAGATCAAAACTTGGACATACTAAAAATATTTCTGTAACGGTAATTTCAGAAAGCCTTAGGCTCGTTTCAGCTGTAGCTTCTATGAGAATATTCCATAATCTCTTTACCATAGCACTTCTCATTCACCAAATAGAGGCTTTAATTCAGGAAGAGACAGTCAAGTGGCTAACTCACCTGAAGAACTTGCATCTGTACTGTGTTGGCTTCTTTTTTTTTTGTCTCTACTGCTCCTGATTCTGGTTCCAAATGAGGTGTGTGGTTGATCTGTCAGTTTGTAACTCTGGCGTTTGTAACTCTGAAGTTCTACTGTATATGTTTTGGGGTGAAGTAATATCAGTTGGTGGCTTTGATGTACATACTGTACTGAAATAGAAATGTCCATAGGTTCATATGTAACCACCAAAGGAATCCCTAGGCTAGCACACCCTGAGATTCCACGTAGGTTCTGATTGACACTGTTCTTTGTTTCACCCCCTACCCCTGTACAAAGCCCTTGTGAATGAGCTTTGTTGAAGGAAATCAAGTGTGTACTGTAGTTTGGAGAGGCAGAATTCATCCACTGATCTGGGGCAGGCTGCTGCTCTATGATACAGTCCCTCCACACGTGCTGCTGTGGACTGGAATGGCAGCCACTGCTCTCCCAACCCCCTATACAGAGGTTGCCAGCCACTGAATCTGCACAGGTATGGATCCAAAGGCCGCTGCTCTTGCACTCACCCATACTTCCCTCCCATCTGGAGTGGCATGCGGTTCCCTCCCTGCCTGGCCACTCTGCAGGACACTGCTAACATATATGGCCATTCTGCTCGTGCATAAATGTCACCACTGTCTCTCACACATCCCTCATGGTCTAGTGGTAAACCTAGTGGACTGGCATAAACTGAAATAAGATAACCAATGATAAGTAGGGTCGGGGAGAAGGAGGTGGTTAGATTTTTGCGTGTGTTCATTGCCCTGCCTCCTTTTAATGTTATGTTGTTTGCAATCCTTCTTTAGTCAATTACATTATTCAATCAAATAAAATATATATTGTTGAGCAGATTTGAAAATGGTTGTTCAAATGTTTCTACATTTATTTAATGACCTTAAAGGGCCAAACTTATGTCTGTACCCAGTTGTGAACCTCTTTCTGTTTTTTCAAGGTATCTTTTAAATAGCTGTGCTTTCTTTTGCTCTCCATTTCTACTCTAGTACATGGGCTGTATTGAAGTGTTGCAGTCAATGAGGTCTCTGGACTTTGGCACCAGGACACAAGTCACCAGGTAAGTGGTGGACGACTGACATCCAGCTTAATACAAAGCCTGAATGCTAATTTCTGTACAAAGCCTTAGATGTGGGTTTTCTCTTCAGACTCTTGTGTTTTCTTAGGTGGAGATCTAAAATACGCTGTGTTTGCACTAGAAAATAAACTGTGTCCACCACCACCACACAGGGCCTCCACCCTGAGGTCTCTCCTCTTTCACGCTTGGTTTTGGATGCAGATGGAACCAAAATGTGTTCAGCATCCGATATGGAACGTGTGATAGGTCCCTTGTTCTAGCAAGGGCCCAGTCTTGAATTTTTTATTAGGTGTGTAGCATTTCTTGGCCCAATTTACACCAGCAGCCAAGCAGGGCTGAACGTGGAATCTGAGAAGAGTTAAGCTGGACAATGAGTATGAAATGCAGTCCATTTTCTAGTGCATAGCTGGCCTTAGCTTCCAGGCTTTGGATCAGCAAAAGTTTGTTACCAGATACTAAACCTCTGGGTTTGGCCAATAATAAAAAAACACCATGTTATCACTCATCAGGGTTCAGTAGAGTTCCCTCAGGGCTCTTTAAATGCAGAATACTTTGTGTTATATTGTCTTTGTAAGTTTGTAACTTCGCTGAAGATCAAGTGAACGACTGTTGATATTCAGCCTTCTCCAGTGAGGCATTACAGTGTTTTTCAAAAGATACCATGACAGGACTGGAAAGGCCCAGAATTTCCTTTCCTTTATTTTGCTTTTACCTATCTGCGAAGTCCATGTTAGTCTGTATTTGTGTGTGAGTGCATATAAGTATGTGAGTGCACACGTTTGAGGTTGAGGTTCAAAATAAATGCTAATTTTCCCTTTCAAAAGAAACTTCTTATCAGGAGCCAGCATGGCTCATGAAAATCCCTTTAACAGCGGGGGCTAGATTCTGTGCTGCCCCATGCTGGAGGCACAGCCTAGACGTGTGTGGACAGGTAGCTCTGTGCCCACATAACCTTTGCCTCTCTCGGGCTTGTCTACATTACCCACAGGATCAACAGGCAGCGAACGATCCAGCGGGGGGTTGATTTATCACATCTATGGGGTTGGGGGTGTCGATTTATCACGTTTAGTCTAGACCCAATAAATCAACTGCCGAGTGCTCTCCCGTCGACTCCGGTACTCCACCGGAGCAAAAGGTGCAGGTGGAGTTGACGGGGAGCATCACCTGTCAACTCACCACAGTGAAGATGCCACAGTGAATAGATTTAAGTACATCAACTTCAGCTACGTTATTCGCATAACTTCAGTTATGCAACTTAGATTGATACAGTTGAAAGTACACAGCTCTGATAAATCTTGAGTTTGGTTTTGGTGTTGTATTTTGATAATTTCCAGACTGTGTTTAAGCTCCTGAAGGCATTCTTGACTTTCTTGATTTTGTTCCACCGTCCTGGCTGATGGTGCTGCCCAAGTATGTGAATGTTTCTACATTGGTGAGAACATAATCCTCTCTCTGTAATAGTGATGGTGAGGCAAATATTAAAGGCCATGATATCTGTCTTATTGTGATAGATTTTCAGTCCAATTTACTAGCTGAATGTGTTGAGTAGAGTTGTTTTTTCTTGTATATGAAGGTGGTCACTGCCAATATCTGTACCTCTTCTCACTTTCACATCTGTCAGTGAGCATCGCCATTTGCCAGTGATCATCATACGGTCAATCTGGTTCTTACCTCTGCCATTTGGAGAACACCACATCAGCTTGTGGATTTCATGGTGCTGAAACAGGGTTCCACTGATGACTAGGTCATTCATATTCCAGAAATCAATAAGCCTCTCTCTGTTTACATTTATGGTGCCACACCCATGTCTTCCCATTGCTCTGTCATTGTTTGTATTGTCCTGACTGATTTCGGCATTCATGTCTCCCATGATAATAGCTAAGTCATGGCATAGTACTTTTTCTAACTCTGCCTGTAATGTAAGGTAGAATTTGTTCTTTACTTCTTCATCACTGTCATTTTTCAGAGCATAGCACCTAATCAGGGTGGTGATATTATATTTCCCTTTCAGTCTGGCTGTCGTAAGTCTGATGCTGATGGACCTCCACTCCCTTCTTATTCTTTTTCCCTCATGGTGTTGTCCATCATTCCATCCAGAACATAGCAAATTTGTCCTAAGGCTGTTAATCTTCTTGATCCCATCCATGTGCTCTTGCTGACACACAGGCTGTGTAAACTGTATCATCTCATCTCTGCTGTGACCTAAGCTAGCTTCCCTGTTTCATATATTGTCCATACATTCCAAAAACCAAGTTTGGTTCTTGTCTTGGTGTTAAGCCTATCATTAAAGCTCCTGTATACCATATTTTAATGCAGCCTTGATTTGTGTATACTTGAAATTAGAAGCTGCTTGCACTTACAATCAACTTATGCACACAATCAACCCAGTTCCTGGCTTTGTATATAAAAAAAAGCTATTGTGTTATTAATACAGTTCCCTTGCGCTAATTATTCACAGATCAAAAAAATAGGTGCCATTCAGTTGGCTCATGGAAGTCAACATTTCACTTACAGACCAATAAATTGTCGTCTTTAGTAGCTCTAGAAGCCAAAAAGTGAGGTTATCTCGCAACTGCATGCCATGGGGTATGTCATTACACTTATAAAATAGAGCGCTTGATGGATTGTGTGGAAAATAATGAGCAATTAATAGTTTAAAAGAAATTCACCAAGTCCAATTTGGCCCAAACTTTAGGTTTTGTAAACATGAGCAATGTTAAAACTTAACAGAAATGTTTCCATTACTTTAAAAAATTCCCCTGAGGACATTTATAAAAAATAAAACAGCCCCTTCAGTGCATGTGAAAGAGAAGTGCAAACCTAAACCATGTCCGCAACCCTAATGCTGGGACAGTGCAGCAGAATTTGAAGTTCAATGGATTAGCAACTGACTAGAAGCAAATGTAAAACTGATTAGCCTAATCTCCTCCAGCTAGCTGAGAAACTAGTATAAATAACACACAAAAATATTGGCTATTTTAAATGTTTTTAGCTTTAATAATCTAAGGTATCTGCAACATGGGGAAATAGATTTGATTTTTTACCTTGATAGCATTCCTCTACACAAAAGGGCATTTTTCAAAATTGGGCCCATCCAGCCCCAAAATGTGTGTCTAAAGCTTCATCTACACTACAGGCTGGGGGTGAGAGTCCCTGCTCATTTCCATGTACTCACACGAACGATCACCAAACTAATGCGAATATAACTAGCAGCGTATCCGCGGTAGCGCACAGCAGCAGTGGAGGCAAAGCTGAGTACTTACCCACTGGTTTCAGGCAACGTTACGTATAACCTATTACACTCCCTCTTCTTCCTGTACAGCAGCTTAACTCTTTGCTAAAACATAGGCTACAGCTCTGTCTTTTCAAAAAGTATTATACAGAGTTAAACCCCAGGGCTATTTTATGTAAAGCCCTGTGGGTAGGCATTAATAGATCCCGACAGTTTGAGAGAGGGAACCATATAGTTTCCTTGCAATCAAATATTTAGTACATAAAACACATTGTAAAGAGTCTTTGGAAACATTTACGAGTAACATCTTAATTAAAATCTGTAAGGTACCAAATCTACTGTTTCTTATATAGACTTTCCCACTTTGCTTTTGTTACATATATTTACATGCAAGGTTTCATCATAGCATTTATATTTCTCTACTTAAACACACACAGACAAATTCCCACATGATCTTCTTTCACAGATGATTTCTCAGTTTCTATAATTTGGCTTTGACATGTTGTCTGTGTCACTTGGACTCTTCAGAACTTGAGAAGAATGGCAGCATTTCAGTTCTTTTCAAACACGTCTTCAGATTTTTCTTTGCTGAAAGCCGCTGGAGATCCTTGCAGCTAGCATGGGGATAACAAGATGACTGGTCTCCTGTAAGATAGCAACTGCAGCCTGTACAGAGAGGTACAATACTGGGACCTCATCCCCACAGCAGACAACGGCCCTTGGTCTTGGATGCTGCTAAGCCTTCAGGACTGTCTTTAATGTCTGTATTTGTCAACTTTCCCTGTGGTGAGCTCTGACTGGCTCAGCTGTCAGTGAATTTGTGGAAGCTGCAAGAGTCCTTGCCCTTAATGAAAACTCTCTGCCCAGCTTCAGAAACAGCTGCTGAACATGCCCAGTAACTGCCACACCCTATGTCTGGATGTTTCTGGACCTGTCTAGTCAAGTTGCCTTGCTCTGCAGACACAGAATATTTTGCTAAAATCCACATCTCCTCCCCACTGCTTCTCTCCCTTTCCTTGGACTTAAAATCCCCTCCCCAACCCCCGCCCCCACACTAAATGATGCCGTAAAAATACATGGGTTACAGTTACAGGCGCAAAGGAGCAGGGATTGTCTTCATGTTGTGCTGGTTGTTCCATGTGTGCTGATCAATAATAATGAATGCACCAGCTGGGCGGCACTAGGTGCTGTAGAATTTCTATGCTGTGGAGTCTCATTCCCTGCAGATTTTGCCTGTGCAAAGCTTATTGACTCAGGCTTTGTGTAGGGAGAGTGGATTTGATGCTAGCCATTTTTGTATGGCTTTTTTTATATTCCTCAGAGCCGGGTGAAGGAAAGATCCTGGGGTCAGAGGCAACAATGACTCAGACAGAGTGGCAAACCAGAAAAGTAGCTGTGCAGCTCACAACTGAGCAGTGTAACTGTGCTCCCTGCTGAGTCTGGCTAGACTGACTTTGATAGCAGAAGGTGCAAGGACTCCGGAGTGGGAGGAGGACAAAGATCTCTCCTGGGTGGTTGGCAGGAGCAGTCTGTGTGCAGGTGGGAACTGACTGGGGAAGAAGAATGTGAAGGTGAAATCCTCACGCCTGCTCAGGCCCCTTTGTGCCCCCAGAAATGGTATAGAGGGGCCTGATCCTACTATCTGTGGCTGGGGGAAGATTTCCCAAGCACAAGAACAGTGGAGACAGTTGTAAGGCTGCCTCCCAAGGACCCCATCACAACCCTGTTGTGGGGCGGAAGGTAAGAGGTGTGTCCCAGCTGTGGCCGCAGTACTTAGTCTTACAGTCCCTATGGCAGCTCTGGAAGGCTGCAGTAATTCAGACAGATCCCCAAGGCTTGATTCAATTATAGCAGGAGCCTCTCCAGCTCCCAGAGCAGGCCAGTGAAGAGGTGTCTTAAACCCACCTTCTCCCTTCCTGTCCCCGGACTGAGAATTCTGTGCAGCATTCTCTTTGGGGGTCTCTGTGTTGCAGCTGGGAAGTGTATTTCCCAGCTTGGCTAGCTCTGCTCAAGCTAGCGTGCTAAACATAACTATGTGGCCTCAGCAGCACAGGCAGTGGCTCGGGGTAACTACCCATGTACAAACCCACCCAACACCCCCGGGTATGTACTTGGGCTGCTAGCCCAAGTCCATGTTGCCTGTGCTGCTGCAGTCACATTGCTACCTTTAGGTGTTAGCACCAGTAAAGCTAGCACATGTACATCTACCTGAGCTTGGGACTGCACCACCCAGCTGCTCTGTAGATGTGCCCTTCAAGGCCTATCTCACCTAAGTCTGTGCAGAAAGGAGACCTAGACTGGAAAAAAGGATCTGGAGATCTTCTGCTTTTTGGTGGATCCTGGTTAGCTTTATTGTTCCCTGAATTTGCTGCACATAGGCCTTGTCTATCCACAGAAGTTGCACTAGCTTAATTTATGTAGGTTTTTAATCCTGTTTAGTTAGACTGGTACAGATGTGCTTATTTCAGTCTGAGTGACTTATTTCAATGTAGCTTAAACCTGTTCCTAATTGACGTAAGCTAAATACTGATTAAAGTGTCCGTGTTCCCTTTTTCATCAGGGTAGCTAAATCAATTTTATATCACACCTTTAGTTAAACTAGGGCAATCTGCATATAGGCAAGCCCTTGTTGCTCCTTTACTAAGTGAACATGTGCATGCTGTGAGACTGGACTTTCATATTTAACCTCTGTTTCTATCGGTACATGTTCTACTCTGCATCAAGGTCAGTGTATAACCTAGAGGCTTGAACTTGCTTTCAGAAGCTGACTCAATTCACTGCACACGACAAGGCTAACATTCCATACGGCATGGTCTAAGGCACCGCAGGGTATCTTGGATGACTTATTTAGTTTCACTGAAATTAACAGAGCAAGTCATGTGCCTTATGCCTGAAAGGACAGGATATGGGTGGATGTCATCAGTTTCGTGGAAGGTTAGAAACGGGATGATTTATCGTGGTATTGATGTATACTCCAAACCATACATCTCTTGGCCTGTTTGAAAAATAAAAAAAAGTCTGACATGTTCAGATGACCTCTTGTGCGCCTCAAAATGTTATGTATATTTGTGCTCTAAAATTATATTTAGATTGCACACTTAAACCAAAAAAGTAATAACAGAGGGGTTTTGCCCCTTGCTTCTTTTTGGAGCTTACCTTATAAGGGTTTAGTGCATGTTGTTCTTCAGGGCAAAATGCTTTCCCCAATGGAGATTCGAGTTGTGCTCAAATCAAGTTATTTGGATTCAGAATGCAAATGCCCCCAAAGTTCAGCATTGTTTTGAGTTTTTCCCATTATAAAAATAAGGGCTGTGTGCAAAATGTGTCTGTTGCTGAATCACCTCAAAGGTCCAAGAATGTTCAGCTCCACGGTTTTAGTTTGGGGCCCCACTCTGTGGAAAGTGAATAATTTTTGTCATTTGTTCACATGAACCAGTTACCCCCTCTTTTTTGTACTATAAACATGCATTTTCATGGTTTCACTGAGCCCTCTGGCTAGTTCCCTGTTACGCATCCCCTTACACTCATAAATCAAGCTCATTATTAGAAATTATACTTGGACATTTATGGGAAGAAGGGAAGAGATTATATTTCAAGTTTAACTTGTAAACTTGAAAATGGTCAGGCAACATCATTAGGGCTAATGGCATCTGCAGTGGGGTGACAGGGAAGGCTGGCTAAATAAGGCTGACTTTGTTTGGATGGTTACTTTCTACTTTGTGGAGTCACACAATCCCTTTCTGTTAGATGGCGTGGGCAGGCCTTTAGATGCTTAAAAGCAAATTTCAACAGCATTCTTATTCACTTACATCAGCCCACATCGCTTCTTTTACTCTCATTTGGAGAAACAATAAACAAAGTGGTCTATTGTTATTGTGAGTTCTTCTCTTTAAATTAAAAAAAAAAAAAGATAAAATTCTGCAACAAGTTTTCTTCTAGAGAGTCCCACACAGCTGGGAAGTTGCCTTCCACCCAACAGCTTTGTAGCAGCCAGCTAGCATGAACTTTTTGTTTTTAAGCTTCCTAGAAAATCAGACTCCTTCAATACAGCAGACAGCAGAGCTGCTGAACCCACAGGATTTGTAGAACAGAGTTTCTCATCCTTTTCAGGTTGGCTACCCCTTATCTGAAGTAAAAAAAAAAATCCATAACCTCCTTATATTTATTAGAAAAGGTGACAGTTAAAAACATTGATGATAAGCCTATTGAGCTGATTTGTGTGTGTGTTTTGAGATGCTGATAGAGAATATTTAACCTGGAAAGGTAAGGTGTGCAGGGAGTTGGAAATAAGATTTTCTTTGCTTTTGACGGTAGTAAAATTTTCAGTCCCTCTTAACTCTTCGGTTGCCTTTTGTGACCCACCAGTTGAGGAAAAATTGCAGTAGACTATGGAGTGGAACCACATTGTTTCATTTTGAATGTGATAACAAGAACCACATTCTCAGGCACAGTCTCAGATTTTAAGTGTAAAAATGTACATATGAGTTCTTGTGTCCACAGAACTGCACATTCATCCATTCTGCACATGTGGACTGGATTGCTGGGAGCCTATCTATCACATCTACATCCACTAATTCAGGTGTTTGTCATATGGCAGGTATAAATTGGAGGCTGGTTTGATGACAGATGAAAATGTGTTCCTGAAAGAGCAACCTAAAATCAACTTGTTTCTAGAAATCTATCAGTACAATAAGTGCTATTTCATCATAGCAGGGGTATATCCACAGAGGTTTCTTCTGTCTAATCTATGGTGCAATTTATGTTGTAATTATATCTGCCCTATTGAATTGTACTGTACCTTAAAAATACTTTAGGACACAAATCAGGTGTTATCCCACAACTTATTTTTTATAACCATCAAAATAAACGTGCAGCCACATATGCTGTAGACTTTGTTGCTAACTAAAAAGTATGTCATTATGTAATTTACACGTTAGATGTGCTTGAAATAAGCAACTTAGCACAATATTAGTGTGCAGTAAAATATGTCATTATTCAAATTAAAGCCAGACATATCATGGCTAGTTGGAAGAAACTATTTTATGTATTGGAAAGGTTGTTAGATCATCTACAGTGCCATCCATGGATACCCAGCAGCCAATACATGAGACAAGGGAGTAGGTGTTCTGCATTGAATAGTACAGGTAATGGAAACTGCTGAGTACTTATCCTCCTATTGCTTTGTTCCTGAAAATTGCTAGGGTGTATGGGTACTCCCAAGGTTTCATTTTCTAGTGCAAGATTGGGATCTATTGTTATCGGTTTTGCTTTGGACTCCTTCATTCAGTATAGACTGTCCTGGCTGAAGAGTCCAATCATTCATCTGTTGTCAAATCTCCTTGTTTTTTATTTTGGGCAGTGTCTCTGTGTCTTTTGCAATACAACCAGCCTCTGTGTTCTGGGCTAGTCCATACCTCCCCACATTTCAATATGGGTCCTGCCGTGGGGGATGGGAGCCACTAATGGAGGGGGCAGTTGCAAAGAGAGCCCATCCACGCTCCCCCCTGCAGTCCTGCAGTGCACACGCTTGCAGCCCTCCTGAGTGTTGGCCTGGCCCCCCTAACAGGAAGTGGACAGCGGGCCAGGCCAAATCTGAACGAGTGGCATCACAACCTCATGCTCCAGGGCCCAGGTCACAATGCCGGGAGCTAAGCTGAACCAGTCCTGTGGGATCTGAGTCACTTCAGCTAGGACAGGGGGCTTGGGGCTCAAAGATGGACAGTACCGCGAAACCTGGGGCTGTTGGGAGGTATGCGAATAACCCTGACTGGTTAATTTATACGTCAGGCTGATTTGGTTTCTTTCGGTACTGACTTAGAATACAAGAGGAACATGCTTTTTTACCATTTTAAAGATTGATTTTGAGGCTAGGAATATTAGTTTTTTCATATTAATCATCTGTTGGCCTTCCTAAGTGCATTTCTTGCCATGGCTTGCAGGGTTTAGTGCTTATTATTTCTAAACTAGGTGATTGTTTTGGCAAGTCTCATTACCATAGTGTGTGCCAAGCTCTTAGCAAAGCATTGTTTAGCCTGCTGTAATGCACATGTGCTTGTCTTCCACTTTCATCCATCCAAAGTCTTTCATTCCCTGCAGACTATATCAGCTGAATTTACTTCTCTCCTTAATCTTGATACCCTTTAATTAATTACTCCACCTTTCCTTTACAATGAAAGTTCAGTTGAACACTGATGTCATTAATGTTCAAAACCCATAAGGCTGAATGCTGAGCTGGTACACATTGGTATCAATGGTGATGTACCAATTCACACCAATTTAGGATCTGGCCCATTCAGATATCATGCTCAACTTATTTGCAAGTCTTACCCTAAGTGTGTATCTCTCCTGAAGTGTAGGTTCTGCAGCAGATTATTTCCGTGTATGTTTACTTGCTGTCCCTGAAACTCTGGGATTTTGCTACACCCTTTGAGGCTGCCATTGGCAGTGCTGAGTGGTATGTCTGGCTTTCTCTAGCTCGAAAGCCATCATTGACATTACACTAGTCTCCAGGAGACAATTTATCCGATGGACTATACTTCATTGGTACTAATTCTATATTAGCATTATTGCTATACCAGTAGCCTTCTTTCCTAATGCAAATAGACCACAAGCATCCAGACTAGACTCTGAGACTGAAACCCATTGGCTGTTATTGATGTTCACTCTCTTGAGTGTTTTTTTTTTCTTCATTTGTATTTTATTTTTTTTTCTTTTTGAAACTGAGCTTTCTCAGGGAATAAAACCCTGCAGCACATATCTATACATGTGAGCTCACACACACACTCTCTCTCAAAGATAGCCAACTTTCCTAACTGCTTTATCCCTTTCGGAATAATAAACTATGACTATGGGAAAATCAATTGAACTTGCAAGTTTTAATTTACTTCCTGAGCTCCTCCTAGATGAAGACAGCTTGTAACAAGTTTTTTTTAAGAAAATTACCCAAGGCAGAGAGAGACACCAAGAGTCTAATGCCTTTGTAACCAGAATTGGTAGAATGGAAAATAATCCTTCATAAGACGATTAGTAAATAATCTTCATAGGCAAAAAGAATCAAAATAGGGGTTCTCAAGCTGCATGCGCTGACTCCTGAGGCCTAGTGTGTGTAGTACATAGGTATATTATGAAAAGGTCCTGCTTCACCATTACAACAGGTCATTTGGACTTTTACATATCAAATGAGGGGTAAATGGGTTTCCTGAATGTCTTTAAATAATGTGAACCTTCTCTCCTTTCAGCTGGGCTTTCAAACAAACGTGCATGTTCAGGCATGTGCAAATGAGCAGCTGTTTCTCTCATTGGTGGGTGCAAAAGCCTCTCTGGGGTTTGGAATATTTTGAGTTCCCAGAAGTGAGTGGTGGTGGTTATGCTACAGACACTGCGTTCCTGACAATAGTCAAAGAGGCCAGATCCAAACAACAAGAACGGAGAAAGGATCCAATTGACTTTTTCATATATTTGCTTCTTGGGAGAGTGTAGGAGAAATGATAAAGAATAGAAATTCAGTTATGTAAGGTATAAGTCACCTGGGACTGCCTCTAAGGTCATAATAAAGGGTTGGTAGGGCGGAGGGGAGTAGATATGTAGACATAGACGTGACAAGAATGCATAAAAGCAAGGCCTTAGGAGTAATGTTAATGAAGAAATGACTGAATGATCACGCTTCTTGCCATTTGCTACAGAAGGAGATGTATTAGAGCTAACTTGTAAGAGCTGCTTCATTTACCAGCATGACAAAAATCTGACATGAGAGATGTGGTCTCCTACAACTGAATTACTCTTACCACTGATCAATTAGGTCTCTGGGAAAAGGAGCATGCAGTACATTGTAACTAGTTGCAGTCTAAAGGGTTGAGGTGAAGGGGAAGGATCTTGTGCTGGTGCTACAATGAGCCCCATGGGGTAAAAGTATACAGGTCTCAATCCCTCTCTTCTCCAGCCTTGAAGTAGGAAGTTCTAATAAAAAAAAATAGCAATACTTAGCTCTGGTACAGGACTTATAATCAATAGATCTTAAAACACTTCTCAAAAGTGGCTAAGTATCATTATCCAAATTTTACAGGCGCTGAGAAGTTAAGTGCTTTGCCCAAAGTTGTAAAGAATCTATACAGCAAATAGAACAGAACTCCTGTCTTCTAAGCCCGAGTCCTGTACCCTAGCTACTGGACTCCCAATGCTTTCATTACCTGTGCACTAAGTCCACACATCACCTACAGAAGTGACAAAGAGTCCTGAGGCACCTTAAAGACTAACTAAAATTTTAGAGCATAAGCTTCCGTGGGCTAATACCCATTTCGTCGCCTGCTTGCATCCAACAAAGTGGGTATTAGCCCACGAAAGCTTATGCTCTAAAATTTTAGTTAGTCTTTAAGGTGCCCCAGGACTCTTTGTCACTTCTGCAATTCCAGACTAACATGGCTACCCCTCTGATTCTTGACACATCACCTACAGTACATCAGAAACAATTGCACTAAGATGACTGCTGGTGAAATAACCTATAAAAGCAATAAACTACAATGAGCTTCTGTCGCCCTATTTGTTTTAGGTTACGAAAACTAGAAGGCTAGAGTTCAAATTACTCCTGGGGTATTTTAGGAGTTATAACCTGGGCCAGAGCTATGTAGCTTTCAGTTTACCTACATTTCTGGCAGAGGGAAAGCAGACGTGAGGGGGAAAAAAATCTACTTTCATTGCTTCCATTAAGAAGCTGGTGCGAGATCAGTGCTTCTAATCAGGGTAGGTAATATACAGTAAAGACAAGAGCCTGATGGAAGGAAATTTGTTATTGATTTTCTTTTCTTCTGCAAAATGACATGTGAGTTCAATGGTTTTTAATGACACATTTATCAATAGGACTCCATTTGTGGCCACCTTGTGAATTTCTCTGTCATCACAGTCCATCTAAATTCCCTCTCGCCTAAGCTCAAAGCATCCCTTTTTCACTTAGTCCTTCTTCTTTTGTGACTATGTTAAGGAGGCCTTAAAAATGAAACTGTTGGAAAAGCCATAGCATTCTAACTGTGTTATTAACATCAAGTACTAATACCCTTAGAGCCAGCACAGAACAAGCTACAGTGTATGGTCTTAAAGTAGCTGGGGTCAGAAACGAGTCCCTGACCTGACTTTTATCCTGCCCCCATATAGGAAGTCTGGGCTTTAGAAATCTGGCCCTGAGCACTGTTGTGATTAGGATTTTTTGGGTAGATGAATGTTCAGAACATGCCTGAACAAACTGGCCTCATGTTAGGAGCCAATCAAAGTCATCACATACAGAAAATGACAAGCACACTGGGTTGATTTGGCTGTAATCAGAATAAGCAATTCAAGGGAGCTTTAGCTTCCTTCTTCTGCACAGTACAGCTCTGCACTTAGAGATCTGCTATGCAATATAAAAAAGGCACCAACACCCACATCTTTAGTTTATAATGTGCTAGGATGACTGCTCATCTTTCCCCTGTCACCCCAATGCCAGAGGTCAGCTGGAGATGGAGGTAACTGAGTCCAATCCTGCAAGAAGCTGAGTACCTCCTGCAATGTACCTGGCACCCTTAAGACCCATGAAGTCAAAGAGACCAGAGGGCACTCAGCACTTCACAGGATCAGGCTCTTAAACAGCTAAGTTGCTGTGCTCCCATGTACTATGGTTGTTTACCAAGACAAGAGGATTACAGTTGATGTTAGAATGTTTGTTGTTTTGAGACTGAGCTGACATTTTGTCCCATTCATGCTGTCTAAAATAGTCCCCGGATAAAAGGTCAATGAAATAAGATGTGCTTGTGCTGAATACCTCTCACTGTAGTAGGGTATTTTTTTCCCATTGGCTCCAAAACATTAAGCATCGGTAAGTGAGAAGTTAATGACCTACATCAAGATACATTATTTTGCCCAGCAACTGTGCCATCCTGGATCAGGATAATTAAATGCTACATAGCATGTTAAAAGTGATAATCGAAGTGATTTTAAATCAGAAGTTTTTGCTGAAGTGTGGAAAATAAATACAGCACACCACTTTGCTATATGAAGTGTGTAATTTATCTGTCTTTGATGTAGGCCAGTAAGCACTGTAAGAGATTTATGAGTTATACCCTTCTGTTCTGCTTTCATAAATGGGAAGTGCCTAAAGAGAATACTTGAAAGTGAGAAAAGGGGTTTTACCATGGGAAATTCCTGTTAGAGAAAGAAATCTGAACTGATACCCCAGAGCTGAAAAACCTTGAGAGAGGACAAGTAGAAGCAGAAGCCACCTCTGGATTTCCCCTCTGGCCCCTCATTTCTACAAAGCACCACATCAAAACTCAAGATCCAAACTACCCCGCATTTGAAGTGGAGAAGCTTTGAAATCCAAATTCCAATTTTGCAGCTCATGCACGCTGTTTTTAAACAGAGATGGGTTCATCTGAGATTTACAGAGAGCCATTTCCTACTTAGACAAATCTACCACAGCTGACAATAGCAGTTGCACTACTGATGCCACCGCTCCTGGAAAAGGGCTACAAAATTTCTAGTGTAGAAGCTGCCCATGAGAATCCCAGCTTGTTTAGTAAGGTACAGCATACACCCAAACTAGGTAGCCTGGCCATTAGGTGGGGGAGTGTTACTTGCTGGGACAGTTTTGGAGTCTAGTCAGATGCAATTATTGCTCCTGTTCACCTTGTACTGTGGACAGTAAAAACTAACCAAAATAACTGCTAGGAGCCTTCAGTGTTCAAGGGTGGAACTGTAACTATAAATCACCAGTCTCCTGACCTTTTTGTAGCGGATGTTTGTTAAATGGTCAATAGTTTGTGCTGTCTTTTCTATTCTGCAGGGAAGCAATAAGCCGACTATGCGAAGCTGTATCAGGAACAAATGGAGCTATAAAAAAGCGGAAGGTAAATATTGCATTAGTGGGACATGTTTCCTTTTTATAGCTTCTTTTTATGGATTAGATGATTCCCTGGCAGGATTCAGCCCACCATGGAATTCATGCAAGTTCAGTTCAATTACATGTTCTAAACAAGAGTATTTACAATACACTTTTTAAAACTACTCATTTGATGAGCAATAACAGTACTGTGTCCTGGAGCCCTAAAAAGTTAATCCCCTGCCTGACACTTCTGTTCACACACAGATATCTCAATTCCCAGTGCTTTGCCAGACCCAGGCGTTGGTTGAAAAACAAAACGGAGTTTTTGATTGGTAAAGAGACTGAGTTAATTGGGGCTTTTCCCTGATGATCTTCTTTAGATTAAAAGTTTAAAAACTTCCAGGATGATGGGGCAGTGGTCACTATCACTCATTGACTCAGTGAGGAGTGATATTAGCACTCTATGTTGTGCTGCACTATGTTATTTGGAAGTTGTAGATTTCTCTCAGGAACTATGGAGTGCCATAGGGAGGGTAACTTTCACTAACCACATTCTTGTTATAACCTAGGAAACAAATACATTGGGGAATTCCTCATTGACTCAGAAACATTTTGTCCCCAAGAAAAGAAGCAGAATTAAATGGATAAATTACTCATTATGAATTATTCACTCAGCTCTATCACTTATGAATATAGCTCTTTGGTGGGGGTTTTTTAAAAAGTTTTTAGTTTATCATTATTAACATACAGGAATGTTGCATACAGATATTAAGAAATCTTAATCATAGCCTGTATTTCTTACTTTTAAAAGCCCCAGCTGAGTGTGATTAACATCTTATCATCATTGGTGTCTTTATTTTGTACAAATTCAGGAAATGATGATCGTAGATTATAAAATCTACTCATCTCTGGTATATGGCTGTCTGTGATATATGAAATTTACAGTATGTTTTTGTTTATAGCCTCCAGTTAAATTTCTGTCTTCTGTGCTTGGCAAAAGTAACCTTCAGTTTTCTGGCATGAATATAAAACTGATCATCTCCATGAGCAGCCTTACTTTGATGAATGTTGATACCCAGCAGGTAGGCTCTTTATAGGTCAGTTATTTTCTGAGGTATCCTTCCATCCATGTTAATGTTCCATGTTCCATCCTCTTTTAGACACAGATAGCTGTGGTTTAAGAATGAACGGGTGCTTGAGAGAAAAAGTAAAACTATTCAGGTTTAGGTTGTAAGCCTTGTACAAATTAGCCAGAATTGGCCTCTGAATTTAAATGGGGAAAAGCGGTGGAGAAATTTGACATTTGTCACATGTACTTTGTGTTTATAATAGTGTCTTTCATCTGGAAGCATCCCTAGGCACTTGACAAATGGTGTCTCTGTGAGTGTATGTTTATACCTCTGCCTGTTCATTTGAGGCCTAATAGGACTACAGTATAGACTGGAGTCTCCTTATCACTACCAAAAATTAAAAATAACAATAATGGATCATATGACTGGCCTATGTTAGGGAGGTTTGGCAGTTCCCCTGGAGCAAAGCTGCCCTTGAGTTACTTACCTGACTTCCAGGGGATCTCCCATAGCACCACCCCCGGAAACTCCAGGGTATGGCCTCAATTATCCTGCGGCCATAGGCAGCTAGTGAAACTTAAAGCAGCCCTTAGGCTAGTGCATAATTGTCCAAAGCTGTACTAATTTATTGTCAGTTACTTATCACATGCATTTGCTGATTCTGCGATATACCTATGAGGCTGATGTCTGATTTGGAGCTGTGATGTGATTCTATTCTTGGATCACAGTAGCAACACAGCGCCCTAAGCTGACCACCTTAGTCCTGCTTAACCTTTTGTACTGCTTCAGCTGGTTTAGTATTTTCTGATATAGGGCTGGGTTTTCTTCTTCACTGAACAGGTGCTGTCCGGGAGCTAGGTTCTAACTCCCCGATTCTGTGCACCAGCCTTGGCTGTCACACATTGTAAAGCTGCTGCCGGGCAGCTCTAAGTTGCGCCATTGCCAGAGCATCTTTAGTAGTGACACAAGTGAAAGACAGTCATGGGCAGAGTGGTGCTCTATCACACAGCTCCCCCACTCTGGATGTCTCCTACCCGGGGAGAGGCAAAGGTGCAGGAGAGTTCTCGTTACCCCAGTGGAATTGCACCATTCAGGAGTCCAAAAGGACAACATCACAGCTAAAGAACCTGGCCCCGAATGTACTAATGCTTTCTCAGTTAATCTGAATTATGAGAATTCTGGTCACTGTCTCACTGTTCTTTTTAGCCCCTATTTACTGGATATTGGTAAATTGAAAATCCAATGGATTCAGTTCTCATTTCCACCACATTTCACTGTTTGCCTGCTTGCTTAATCAGTTGCAGTTGGTTCTAATAAAGAACTCTGTGTTCACTGTGATGAGGTAATGCATGAACCTAAGAAAAATTGAAGCCTGATCCAGCTAGAGAGATTTCTGACAAATAAAAGAACTGTACCAGTGTAGAGAGTGAATATCGTCAGACCGCAAACACCGGAGAGCCCTGTTCATACAAATTTTCTTCCATCAGCTGACTTCTTGTGTACCTTTATGGATAACTGTCAGTGACATTGAACTGAACTCATTTGGCTTTCAACTTTTAATCCAGGATTTGTAAAGGCCACCTCTCTCTCTCTCCTCACGTAGCCCCAATTCTCCTAATATCCAAGTCCCCAATATTTAGTTTCTTATTAAGCATATAAAATATCAACAGCTGAATTCATTTTGAAAAATCCCTAATGGCTGCTGGGGATTAAGAAGTCAAAGATTGTGCTGTACTGTATGTGAATCTGATGTGTCTGGGTGTATTCCCCTCTTTAAGTTCCCTCATAGGAAAATTGTATGATGTGCATATTATCAGATGAGGTTTTCATGAGCTAGGCCCTGTATTACTTTCTCTGCGAGGTTGTTATCTGGTGTTTTCTATCTGTACAGCACATGGTCACTCCTAACTGACTGCTTGTATTTCTCAGATTATTGCCAACCACCACATGCAGTCCATCTCATTTGCCTCTGGAGGTGATCCAGTAAGTACACATTTGTAAGATATATTTCTGTAAGCATAAGGATTAATTACAAGACTAAAAGTACCTGCAATTACTCTACTTCATCCCCTCCCATCTCCGGTTAAATTGCACTTACACAGTACTTAACATTTCTGAGTCATTACACATAGGACAAAGAAAGTGGCTAGAGCAGAGGACTGAGATTTTGGACTCTGAGGTGCTATTCCTGGCTCTGCTGTAGACTTGCTGCATATATAGGACACGTAATGTGTCTTTACCTTTTTTTCTGTCTTCAAAATGCGCTCAACCTGCCCTTGGATCGCTGTGAAGCCAGCAGCCATGGTTCCCCCTGCCCTGATTTGGGGGACCTAGAAATGGGAACCTATGAACATAGAAATTGCCAAATTGGATCAGACCTGTGGTCCATCCAGTCCAGTCTCCTGTCATCAACTGTGGCCAGTGCCAAAGGCTTCTGAGCAAGGTGCAAAATACTCTGTAGCAGGCAGCAGTGGGACAATCCGTGCAGCCTGGGAGAGGGAGATCTTCTACGGATCTCTAATAGTTACAGTTTGGCTCAGGTACTTAAGCAAAAGAGGATTTATATCCTTTCACAAACTTTTTAAAAAAGATTTATTATAACTAGATATTCTTGTTGTCCATATACTGGTCTCTTTTAATGGTTCTATTCTTTGCTTCAGCAGCATCCTGTGGCAATGAGTTCCACAGTGTAATTGAATTGTGTGGACAAATATTTCCTTTGATCAGTTTTGAATTTGCTGCCTTTCAATTGCATTAACTGTCCCCTGTCTCTTGCATTATGAGCCTGGGAAAGTAGAAGTTCCTGAACTTCTGGAGAACTGAGAACTGTCTTCAGTACTGTTTAATTGTAAACCAGAATCTCAGCTTTCATTCAAAAATGTCCGTTTTCTCCCTTTTGGCTTTGAAAATGTAAACTGATCAGGCAATACAAAGCAGATGGAAGGCTGCCCTAAGTGGGCAGCTAGGTATTCCCCTTGTATAGAGAATCTCTGGGTGGTATAAAACCAACTGAGCTAGTACTCCGTGACCTGCTCCCACCCCCCTTGGTGTTGGAGTAGTGTGGCCAGGGAAGGCTGTGCTCTAGCAATTCTAGATGAATAGAGTAGACCTAAAGGTACCACTACTACAATGGTAACTGAAGATTGAGGCTACTCCATGTCTGGGAGCCAAATTGGCCTCCGGCTGCCACCAGGTGCCTTTAAGGTGCATTCTTGCCCCTTACCTTTGGTGTGGCAATGAGCACAGTTTTTCTAGAGCAGATCTTGCCCTTGAAATTCTGCTTGTACCATCTATCTGATAAGGTAATAGTGGAGGTCTGAGAATAGGAATATTACCTGGGGGGCGGGGTGGAAGAGTTGGGAGGAATTCTTTGATCCAAGATTCTTTGTTCTGAAGTTCTTTGAATCATTAGAGATGGGACTGAGCCAAAAACCTAAATCCTAACTTCTGACTTCGGGGAAGTTCAGATCCAGATTCAGTGCTGAGTGAAGTAATTTGTGTATGTGTGTAAACTTTGTAAAGATACAACAAAATCGTCTGGTATTTTTCTAGTTAATTGCTAACTGTGGTTGCACATCTAATTTGTATTGAAAATGTACCCCAGACTATGTCTGAGCTTTTAAAAATCTGAGAAAGAAATTGAGGAAACTGAGTTCACACAATTTATTTAACAAGAAAATTTTGGCTTTATTTGCATCCACAACAGTTAATTTGGGTGCTTTTCAAAATAAACATCGACAAGTTATGCTGGCCCCAAGATCTACTTCTTTCATAATTGATTGAGCAATATTAAATGACTATTCTTGTGGCATTACAAACAAGGGCTTTTATTTCCTGTCAGTTGATTGCATCTTCTGTAAAGAGCCATGCCTTGAACTGCAAAGTGCACTCTCCCCACCCTTGCCTTAAAGAGCCAAGATAACAAAATGCATCTTTAATTATTAAAATCATGCTATTCATTACATCACCGTTTTACTGTAACACTGAATTATCAACGGGCTTGTTTGCTTTTGTACATTCTCTACATGTTGTATTTTTGCTATGTCAGTCACCATTTGTTGGTTTTGTACTAAAAAATAATGTTTCAATATTAGTTGTAACCACAGTCTGGAACAACCACCTGAATACTTCGGCCTGTCTTCTCATCTCAGTGACACCAGTGTTAGTCCAGACCAACTCCACTTGACTTCAGTTGAGTTACCTGGAACTTATGCAGTGATGCAATAAAGATCAGACTTCAGTCCATTGAATTTCATATTTTAGTTCTTCTCTGAGATGTTCTTTTTTTAAAAAATCTGCATAATAGGCAAAATTCTAGTCTACCCTCTGCTGTACTTGGGCTCGCTAGTTTGTGTTCTGCTCTTCAACTTGCACAGGTAGGTGAGCTCTAACTGACTTCCATTGAAGCAGAGGGCACCTGGCTTTCCTAGACTAGGCCTAATGCACTTTAGAACCCTGCATAACAATTGAAGAGGACAATTTTGTCCATTGACTGATCATCTTTTGAATGACTGCTGCTTCTATAACAGAATCAGGAATGCAGAATGTAATTTATTTAATATACAAAGAATGTAAAACAAAAGAGATTCCTGCATTTTTGGCCAGGAGAGTAGGGAATTAGCGCTTCAGTATACATAGCAAATTACTCTTCCTTTCAGTACATTAGGTGGACTACAGTTAGTTTTTCTTAAACATCTAACTAAGTATCATTTCTGAAGCTGAAGGGAGTACCTGAATTTAGCCTGTGCTCATTTACACTATTTTGCTGACAATGGTGCTTTAATGATTCACTTGAAAGACATTTGTTTGTTTTTGTTCTTTTTAGGATACAACAGACTATGTTGCATATGTGGCTAAAGATCCTGTTAATCAGCGAGGTATGAAAATATTTTCAGATTAAAGTATTTTGTCCTATCTCTACTGAGCAATTACATGAGCTTTAATGTGCCTGTGATACAGAACAGCTTGATATTCTGTGCATTTCTGAGCTGTATCATTTCACTCTTTGGTCAATGGGGTGTTAGCATTGTCTGGCCTGCAGCGCTAGACACCTTGCTACTCATGCCCCACAATGAGAATCTTCAGGCATGACTTAACTCCTGCTGTCAAACTCTACGAATGAGAACTTAGATGCTGCCACTCACATCCTGCAGAACTCACATCCTGCCACTCTCCCAGCTTTCCAAGCAGGACTGGCAGCTCTGCACACAACCTCTGTGCTGTCTGAGAGGAAGGGAACTTACACTGGCACCATTGCAAACTGAACTGCTCCAGCTGAAGTTTCAAGGAGAGGGAAAAGTTTGGGTGATTTTGTCTTGTAATTTATGACATTCCCCAAACCCCTTGATAGAATTACAGCCCATGCAATTCAGTTGCATTCACTTTTATTCACCTACTCTGTTTAAATACCAGTCTGCTGCCTCATCCATGGAGATCATCCTTGCATCCTTTGCATTACTTATTTGAGAACAGTTATACAGTGAACAGCAGGTCACAGCAGTAAAATTTTGGAGCCAGCCAGCAACTGATGACCATCGCTAACAACACAATACTGTGATCTAGAAAAAAAAGCCCCATTCTCCTGGTGGCATTGCAACAGGAAAAACACAGACTAGCAGGAGCATCTCACAGGCAGTGCAAAAGCAATCACTGAGAAAAGACAAGAGGGATTGGAGCGGTCAGAGAAATTCTTCTTCCTTCTGCAGTGTAGCATCTAAGTTGTACAGAAGCCCACTAGCAGATGGACTGATGAGACTTGCTCAGGTGTATGTGAGAGCATGTGTCCCTTCAGTGGTTGGCCTACAGAAGAAAAAAACCCTAACACTGCTCTAGCTAATTTCCTTTTATTTCAGGTAGCAGGGAGCTATGTTTGTTAGAGCTGGATGTTCTGGGTATCATCACTGCTTGTGACTACTAAGCCTTGGTCTACATGGGGGCGGGTACGGAGGGGGAATTGATCTAAGTTATGCAATTTCAGCTACGTGAATAATGAATGGGCTGATATTTGTGACCCTCATTTTGTAGCTATGTCATCCTTATTCTGATACATGAGAAAATGACTAAGTCAATTAATTACAGCATTCCAAAAATCCATTCATTTGTGATTTTGGTGACATTTAGTATTAAGCATTCAGGTATGAATGTGGCAACCTATTAAAAACCTCTGTAAAATCAGTGCTTGTGCTGGTATTGCACTGGTGAATTATTCTACCATTGGAAAGTAGACTTTAGATTGAGGCTTGAATTTTAGGCTTCAGGCTGGTAGCAGCTGAGGTAGTCATGGTCTACAGTTCTGTGTGTAGGATGTAGTGTTATACTAGCCAGAGTGATCTCACAGTGCCATCTAGCGACTGGTCTGCCATCTAGTGACCTACTGCCAGATTTTTAGGAGTTCAGGGCCAGATTTTAAATGCATACAACCCAAAATTGGAGGCAGATTTTCAAAGATTTCAGTCTCCTTTTAAGCATCTAAATAAGGGCCAGATTTTCAGAAGACCTCTGTGCCCAGGATATGTCTAACATGCTGAAGTCTTCAGCAAATCTGGCCACTTATTTTGGACTTTTGGTTAAAAAGGAACCTGAATGATACTGGAAAATTTGGCTCTTAATGCATAGCAGTTCCTATGAGAGGAAGAGAAACAGGGGACAATAGGAGAAAAACAAAGCAGAAAACATAAACACAGGTTTAGATTCTTTTGTAAAGTTGTAGATTTATATTAAAATTAAAATGCATGCAAGATGATTTTCTTAACACATCAAAGGCAAAATCAGCATGGTCTCCTCAAATTACTTAGATATTTTGTCTATACTTCACTGCTGGATTTACTGATATAAGAACTTTCTCTGAATATTTTCTTATAAGCTAAGTGAACATGTTTTATGAAAGTCTCTTTTCTGTGTGTTTATACAGCACCAAACACAGTAGGATGCTTGGCACTGTAATACAAATAATAAATAATAGTGTTTTAAAACATTTTTGCATCACTTTGTAGCATGCCATATATTGGAATGTCCCAACGGAATGGCTCAGGATGTAATAAATACCATAGGGCAGGCTTTTGAGCTCCGATTCAAGCAATACTTGAAGAATCCTTCTACTCTGATTACTTCCAATGAAAGGTCAGTATGGTGTTTTCTAGTAACTCTAATATTGTTCTTCTACTGTAAGGATGACTATACACTATAGGGACTGACCCCCTAAACAAGATGCATTGCGCATGGCGTTCTTTTGGACATGGACAGACTTTATTTTTAAAAAAACCCAACTCTGTACACAAAATATATAGCAGACCAAATTCTGTTTCTTTTAGTGCAGGGGTGAGCAAACTACGGCTCCCGGGCCATATGCAGCCCGCCAGCCATTTTTATCTGGCCCATGAGCTCAGGCCGTGGGAGCGGTGCCAATGGCCCTGTGCTCCTGGACTGGGGGCCCGGCCGAGAGTGGGGAGCCACGGGACTCCATGCTCCCAGGCCAGGGGCCAGGCCAGTGCTGCGAGCTGTGGGGCCCTGCACTCCCAGGCCGGGAGCTGGGCCGAGCACAGGGAGC